>CATNWA010004553.1:0-14409 GCA_951230385.1 Staurois parvus | reverse complement strand
TAAAAAGATGAGGATGAGGTGAAGAGAGAAGAAAAAAAGTAATAAAAAAGAAAATAATTCCAAGCCGCCAAAAAGTGTATGTGCAGAGTCTGTCAGAAATAGCGGAGCTCACTGCAGGGACACTTTTGCCGGCTGATCGGGAAATGTTCGATTCGCGCACCCGAAGTAGGCAAAATTTCGGATTCGACGCGAATCGAATATTTCCTGAAATTCGACTCGAATTCCGGTTCGCCTGGTTTGATTCGCTCATCTCTAACTGTGACATGTGAGAGATTAATACTGATAAATACAGTATATTGCCAAAAGTATTGGGACCCTGCCTTTACATGCACATGAACTTTAATGGCATCCTAGTCTTAGTCCGTAGGGTTCCATATATGTAGAGTTGGCCCACCCTTTGCAGCTATAACATCTTCAACTCTTCTGGGAAGGCTGTTCACAAGGTTTAGGAGTGTGTCTATGGGAATGTTTGACCATTCTTCAAAAAGCGTATTTGTGAGGTCAGGCACTGATGTTGGACAAGAAGGCCTGGCTCACAGTCTCAAGTCAAGTTCCTTCACCCTAAACTTGCTCATCCATGTCTTTATGGACCTTGCTTTGTGCAATGGTGTGCAGTCACGTTGGAACAGGAAGGGGCCATCCCCAAATTTCTCCCACAAAGTTGGGAGCATGAAATTGTCCAAAAATGTCTTGGTATGCTGATGCCTTAAGAATTCCCTTCACTGGAACTAAGGGCCAAGAACAACACCTGAAAAACTACCCCACACCATAATCCCCCTTCCATCAAAATTTACACTTGGCACAATGCAGTTAGGCACGTTCCATTCTCCTGGCAACCGACAAAACCAGACACATCCATTGGATTACCAGACAGAGAAGGGTGTTTCATCACTCCAGAGAACACGTCCCCACTGCTCTAGAGTCCATTGGCAGCGTGCTTTACACCACTGCATCCAACACTTTGCACTGCACTTGGTGATGTAAGGCTTGGATGCAGCTGCTTGGCCATGGAAACCCATTCCATGAAGCTCTATACGCACTGTTGTTGTGCTAATCTGAAGGCCACACAAAGTTTGGAGGTCTTTAGCTAATGACTCTGCAGACAGTTGGCAACTACTACGCACTGTGCACTTCAGCATGCGCTGACCCCGCTCTGTCATTTTACGTGTTGTTGTTGCTCTCAGTTACTTCCACTTTGTTATAATACCACTAACAGTTGAGCATGGAATATTTATTAGCAAGGAAATTTCACAGATGGACTTGTTGCACAGGTGGTACCACGTTTGAATTCACTGAGTTCCTGAGAGTGACCCATTCTTTCTCAATTTTTTGTAGAAGCAGTCTGCATGCCTTGGTGCTTGCTTTCATACACCTGTGGCCATGTAGGTGATTGGAACACCTGAGTCCAATGACTTGGAGGGGTGTCCCAATACTTTTGGCAATATAGTGTATATCCAAAACCTTCACAATAAAAAATTAGTTTCCCCTGTCATCTCCCCCTCCCTTTCTCACATTTGGATATTATAATTATTATTATTATTATTTTTGTTTTAACTTTACAAGGTTTTTTGCTGCAGCACTTCTGTCTTTCATGCCCAGGAGAGAATGTTCATCCCCCCAGATTCTGAGCATGTGCAAATGTGCCACACGGCTTCAGGTCCACATGGGTATGGAAGTCCCAAACCTCACTGTGTCTGCACATGCTGGGAAACCACCCTCACATGTGTACAGATGTGCTGCAGAGATCTTCCAGGACCTGAAGGTGGCACCGGAGGAGGAGGGAAGGGCCAAAGGTAAATGGGACTGAACATCCTCCTTAAAGCCTAACTCTACACTTTATGTCCCTTTAAATAGATTATTTGGGCCAAGCTAGCCCAAACAAACTGTTTACTGCACTAATATGTGTGCTGCTGGTCATGCTGTATAAATTGTACATAGTTTGAGCCTTCCTCTGATTGACTGAGGTGGAGAAGCAGGAAGATGATGTCATGATCTCTAATTCAGACAATAAGGGGAAGCTTTGTATTCATTCATGGAGTACAAAGCTTCCTGTGAATGGAGGAGCAGCCCAACTCTATTTTTTATATCAGGAGTGGGACAAAAAGGTCTCATCCCACTGCCTGAACACAGCAATGTATGCTCAGTGCAGCTAAGGATGCATATAGTTCATAAATCACACCCAGCAATCTCACCTGTTTGTGAAATGAACAGTTAATTCTGGCCAGCCTAGGCTTTAATTTACTTTATATTGTTTCAGGTCTGTAGCAGAGCTCTCTCTCTCTTTCATTGAGCACAGGATAATCACCTGTGAGACCTGCAAAAAGAAAAAAATGAGTGTGAGTAAACTTGCTGAGAAATTGTGTTTCTGGAATTGGCTGGGTCTAGGCCAATAACAGATAGTGAGGTAGCTGAATATGTTTGGTTAGTACCTGACCAATAGGGAAGAGCTCAGTGTTGGTAAGCAATGGGTGGAAAAGGGTTACATCATTGCCTAAACATTTTTATTTTTTAATAATAGACTGTCAAATCTATGGAGCTCTTTATTTCTAGGTGACAATTGTGAATGTGTAGGGGTACTAGGGATTCACATGGGAAGGGGGGATTTAATGAGAAAAAGGGAATAAAAAAAACACACACACACACAATATATAACCTTTTAAAACATCTAACTTTTTGTTTTCGACAATATTGTCCAGAGAATGCAGGCACACCCCCTGCTTTAGCTGTCTTGTGTGTTAGGAAGAAGAGATAATTATTTGGTATTCTGGTCCTAGAGGGCGAAAAGAGAGGAAAATGGGGACCAAGATGCCTGGAAAATAGGAGCACATAGTCATTGCATTTATTTTCCAAATTTAAATCAATCCCTTGATGGCTTTATAGGTTTCAGAAGATTGGAAGTCTTTCCATGCCTGCCACATGTTATTCAAGCGAGTTGATGCCTGGAAAATAGGAGCACATAGTCATTACATTTCTTTTCCAAATTTAAATCAATCCTTTGATGGCTTTATAGGTTTCAGAAGATTGGAAGTCTTTCCATGCCTGCCACGTGTTATTCAAGCGAGTTAGTCTCTCTAGTTTGTAGTGCATACTGGATTCCATATCATGAATATGGTCTACATTTTTTGCCCACTCCTTCAAAGAAGGAACCATTGCAGATCTCCAAAGTCTTGAGATCAGAACTCATGCTGCATTTATCAAGTGTATAGTCAAATGTTTAGGTGGAAGATTGAAACCATCTATTTTAACATGTATTAATCAGATTTCTGGGGAATAAAGGAATTTTTTTTCAAAGGTTTACAGTGCTGTGCAATACCCCAAAAAAAAAATGTGGCTCAGCGAGCCATTGTTTCCTGAGCAACGCCAGTAAGTCTATGGAATTAGTGAATTCATATTGTTAATTCTTGTAGGAGTTCCACCTACCAAAATTTTAGAATTTCATAATTAATTTCTTGAATTCTTGCACTACATGAACTGAGTGTGTTGGCAGGTAATGGTCCATTGTTCATCTGTTTGTGAGATATTAACAAAAAATAAGAGAAAAGGACTTTGAGGTTCCAAACATAATCCTGAGAAAAAGCACACAACCTCAATAAACTACAAGAAATTTTTACCCACATTGATAATAAAAAAGATATCATAAAAACACGCATTATAAACACAGAGTTATGATGCTGCTGTATTAAGGTCCCTAAAAGAGCATTTCTCTTGTTATGCCCCAGTTTACAAGAATACCATTCATCAATGTCAAAAAGTGCAGCTCAACTAAAGTATGTAAGTAACTAAATATAAATGTGCAAAGATGATTGTAAAAGAATTAAGATAAAGATTGCATGTAAACGAATAAAAAACAAAAGGTGATATAACTAATAATGTAAATAAGTATAATGCAATAAATCCCAAATTCTCTTGTGCAAGCAGGGCTTATTAATTCATAGTACCCCTATAAATTTCATATATACTGAAAAAATGCATATACCGTATTTTGTGCTCCATAAGACACACCTAGGTTTTAGAGGTGAAAAACAAGAAAAAAAATATTCTAAACCAATGGACTGCAGACACAGTACAGGAGATGGCCAGAGACTGCGGACACAGTACAGGAGATGACCAGAGACTGCGGACATAGTACAGGGAATGACCAGAGACTGTGGCCATAGTAGAGGAGATGACCAGAGACTACGGACATAGTACAGGAAATGACCAGAGACTATGGACATACTACAGGAGATGACTAGAGACTGCAGACACAGTACAGATGACCAGAGACTGCGGACATAGTACAGGGAATGACCAGAGACTGCGGCCATAGTACAGGAGATGACCAGAGACTGCGGACATAGTACAGGAAATGACCAGAGACTATGGACATACTACAGGAGATGACTAGAGACTGCAGACACAGTACAGATGACCAGAGACTGCGGACATAGTACAGGAGATGACCAGAGACTGCGGACATAGTACAGGAGATGACCAGAGTCTCCGAACATAGTACAGGGAATGACCAGAGACTGCGGACATAGTACAGGAGATGACCAGAGTCTGTGAACATAGTACAGGGAAAATGCCAGGGACTGCGGACATAGTACAGATGACCAAGGGACTGCAGACTGTACAGGGGATGACCAGAGACTGCAGACAGTACAGGGCATGAACAGAGACTGCAGACAGTACAGGGGATGACCAGAGACTGCGGACCTTTGGGGAGGGAGGGGGAGCGGGTACCTGAAGTTGCCCTTTCTTTAGTGTGGGCACGATGGCTTCTTCTTGCGCCGGCTTCTGTGACAGCCGGGTGCCCACTGTGCATGCGCGGGAAGCGCTGCGTTTTGTAAATGGCCCGGCTCCTTCTGGGACCTGTCATGTGTCCCAGAAGCCGCCGGACCATTCACAAAGCACAGCGGAAAGACTGTACAACGCTGGATAGAGGAACAGGTAAGGTCCTGCAGGAGAGAAGAACTGAGCGGCCATCATGTCATATTCTGACATGATGGCGACAGCGGAAATACCGGACCGGGCGCTCCATATTTGCTCCATAAGATGCACTGACATTTCCCCCCTGTTTTTGGGGGGAAAAAAGTGCGTCTTATGGAGCGAAAAATACGGTAAATGCATATACATTCATATGTCATGCATGTTCCATATAAACTTGCTAATGTGTTCCACCACTGTGAACCTTCACTCCCAATGCTGCTGCTTACCTCAAGGTTTGACCCACACAAAAGTAGGATCAAACATGCTTTCCCAACACTCTGGGTATAGTAACTGTCAATATTCCTCCAATCAGCTTATAACAGGTCAGTGTCACTTTGAGACTGCAGAACTCCAACCAAATGTAAAAAAATATAACAAACGGATCTCATAGTGCAGTATCAGAGTATCTCATTATCATTTATTAAAAAAGATTATAAATACTCACAAATGCAATGCACTTGTACAATCCACTGCACCAGATGAATCATTTGTTTAAAATGCAATTCCAATAATATATTGTCCTCTTAAGGATGCATATCTATGGAGTAGTATCTAAAATGGGCAAACTCACACTTCCTGGTGCGATGACGTCACATGGCCCAACCTACCAACACATTTTGTCACATGATCAGCAACTTAATCATAGTTTTTTCCTAGAGACCTTTCCTAGTTTTTTTTTTATTTAATATTTATTACAGGTACTTATATAGTGCTGTCAATTTACGCAGTGCTTTTCATATATATTGTACAGATGCCTTCAAGGAAATGGGTTGAATGGGTTGTAATTATTCAAACCAGAAAACATATCTAATGACAGAAAAGAGTTTCTGTGGGGAACAACCACAGATTGTAGATGAGTAAATTATAAACATTGTGATTGTTACTAAGACCTAGAATTTCCACTGAAAATCAGTAACTCAAAATATATGGTGAATGGTGGTGAACCCAGTTCACTGAATGATGCATCTTCTGGGAGTCTAAATTGATAGAAACAATGTTGCCACCAACCAGTCGCCTCTCTGTTGCAGTCTTCAGGATACTGAGAAAGTTCTGCTGCTGAATAGCCAATAGGAGGTCCACATAACCGAGGCAAAGAAGTAGACACCTGAAAAATGAATTCTTCCCCTCAGAAGATAGAAGAGTAGGGAGCTGGAGCATCATGTTAATATGAATTAGGGTGAGCATTTTGAGTTTTTAGATTATTTTTTAACAAACCCAGTGATTAAGTAGAGGTGGGTGAGGGACAAGGAGTGAGGGAGTTGTGCATTTGTATGCTTTTACATGTAAATACATGTTAATATTATCTAGAGCACCAGACACACTAATATTACCATAGCAAGAGAACCACATGCTTGGAGATTCTTTGATATGTCAATATCACTCTATGTGCATAGATGCCTAATATGCAAAATGATAAACAACTTACTTGATAACTTTAGCAAAACTTGGAAAGAGGTCCATTCAACCTCACAGTACCTGTCATAATATATTGTTTCCTTACCATTCTGAACTTCTAAATATTTACAGTACATTGATCTAAAAAGGCTTTTGTGGGAAAAAAACTGCATACATTTTTGAGGCTATTGCTCATTTTATACAGATGTGATAGTGCCGTAAATGGTGATGTACTGTAAGATAAAAGCATGCCTTTAAGAGCTAGAATCTGTCTTTTAAGATATGATGTGTCACATTTTCCTATCCATTTACAATAAGTGGCTTCAGCATCTAGTTTAGATTTATTATGTTGCATTGATTGCCTCATTCTGTTGGATAGAAATCCCGGCAATAAAGTAGCTGGATTGTCACATTGATCAAAATGTGTCAAAGGCCTGTCAGGTTAGTATCTCTTTCCTTTTTTTAACAATACAGTTAGCAATGATGTGTTGGGTTTTCAATAATGTAAATGTTTTTAATTTTTGTATTCATTTGTTTGTTCTTTCAAACAAAACTTGAAATTTGAATTACCGTAGTTATTTCCTTGAAAATGCTAAAATGCAGTTATATTAGATTTATGTTAGTTTGAGCATACTTTTGATGGTTATATGCTGTGCCCCCCCCCTTCCCATATTATTTTACATTACAAACTTTCAGTGAGTCCTTCAACTTTAGACAGAAGCCAATTAGGAGAATTGACATGGTGTGTCACATTCTGATATAAAAGCATTAGATCTAGCTACAGCATTCATTTCAAATATTTTTCAGAGATAGGAGAAATCACAGTGCTGTGACACAACACATAGAAGTAAACACTGCTTAGTAGAGCTGTATCTAAGAAAAGTTTACCACTATCACTAATACACTTACAACACTGGCTGATTTTACCAGCAGTTGTAATTTTATTAATATTATTTATATACCTTTTTTTTATTTTGTACGTGGCATTCTAGCTAAATTTGCAGCAAATGCATATGGCTAATAGGCAACAGAACCATAATTAAAGTGTTTCTAAACCCATGACCCTGCATTCACTATATCTGATCTAGCACAGTATACAGAAAATAGAAATTTAATGATTTTAATCACCACTGGGTATTTTTTTTTTGCACTATAAACAAAAAAAAAAGAGCAAAAATTTGAAAAAAAAAGTTGATTGATGAGGCTGCACTGATAGGCATCACTGATGGACACTTTTAGGCAGCACTGATGGGTACTGATGAGGTGGAACAAATAGGCAGTACTGATGGACACTGATAGGCTGTACTGGTGGGCATTGATGAGGAGGCACTGATGATGCTGCACTGATGAGCAGCACTGATGGGCACTTATAGGCAGCACTGATGGGCACTGATAGGCCACACTGACAGCACTGACTGACAGCACGGACTGATGGCACTGACTGGCAGCACTGTGTATATATATATATATATATATATATATATATATATATATATACTGCATGTTTGAAATGCATTTTTTATATATTACAAAATATATGAAAAATATTTTTTTAAATAAATATTTTTTAAATATATTTTTCAGATTTCTTTAACATATAAAAAAGTAATTTTAATATATATTTTTCCATATATTTGCGAATTCATTCCAAAAATGTAGATTTGTATTTTTAAAGACATACAGTATATTTAAGATGTATTTTTAAAAATATTTTTCATATATTTTGTAGTACTAATGCATTTCAACATACTATATATATATATATATATACATACAGTGGGGCAAAAAAGTATTTAGTCAGCCACCAATTGTGCAAGTTCTCCCACTTAAAAAGATGAGAGAGGCCTGTAATTGGCATCATAGGTAGACCTCAACTATGAGAGACAAAATGAGAAACAAAATCCAGACAATCACATTGGCTGATTTGGAAAGAATTTATTTGCAAATTATGGTGGAAAATAAGTATTTGGTCACCTACAAACAAGCAAGATTTCTGGCTCTCACAGACCTGTACCTTCTTCTTTAAGAGGCTCTTCTGTCCTGCATTCATTACCTGTATCAATGGCACCTGTTTGAACTTGTTATCAGTATAAAAGACACCTGTCCACAACCTCAAACAGTCACACTCCAAACTCCACTATGGTGAAGACCAAAGAGCTGTCGAAGGACACCAGAAACAAAATTGTAGCCCTGCACCAGGCTGGGAAGACTGAATCTGCAATAGGCAAGCAGCTTGGTGTGAACAAATTAGCTGTGGGAGCAATAATTAGAAAATGGAAGACATACAAGACCACTGATAATCTCCCTTGATCTAGGGCTCCACGCAAGATCTCACCCCGTGGGGTCAAAATGATCACAAGAACGGTGAGCAAAAATCCCAGGACCACACGGGGGGGACCTAGTGAATGACCTGCAGAGAGCTGGGACCAACGTAACAAAGGCTACCATCAGTAACACACTACGCCGCCAGGGACTCAGATCCTGCAGTGCCAGACGTGTCCCCCTGCTTAAGCCAGTACATGTCCGGGCCCGTCTGAAGTATGCTAGAGAGCATTTGGATGATCCGGAAGAGGATTAGGAGAATGTCATATGGTCAGATGAAACCAAAATAGAACTGTTTGGTAAAAACACAACTCGTCATGTTTGGAGGAGAGAGAATTCTGAGTTGCATCCAAAGAACACCATACCTACTGTGAAGCATGGGGGTGGCAACATCATGCTTTGGGGCTGTTTCTCCGCAAAGGGACCAGGACGACTGATCCATGTACAGGACAGAATGAATGGGGCCATGTATTGTGAGATTTTGAGTGCAAACCTCCTTCCATCAGCAAGGGCATTGAAGATGAAACGTGGCTGGGTCTTCCAACATGACAATGATCCCAAACATACCGCCCGGGCAACGAAGGAGTGGCTTCATAAGAAGCATTTCAAGGTCCTGGAGTGGCCTAGCCAGTCTCCAGATCTCAACCCCATAGAAAAACTTTGGAGGGAGTTGAAAGTCCATGTTGCCCAGCGACAGCCCCAAAACATCACTGCTCTAGAGAAGATCTGCATGGAGGAATGGGCCAACATACCAGCAACAGTGTGTGCCAACCTTGTGAAGACTTACAGGAAACGTTTGACCTCTGTCATTGCCAACAAAGGATATATAACAAAGTATTGAGATGAACTTTTGATATTGACCAAATACTTATTTTCCACCATAATTTGCAAATAAATTCTTTCCAAATCAGCCAATGTGATTGTCTGGATGTTTTTTCTCATTTTGTCTCTCATAGTTGAGGTCTACCTATGATGCCAATTACAGGCCTCTCTCATCTTTTTAAGTGGGAGAACTTGCACAATTGGTGGCTGACTAAATACTTTTTTGCCCCACTGTATATATATATTGAATAAGGCCAAAATTGTAGTATTTCAAATATATGTCAATATATTTTGGAAGAATATTTTTAAAATATATTTTTCTACATATGGGCCAAATGGCCCTGAACAAAAGCTTACATAACCTGGATTGTTGGCCTTGGTACAGGCACAAGATGACACACACAGGTTAAAATGGAAATTAAAGGTTAATTTCCCACATTTGTGGCTTTTGAATTCAAATTAATGTCTGTGCATAAATAGTCAATGAGTTTGTTAGCTCTCACATTGATGCACTGAGCAGGCTAGATACTGAGCCATGGGGAGCAGAAAGAACCATCAAAAGACCCACGTAACAAGGTAATGGAACTTTATAAAGATGGAAAAGGATAAAAAAAAGATATTCAAAGCCTTGAATATGCCAGTCAGTACTGTTCAAAGAAGTGGAAAATTGGGGGATCACTTGACACCAAGCCAAGGTCAGGTAGGCCAAGACAGATTACAGCCACAACTGCCAGAAGAATTGTTCAGGATACTAATAAAATCCCACAGGTAACCTCAGAAGAATTATAGGCTGCTCTGGAAAAAGATGGTGTGGTTGTTTCAAGGAGCACAGTACTATGATACTTGAACAAAAATAAGCTGCATGCTCAAGTTGCCAGAAAGAAGCCTTTACTGTGCCAATGTCTCAAAAAATCCTAGTGAGGTGTGTCAAGGTGTTGTCAAGCATATTGTAATTTTTTTTTATTGCACAGGTGCAGTAAAGGCTTCTTTCTGGCACAATTTAATACTTTTATTAAAAACTACAATTTCAATTTGAAGTCACTGTAATTTTTAAAAATTGTTTTAAAAAATTTAATTAAATATGGAAACCTGGCAAAGTTCTGTACACCACAGTTGTAAAGAACAACCTCAAAAAATGTAATTTGCTGATTGTGTGATTGACTCACAAAAAAAGGGGAAAGGGATGAAGGACTTATTTTCTCAGATACCTACACTAAGATGCAAGCAAAATTTAATTTTATCTTCTACAGTAGGAATTTCATTTACCTTTCAATTTATTTCAATTTAATTTTTGGTAAGGAGCTAAGAGTTAACTACTTCTAACAGGATGCAGTTTTCCTCATAAACATTGACAATGCACTAGGTAGTGAGCTTGCCAACCATGTTGAACTTCTAGAACTGAAAGTAGTGTCTTGAAAAGAGAGTCTTCTCTGTGCCCTTCTTATTTCCCTTAGCTTCAAAAGTTAACACGTCTTTGAGAAAGGGTACAGCTGTGCACTAAATGCTCATTTGCAGAGCCAGTAATAGCCAGTAAAGGATTGTATTATATTTATGTTCTGTATATATTGGTTGTAGCATGGTGACATAGTGATGGTGTGTAGCAGAGCTGGTGATAGTTTGGGCTGTTGGTCAAATGGTAGTGGTTGGACATCTATTTCTTGACATCTGGAAGAGGTGACTTAAGGAGACTAATTTAATAAAGAAAAATGTTG
This sequence comes from Staurois parvus, assembly GCA_951230385.1. Taxonomy (NCBI): domain Eukaryota; kingdom Metazoa; phylum Chordata; class Amphibia; order Anura; family Ranidae; genus Staurois; species Staurois parvus. The sequence goes on along the minus strand of CATNWA010004553.1, from coordinate 3,187 downwards.
AAACAAAAATATTGAAGATTCACTTACTTATTCATTATGTTAACACTAATCTTTCCATGATTGGTAATGATGACATCACTATACTGAATGCTCTCTTGGAAAAGACACTGTAGAGTGAGCATGATGGTAATGAAATACTGCTTTCAACAAATAATCAGATAATATTTTAAATAAGTAAGCATTGCAACTCTATTTTACAAAACATTCAAACATATGTGAAGTCTGAAAATGATTTAACTTTTTAAAACACATATAATAAAATATTAGTTAAAATGAACCTCTCTTAAATAAATCCTTGTCAAATATACCTAGTTAAACCAACATTTCAATAAAGAGAAAGAAATAATTTACTGCTACAAAAAAACACAAAAAATACTTAATTAAACCTAAAGTACTGTATGCTTAATAATCAACAATTCTAGAAAAAAATCCAATGTCAAAAACATATATGGACTTAAAGAGTAACTGCAACTTTTGTTGAAAAAAAAAAATTACCCTCTGGATAATCAATGTAGATTGCAAGGATCTTAACAAACTTTGTTGCAGATTCCTACCTTTTGTTATTCTGAAGAAATAGCTGTCCATGTGCGCAGTGAATCAGTATGGGAGTGATTTTATAATTATCAACCAGCTTCTGCACCTGCAGGGTTCTAATGAGAAAAGTGGCAAGGCCTGCATCCCACTAGACGTGATTTGGTGTATCTCACCAGAAATTACATTTTTGTTGACTTCTGGGAAAAACAGTAAGCCAATCACTAAAGCAGGAAATGACATTTCCAGGGGTGTTCTGTATACCATCTGTGTACAGAACACCTCCAGGTTGCAAAATTGCATTCCATTTTACAGAATATTACAGTGCTGCGGATTGAAATGGAAAGGTAATTTTTAATAACATTCAATTACAATATGACTTGTGACGCAACTGTAAACACTATATTATTATTTTTTTTATTCACATTAATTTTCTCCCAGGAAAGTGGACTTACCTTTTAAACCACCACTATTAGATTTAAAAAAAACAAGCAATGTTGCCCCAGACATCCATTGACTCTAATGGCACACATGCACAGTGATCCTAGCTTTAAAGGAACTCCAATCCTGCATAGTTAGTTGGCATTAGATGTAGTATATCAAGAAATTATTGTATATAATCCACTTAGCTACTTTTTAACCCCTTTGCGCGGTCTCCCCCTTTAGGGGTTTGTGACATCGGGCAGTATGGTTTAGGGTCATGTGACCACTGTGATTGGCTGTCACAGTGGTCACATGATTGGAAAGCTCACGATCGCAAATAGTGATCTGGACCTTTCCGTGAGGAACCGGTAAATAGGCCAGGAGCGCGCAGGGTGCATGCTTTCGGCACTTGTTTGTTTACATTGGGTATGCAGATATACGGCCTCTTTGCGTCCAGGCCCAGCTGCCAAGAGGCCACATATTTGCGTACCAATGGTGCCAAGGAGATAAAGGAACACAATCTTGCACAACAAGTTGCAACAGTGTTGAGTGGGGGGGAGGGAGCGCTAATACCCATCTATACTGTGTGCATTTGGGGATGGACCATCAGCAATGGAAGTTACTAGAAGGTCCATGAGGAGGTGGTGTCTAAGTTCATCTTTAGTGTCTTGTAGTAGTATGGACTTGTCAGAGGACGCAACCGTCCGTAGGAGTTTGTAGATACTCCTAGTGCAGGTAGAGAAGAGAGACAGCAGCACCACTCTAAGTGTAGAAGGTTAAACTCATGCAGATTTAATGGTAAAATTGCACTCACATAGGTAGGCAACAGGTAGGCATGTCAAGTGATGGATGTCCAGTGGGAGCATCATGTCCTTTGGCCGTTCTATGGGTGTTTTCCCACTGCTCCAGTGGTGTCCAGGGCTCAAGGAGTAGCAGAGGGGCACAGGGAGGCTCGCAGGGATGATGTCACCACATGGACCGGGTTTCCAAGATGGCGCACGTTCAGATCATGCTAGCTCCTTCGTCCTACCATTAAATCTGCCTGATTTTAACCTTCTACACTTAGAGTGGTGCTGCTGTCTCTCTTCTCTAAGTTGCAACAGTATACCTTTGGATTTGCTCTTTGTGTAATTCACTTATGCAAGATTTTTTGTAATTATTCCACCATGTTTGGCTTCAGGCTTTTGAGTTGCTGTGCTATTTTCTCCAAAATAATATACCTAATAACCTTTATATATTAATATGTGTAGCACAACATGTTGTGCATTATCTTTCGATTCGTTGTCAGTATTTCATCTTTTACACAATTGATATAGTAATATCTAGAGCTCAAACAAGAACAATGGCAAATGAAACAGCACATCACTTATCTGTTACTTTCCATCCTTGGGTCACCCAGGTCTTGATCTTTCAACCAGAATTCATTCAGCTGCAATTTTGTTCACATACAGAGTCCAACCATTTGCATCTATTTATGCATCCCTTCAAAATTATCTGCAGCCGCTGACAATGACATTTCACATATGGAAACTGCTCCCCAGTGTCCTCCAGTTAAAAACACCAGATTATATTACATTATATTCATGATTCCAAGTTGGGCTTCCTACTAAGGTGTTGCAGTGTGTGTGCCCAAGCCACAGGTAAATTGCCAGTGTGTTTTGTCAAAACAAATCTGTGATGTCTTCAGGTTGTACCACAATAACAATTCCTGAACTTAAGGAATAGGGAACAATCCACTTCCATTTCTGTTGTAATATTAATCCTTACATTATTCTTGTATATAGAGGAATACGTGGCTGAAAACACACTGTCAGGGCTCCGGGTATGACCAGAGGTGTGTGACTGACGCAGGGAAACGCAGACTTCAGATATGTTATAAACAATGTAATTTATTAACACTAACCATACAAACATAAACGCAGTGCAATACTAAAACATAACACAGTGCAAACAAACCAACCACCCACAGATAACAGTACATACAATGCAAGCGTCGTCAGGCAGGCCGGGTCAATATCAGTCGGGCAGGTAGGTACAGGGGGAGCAAGCGGAGAATGGTCGGGGTCACAGGCCAGGTTCAGCAGGTAGCGGGCAGCGTGGTACAGAGGGTCAGGCAGAGGAGAATGGTCAGACAAGCCAGGGATCAGAGCAGGGTCAGCAGAGAATCAGACAGGAACAGAGAGAAGGAACAGGATACAGGGCCCAAGAGAAACACAACACCATGGCAGAGTCT
>CATNWA010004552.1:0-15156 GCA_951230385.1 Staurois parvus | reverse complement strand
AGAAAGCGGAACATGAAGAGGAAGTTTCATCTTCAGCATGACAACCACCCAAAGCATCCATCCAAATCAACAAAGGAATGGATGACACCGTGGGTCAGGAAACGAGAGCTCCCTCAATCAATGACCAAGGGAGCCCAGGTGCACTGGGTGATGAGCAGCAACCACCCAGGTGACCCCCATCACTGATTCCCAGAGATCGCAAAGGAGGCATCTACCCTATAGATACAATAAATCCATAATTGTACAAAATGTAATGCATACATAATCAGACCTGTACAGGGGAAAGCGATAAGAGAAAAAAGGGAACAAGCAATACATAGAGCATAAGATGATGGAAACAATAACAAATTACAAATCCTTTTCACAACCCCCAGAGAGGAAGCATGGCAAGAATGATTTGAAATTTAAGGCCAGATGGAATGGTAGCATTTAGGTCATAAATCCACCAATGCTCACGCTGTAAGAGGCACGAGCTATTAAAAATCCCCCCAAGGACTAGGATGGATACGAGCTAGCGCAAAAAAAATGTATTTTGGGAATTTCCCCCATGAACAGAGGCCACATGATGGCCCACAGGAAGCTCGGGATCACTCTTGCACATATTGGTGACATGTTCATAGACTCTGCACCAAAAGGCAACTTCATCTTCCCAACATAAACACACCCCACACTCACAGGAGAGTAGATAGACGACCTTTGGGGTCTTCCAATTGTCTGGGGAAAAAAGGTTTTGTCATTCAAAAGTCTATTATATGATTGTATGTCCATAAACCTACAATAAGAACAGGACCTACAAGGAAAAGTCCCTCATTTCTTGCATAGATCTCTCCTGTCGGCTCACCTATACTCACTATGGACTAGCTGATCACCCACCGAGGGTACCCTCCTGTAGCTAATGGCCGGCACAGTGGGCATTGCATTGTGTGGGAATGCCTAACCACTCTAACCATGAGCATTGCGTTGTGGCAGAATGCTTACTAACTCAGATCCTAGCCATTGCATTGCGTAGGAACGCCTACTCACCCAGACCCTGGGCATTGCATTGTGTAGGAACTCCTACTTACCCAGACCCTGGGCATTGCATAGTGTGGGAATACCTACTCACCCAGACCCTGGGCATTGCATTGTGTAGGAACTCCTACTCACCCAGACCCTGGGCATTGCGTAGTGTGGGAATGCCTACTCACTCAGACCCTGGGCATTGCATAGTGGAGGAACGCCTGCTCACTCAGACCCTGAGCATTGCATTGTGTAGGAACGCCTACTTACCCAGACCCTGGGGCATTGCATAGTTGTGGGGAATACCTACTCACCCAGACCCTGGGCATTGCGTAGTGTGGGAATGCCTACTCACCCAGACCCTGGGGCATTGCGTAGTGTGGGAATGCCTACTCACTCAGACCCTGGGCATTGCATTGTGGAGGAACGCCTGCTCACTCAGACCCTGCAGCATTGTGTTGTGGAGGGAATACCTACTCGCTCAGTCCCTGGGCATTGCATTGTGTAGGAATGCCTACTCACTCAGACCCTGGACATTGCATTGTGTAGGAATGCCTACTCGCTCAGGACCCTGGGCATTGCATTGTGTAGGAATGTCTACTCGCTCATACCCTGGGCATTGCATTGTGGAGGAACGCCTACTCCCTCAGATCCTGGGCATTGCATTGTGGAGGAACGCCTACTCCCTCAGACCCTGGGCATTGCATTGTGGAGGAACGCCTACTCCCTCAGACCCTGGGCATTGCTTAACAATAACTCAAAACACCCGTATACACTAATCCAATAGTTCCGTATTCAAAAGGAATGATTTATTTGAATTTTATAATTATTTTTCCTAATATTATATATATATCTTGAGGGCAATGTGGTGACAGGGTGTATATTTGTCATGTGATTTGTCCTTTGTTGTGTGCAATGTCATATATTAAATAGTTTTTTTTTTTGTTTGTTTTTTTTCTATTTGTAAAAGAAAGATTTTATCTAACTTTCTCTAACATTAAACAATAAAAAACTGAATCGTATCTTTAAAGCCCACCCCCAGGAATTAGAATACAATAATGCCTCCCTGCACTGCAAGAGTAAATGGATGGAGCCAGAGAGCAGAATGACTTAATAGGCGATGTTATACCTGTATTTGTCCACAAGATGGCGCGAGATATAGGATTAAACAATGATATGTGATAGCCAAACCTAACCACAGGATGGAGACCCCCCCAGGGGAGAGAGCAGAATGATTTCCTAAAGGACGGTGTTATACCTGTATCTGTCCACTGGATGGCGACAGAGAGGAGAAGGATTTCACTCTGTCTCCATCCTGTGGTTAAAGTTTGGCATCGCCCATTATTCAATCCTATGTCTGGCGCCATCTTGTGGACAAATACAGGTATAACATCGCCTTTCAGTAAATCACCGGAAGCAAAAAATTAAAAAAACACAAAAAGAAATGAACCCGGAAAATGACCCCCCTGAGACAGAAGACTATGTATTAGTAAATCGCAGACAGGAAACATTTAGAGATCGATCGGGATGGAGGTTTGTAATTACAAAGCATCCCTCCGTCACTTGGGGGGGTCCCCTGGGAGGTCCCCAGAATTGTCCGAGGAAATGATGAGAGATCCACAACAATGCGATCGGTCTCATCGATTTTTATGGGACAAATAAATGGTTTTTCTGTGACTCAAACAACCTCCCGAAAAAATATGATACAGATATTGTAAGCTAGAAGCCTGAATATATAAATAGTGGACATATCTGTGGTAATAAATCGTCCTTCTTACCTCTAAAGAAACTCTACAATCAGGAAGTATCAGCTAGAACTTTCCCACAGATTTTACCGAAAGAGCTAGAAATTGGTCTAACTACAGAAGAAACAGATATTTTCCTACAGACAGCCCTTTGTATGAGAAGGTGGGCGGGCCGTGAGAAGGGCCTTTGTGACGATGAAGGGGGGGGGGGGGGGTTATGAGGATTTATCCTCCGAATCCGTAGAGAGTGCGTCATGTCGTTTGAGAGCATAGACGACATCCTGGCGGTGACGGTCTTCCTCTTGGCGTGCTCGGTGTAGGTGACGGCATCGCGGATGACATTCTACAGGAAGACTTTCAGCACTCCGCGGGTCTCCCTCATAGATGAGGCGCGGAGATGCGCTTTGACTCCCCCTCTGCGGGCCAAACGTCGGATGGCGGGTTTGGTGATGCCCTGGATGTTGTCCCGGAGCACCTTCCTGTGGCGCTTGGCGCCGCCTTTCCCCAGACTCTTCCCTCCTTTACCGCGACCAGACATGACGAGTCTTCTCTGCTGCAAACACCGACTGAGCTCTGGGCTGGGCCCGCCTTCCTTGCATGGTGCACCAGACGAGGGAGACTGACAGATGTGTCGTGTTTCTTCCATTTGTGAATGATTGCACCAACTGTTGTCACCTTCTCACCAAGCTGCTTGGCCATAGTTTGGTAGCCCAGTCCAGCCTTGTGTAGGTCTACAATCTTGTCCCTGACATCCTTGGACAGCTCTTTGGTCTTTGCCATGGTGGAGAGTTTGGAATCTGATGGTTTGATTGCTCCTGTGGACAGGTGTCCTTTATACAGGTAACACAATGAGATTAGCAGCACTCCCTTTAAGAGACTGCTTCTAATCTCAGCTTGTTACCTGTATGAGAGACACCTGGTAGCCAGAATCCTGCTGAATGATAGGGGATTCAAATCCTTCTTTCCCTCATGAACATGCAGATCAAGTCATCATTTGTTAGATGCATTTCTGCTGAATTTGTTGTTGTATTCTGTCTCTCAGTGTTACACCGAACATTCCATTGTTAGACCGATCATTTCTGTGTGAGGGGCGAAACATTCCATTGTTAGACCGATCATTTCTGTGTGAGGGGCGAACATTCCATTGTTAGACCGATCATTTCTGTGTGAGGGGCGAACATTTCAAATCATCAGCGGGGAGCAAATACGCATTTCCTTCATGTGTGATTTTGCACAGCCATGCTGCCCTGTAGCAGTACTTCATCTATAGGGCGGAGGGCGCAAATGGTTAACTTCAGTCTTAGGTGAAATGACGAGTCTGAAGATTCCATCTTCGGCTTCATAGGGTTAGACTATTTGTGCCATAAACCTCTTCTATATGGAGGCGATGGGGGGGGTCAGCTCTTCAGTCCCATCTGTCCTGTGGAGAGAACAGCCACCTTGATATTGGCCTCTAGATCATGTAGATACATAAGCCCCCCCTAAGAGACAAAATACACCCCATGCCCATCCAATATGATGGGAACAGGAGCTTGACAAACCCTTCCAGAGGCTACGCATTCCTTCTTCCTTGGTGATGGTCTTGTAGGCATCCATTGTTCCCTGGTGAGTTGGAAATGTTGGCCGGAGCCTGGATGTCGCTTTGACCACATCAGTGACTTCAGCAACTGCAACGTCCGTGGCTCTGGTGGTACAGCCGGCAAGCAGGCTGATCCCAATTCTGACATCTGTAAGAAAAAGGTCTGATTCAAAGAAGGACATTGATAACCCAAATTCCACAAATGTGGCCAAATTCAGAAAGATGATATATCACAGGTCATCCATGTGTGTTCATGGCAGGAAGTCGGGAGCTCACTGGAATCTCTGCAACATCGGGGATTTCTGTATTGGAGATGTACGGAATACCTCGCCCACACATACAATGTAAAGGGCACGTTGATGAAAGATCAATTGAACGTTACTGATCCTGAATTGCCACAGTAAGTCATGTACATGTGGTTGTAGAAGAGAACAGCCCCCATGCCTTGATTCAAAGTCGAGGACCCCCCCCACCCCCAACCCCAGCCAGCATTACATTACTCACATTTGGCTCTCTAGTATGCAGCAGAACGCATTTCCCTTCACATTTCATACAATTACACACATTGATGTCTTAATAGGACAGCTGGAGGTCTGGTAATGATATGGCCTAAAGCACAGACTTTCCATTCTTTTAGAGCAGGGGCCTTCAAACTGCGGCCCGAGGGCCGGATGTGGCCCTTAGCTTGCCTTTATCTGGCCCTTGGGGTACTATTCATCCCAACTGACACCAGAGGCAGGGAATTATTTCTACCGCTGACACCAACCAATGGGGTACTATGCCTCCACTGACACCAGAGGCAGGGAATATTAATCTCCGGCTGACACAATGGGGGGCAACTATTCCTGCCCACTGACACTAATATCCATCAAAGATCTCACACGGGGGGGAAAGCCGTATCCCCTGTCCTGTGAGTGCGAGAAATGTTTCACAAAGAATTCACAATTGCCGATGTATCCCTGTCCTGAGTGCGGAAAATGTTTTTCATGGAAATCAGAACTTGCCGTATCGCTGTCCTGAGTGCGGGAAATGTTTCACAATGGAAATCATACCTTGCCATATCCCTGTCCTGGGTGCGGGAAAATGTTTCACAATTGAAATCATACCTTGCCATATCCCTGTCCTGAGTGCGGGAAATGTTTTCCAAAGAAATCAGATCCTTGCCATATCCCTGTCCTGAGTGCGGGAAATTGTTTCACAATTAGAAATCATACCTTGCCGTATCCCTGTCCTGAGTGCGGGAAATGTTTCACAATAAAATTTGATACTTGCCATATCCCTGTCCTAAGTGCGGGAAATGTTTTCCAAAGTAATTAGAACTTGACGTATCCCTGTCCAGAGTGCGGGAAATGTTTCCATGGAAAATGAAATAATTTGATATCCATCAAATGATCTTACACGGGGGGAAGCCGTATCGCTGTCCTGAGTGCGGGAAATGTTTCACAAAAGTAATTCAGCAAACCTGCCGGTATCCCTGTACCTGAGTGCTGGGAAATGTTTTCCAAAAGTTGAAATTAGAACTTGCCATATCCCTGTCCTGAGTGCGGGAAAATTGTTTCCCAAAGTATTCACTCAAATTGCCGTATCCCTGTCCTGTGTGCGGACAAATGTTTTTCATGTTAAATCTATACCTTGCCACTATTCCCTGTCCTCAGTGCCTTTGAGAAGGGAATTGTTTCCCAAAGAAATCAAAACTTTGCCGTATCTCTGTCCTGAGTGCGGGAAATGTTTACACAGAGAATTCAAAACTTGCGTATCCCTGTCCTGAGTGCGGGAAATGTTTTCCAAGTAATTAGAACTTGATATCCCTGTCCTGAGTGCGGGAAATGTTTCATAAAAGAAAAAATTCGAATTATACAACTTCCCTGCCATATCCGAAAACTGTCCTAAGTTCCTGATTGCGGGAAATTTTTTCCAAAGAAATCAGAAACTTGCGTCTTATCCCTGTCCTGAGTGCGGGAAAATGTTTCATAATTATTTCAAAATTTATACCTTGCCATATCCCTGTCCTAAGTGCGGGAAATTTTTTTCCCAAAGTAATTAGAACTTGCCGGTATCCCGGTCCTCATGAGTGCGGGAAAATGTTTCCAAAAGAACAAAGAATTCACAAAGATTGCCGTATCTCTGTCCTGATGTGCGGGAAATGTTTTTCAATGGAAATTCTAGAACTTGCCATATCTCCTGTCCTGAGTGCGGGAAACGTTTCGCAAAAGAAATCACAACTTGCGCGTATCCTGTCCTGAGTGCGGGAAATGTTTCCCAAAGAAATCAGAACTTGCCATATCCCTGTCCTGAGTGCGGGAAATGTTTTCCAAAAGTAATTAAACTTGACGTTTATCCCTGTCCAGAGTGCGGGAAATGTTTCCAAAAGAAATAAAAATTTGATATCCATCAAAAAAAAAACCATCAAAGATCTCACACGGGGGGAAGCCGAACTTATCGCTGTCTTGAGTGCGGGAATATGTTTCCCAAAGAAAATCAGAACCTGACGTATCAAATGTTCTCCAACTGAGTGCGGGAAATGTTTCACAATGAAATCTTTATACCTTGCAAATCCCTGTCCTGTTATACCTGTCCTGAGTGCGGGAAAATGTTTCCCAAAGAAATCAGAACTTGCCATATCCCTGTCCTGTGGGTGGGAAATGTTTCCCAAAGAAAATCAGAACTTGCCATGTATCCCTGTCCTGAGTGCGGGAAATGTTTCACAAAGAAATCTGAACTTGATATCCATCAAAGATCTCACACGGGGAAAATCTGAATTCCTGTATCCTGAGATGTGTCGGGAAATGTTTCACTTAAAAGAAATCAGAACTTGCCATATCCCTGTCCTGTGTGTGGGAAATGTTTCCAAAGAAATCAGAACTTGCTGTATCCTGTCCCTGAGTGCGGGAAATGCTTTCCAAAGAAATCAAAACTTGATATCCATCAAAGATCTCACACGGGGGGGGGGGGGGGGGAATCTGTATCCCTGTCCTGGTTGCGGGAAATGTTTCACACAATGAAATCAGAATTGTTATCCATCAAAAATCTCACAACGGGGGAGAGAAACTTGCCGTACTCCTGATGAGTGTGCGGGAAATGTTTCCCAAAGAAAAAAAAAACTCAGAAGACCTCACTGAAAAAATTCTATCTCTGTCCTGAGTGCGGGAAATGTTTCACAATGAAATCATACCTTGCCCGAAAATCCCTGTCCTGTATACCTGTCCTGAGTGCGGGAAATGTTTTCCAAAGAAATCAGAAACTTGCCATATCCCTGTCCTGTGGTGCGGGAAATGTTTCCCAAAGAAATCAGAACTTGCGTATCCCTGTCCTGAGTGCGGGAAATGTTTCACAAAGAAATCTGAAAATGACTTGATATCCATCAAAGATCTCACACGGGGGGGAAAAATCTGAATTCCTGTCCTGAGTGCGGGAAATGCTTCAAAAAGAAATCAGAACTTGCCTATCCCTGTCCTGTGTGTGGGAAATGTTTCCCAAAGAAATCAAAACTTGATATCCATCAAAGATCTCTCACACGGGGGGGGGGGGGGGGGGGGGGAATCTGTATCCCTGTCCTGGTTGCGGGAGGGAAATGTTTCACAATGAAATCAGAGATTGTTATCCATCAAAAATCTCACACGGGGAGAGAAAGCCGTACTCCTGTCCTGAGAGTGCGGGAAATGTTTCACAAAGAAATGAGGACTTGTTATCCATCAAAGATCTCACATGGAGGAAAGCCGAATCCCTGTCCTGAGTGTGGGGAAATGTTTCCCAAAGAAATCAGAACTTGCCATATCCCTGTCCTGAGTGCGGGGAAATGTTTCCCAAAGAAATCAGAACTTGATATCCTCAAAGATCTCACACTGGGGGAAAATCTGTATCCCTGTCCTGGGTGCGGGAAATGTTTCACAAATAAATCAGAACTTGTCTATATCCCTGTCCTGAGTGCGGGAAATGTTTCCCAAAGAAATCAGACCTTGTTGTCCATCAAATGTCTCACACGGGGGGAACTTGCCAATATTCCTGTCCTGGGTGCGGGAAATGTTTCACAATGAAATCAGAACTTACCATATCCCTGTCCTGAGTGCTGGAAATGTTTCCAAAGAAATCAAAACTTGATATCCATCAAAGATCTCACACTGGGGGAAAATCTGTATCCCTGTCCTGGGTGCGGGAAATGTTTCACAAAAAAATCAGAACTGTCTATATCCCTGTCCTGAGTGCGGGAAATGTTTCCCAAAGAAATCAGAATTTGCCATATCCCTGTCCTAAAGTGCGGAAATGTTTCACAATGAAATCAGAACTTACCATATCCCTGTCTGAGTGCGGGAAATGTTTCACTAAGAAATCAGAACTTACCGTATCCCTGTCCTGGAGTGCGGGGAAATGTTTCACATTGAAATCAACATAACTTCCCGTATCCCTGTCCTGAGTGTGGGAAATGTTTCCCAAAGAAATCAAGAACTTGATATCCATCAAAGATCTCACACGGGGGGGAGGGGGGGGAAATCTGTCTTCCTGTCCTGAGTGCGGGAAAAGTTTCACTAAGAAATCAGAACTTGCCATATCCATGTCCTGAGTGCGGGAATGTTTCCCAAAGCAATCAGAACTTACCATATCCCTGTCCTGAGTGCGGGAAATGTTTCACAATCAGAAAATCCATCAGAACTTACCATAGCCCTGTCCTGAGTGCGGGAGATGTTTCACAATGAAATCATAACTTACCATATCCCTGTCCTGAGTGCGGGAAATGTTTTCCAAAGAAATCAAAACTGATATCCATCAAAGATCTCACACTGGGGGGAAAATCTGTATCCCTGTCCTGGGTTGCGGGAAATGTTGTTTCCCCAAAGAAATCAGAACTTGTCTATATCCCTGTCCTGAGTGCGGGAAATGTTTCCCAAAGAAATCAGAACCTTGTTTTCATCAAAGATCTCACTCGGGGGGAACGGGGGGCGGGGAATATTCCTGTCCTGAGTGCGGGAAATGTTTCACAAAGAAATCAGAACTTGCCATATCCATGTCCTCAAAATGCGGGAGAAATGTTTCCCAAAGAAATCAGAACTTTCTATATCCCTGTCCTGAGTGCGGGAAATGTTTCCCAAAGAAATCAGACCCTTGTTGTACATCAAAGATCTCACACGGGGGAGCAATATTCCCTGTCCTGAGTGCGGAAAATGTTTCACAAATAAATCAGAACTTGCCATATCCATGTCCTAAATGCGGGAAATGTTTCACAATGAAATCAGAACTTACCATATCCCTGTCCTGAGTGCGGGAAATGTTTCACTAAGAAATCAGAACTTACCGTATCCCTGTCCTGAGTGTGGGAAATTTTTTCCCAAAGAAATCAGACGACTTGATATCCATCAAAGATCTCACACGGGGGGGAGGGGGGGGGGGATCTGTCTTCCTGTCCTGAGTGCGGGAAATGTTTCCCTAAGAAATCAGAACTTGCCATATCCCTGTCCTAAGTGCGGGAATTTTTTTCCAAAGAAATTAGAACTTGCCGTATCCCTGTCCTGAGTGCGGGAAATGTTTCACAAAGAAATCAGAACTTGCTGTATCCCTGTCCTGAGTGCGGGAAATGTTTCCCAAAGAAATCAGAACTTGATATCCATCAAAGATCTCACACGGGGGGGAAATCTGTATTCCTGTCCTTAGTGCGGGAAATGTTTCACAATTAAATCATAACTTACCATATCCCTATCCTGAGTGCAGGAAATGTTTCACTAAGAAATCAGAACTTGCCGTATCCCTGTCCTGGGTGCGGGAAATGTTTCACATTGAAATCAGAACTTCCCGTATCCCTGTCCTGAGTGTGGGAAATCTTTCCCAAAGAAATCAGAACTTGATATCCATCAAAGAACTTGAAATTTCTCAAAGAAGTCAGAACTTGCCGTATCCCTGTCCTGAGTGCGGGAAATGGTTCCCAAAGAAATCAAAACTTGATATCCATCAAAGATCTCACATGGGGGGAAAATCTGTATCCCTGTCCTGGGTGCGGGAAGATCTCACACGGGGGGGGGGGGGGGGGGGGGGGAATCTGTCTTCCTGTCCTGAGTGCGGGAAATGTTTCACTAATAAATCAGTTCTTGCTGTACCCCTGTCCTGAGTGCGGGAAATGTTTCCCAAAGACATTAGAACTTGCCGTATCCCTGTCCTGAGTGCGGGAAATTTTTTCCAAAGAAATCAGAACTTGCCATATCCCTGTCCTGCGTGCGGGAAATGTTTGAATCAGGGTGGGCCAGGGAAAAATAGTAGCCCAAGTGTTAATAAATAACCAATAACACAGGGGCTAGGGTGGAGTGTTCAGGTACGCGGACCGCGAGGGTGACAGCAATATGATGATGAACAAACGGTGGCGAGGTCCCGGTAAAAAAAGAAAACCACAGGTACATAAAAAGAACATTCAAGAAAATCAAGGATCCTAGACTCAGGCGGCACTAATAGTGCTGGTGAGACAACACCGGCGCAGGGATGTGGCTTCCCATGTCGCCCAAGTCCAGGATCCCAAATATAAACTACAATGTGGCCCAGGAGGGGGGGTGCAGAACAATCCCCAGGTAGTGGGGCAACCAAAATTCAACAGGTAGGGAGAAAAGATAACGGAATTAACCGCCCTGATAACCAAACGAGTACACCGTATGGTGTGTGCGGCAAAAAAGAAAAAGGGAGAAGAGGAAGAATCAATGTAGGACCGTGTTCAGTCCATGGTATCTTGTGAGGTTAGTCCTGGAGACGAAAAACGCCCCTCTTGTGGAAATTGGATTGGCCTTCAGCTGCACGTGTGGGGAGGGACTTCCGTGGCGAGCAGGATGTGGACCTCCGCTTGGCGCTCTCTGAAGGCGTTGCTGGGGGATGTAGTTGCAGGACCCGTAGGGGGTCTAAAAGATCCTCTGGAGTCTTGCAGGTGAAATCTCGGGATTGGTGTCGGAATCGCACTGCGAAGGGGAAGCTTCACCTATATGGTATAGCGTGTTGTTGAAGTACTAGTAGGTGGGGTTTCATAGCCCTGCACCTTGGAGATAGTTGTGGGGCTCAGATCTTGGAATAATTGGTAGGTATGACCTTGGAACAGATTCTGCGTTACGGGCGGCCTGCAGGAGTTGCTCCTTGGTGCGGAAAAAGTGTAGCTTGGCTATATTGTCACGTGGTGGACCATCCGTGCGTCGTGGTGCTAACGCCCTGTGGACTCTGTCCAATTCTAATCTGTCGATTGGGATAGCTGGGGCGAGCTCTTGGAACAGAGCTGTTATCGTTGGATTGGACAATCAGACAATCATTTCCGGAAGGCCACGGATACGCAGGTTTGAGCGCCGCCTCAGTTTTTCAAAGTCCTCCAGTCGTGTCAATAGTGTTGCGTTTTCGTCACGCAGGAGATCAAGGTCATCCGTATGTGTCTGAAGCGAGGCGTCAAGACCATCCACCCTCTGTTCTAGGTCTGCAGTGCGCTGTCCTAGCTCACGGATTTCTCTAGATAGCGTGGCAGTGATGCAGTCCGAGGTTTGCTTCAGAGCTTTGTGTAGCATTTTTTCGAAGCGTGATAATAGGTCAGGGGGTGTAAGGTCAGGCGTCAGGGCTTGTGTAGGGGCATCTGGTTCAGGGTCAGACTCACCATCAGACGTGCAGGGATCGCTGGGCTGCGGATCCTGCAGGGCTGCATACGCCCCTGCTGCATGCTTGCTTCCACTTGCTGGGGCGGTGGCCATTTTGGTGGAGGCCTTCACCAGGGCCTCTTTGATGGTTTTAGTTGATGGGGGGACCTGATTCCGGGGTGCCCCTCTAACCACTTTGCCGCTTGTCAAGGATGGGGGGCTGTTATAGTGAACTCAACCCCCCCTGCTCTCTCCCTCTTCAGCCTCGGTGAGCTGTGTGCAGTGGTGAGCTGTGTGCAGTGGTGGGCGGGCCTGTGCACAGTTCACTGCGGGGATCGAATCCCCAGTCTGAGTTCTCTGGCCTGTTGTGGAGGATCCGCCGCAGACCCGGGCGGATCAGACTCCGGGATGGTTGCCCAGGGGATCGGATCCCCTCTGAATGTATCACGGGCCGGGACCCGCAGCTTCTGGGTGCCGTCACCGGATGGGAGAGCGGAGCCTCATCGGGACATGTCCGTCCTGCCGGCCGCGCATGCGCACGCACTCTCCCATTTTGCTGAAATTTCATTGCCTGACCAGATTAATATCCCAGGAGTTTCATTGACTTGATGCTATACTCTGATTATAAAGTCTTCCTGTAATTTTTTTCAGCAGAGGAGGTATCGGGGAAATGGTTTAAAGATAGAAATACACGTTTGTGAGATATAATAGATAAAGGGAAAATACACACTTTTCAGGAATTAGAATACATTTGTTGCACTAGATGAACTGAGATATAGTCAATTAGGACATTTTGTCTCTCAACACTCCCCCAGCCACTGAGGATGGCGGAAGAGATGCTACCATTTGAAAAATTGATGAGTTCAAAGATGAATTGTAAACATATATAACATGAAGTGTGAGGAATAGTGCCCCATCATTGGTGTCAGTGGGAGGAATAGTGCCCCATCATCGGTGTCAGTGGGAGAAATAGCACCCCATCATTGGTGTCAGTGTGAGGAATAGTGCCCCATCATTGGTGTCAGTGGGAGGAATAGTGCCCCATCATTGGTGTCAGTGGGAGAAATAGCACCCCATCATTGGTGTCGGTGTGAGGAATAGTGCCCCATCATTGGTATCAGTGGGAGGAATAGCGCCCCATCATTGGTATCAGTGGGAGAAATAGCACCCCATCATTGTTGTCAGTGGGAGGAATTGTGCCCCATCATTGGTGTCAGAGCAATGAATCATGCCCCATCATTGGTGTCAGTGAGAGGAATAGCGCCCCATCATTGGTGTCAGTGGGAAGAATCGTGCCCCATCATTGGTGTCAGTGGGAGGAATAGTGCCCCATCATCGGTGTCAGTGGGATGAATAGTGCCCCATCATTGGTGTCAGTGGGATGAATAGTGCCCCATCATTGGTGTCAGTGGGAGGAATAGTGCCCCATCATTGGTGTCAGTGGGAGGAATAGTGCCCCATCATTGGTGTCAGTGGGAGGAATAGTGCCTCATCATTGGTATCAGTGGGAGGAATAGTGCCCCATCATTGGTGTCAGTGGGAGTAATAGTGTCCCATCATTGCTGTCAGTGGGAGGAATAGTGCCCCATCATTGGTGTCAGTGGGAGGAATAGTGTCCCATCATTGGTGTCAGTGGGAGGAATAGCGTCCCAACATTGGTGTCAGTGGGAGGAATAGTACCCTATCAGTGGGAGAGGAATAGTGCCCCATCGTTGGTGTCAGTGGGGGGAGGAATAGTGCCCCATCGTTGGCGTCAGTGGGAGGAATAATGCCCCATCATTGGTGTCAGTGGGAGGAATAGTGCTCCATCATTGGTGTCAGTGGGAGGAATAGTGTCCCATCATTGGTGTCAGTGGGAGGAATAGCGTC
This sequence comes from Staurois parvus, assembly GCA_951230385.1. Classification (NCBI taxonomy): domain Eukaryota; kingdom Metazoa; phylum Chordata; class Amphibia; order Anura; family Ranidae; genus Staurois; species Staurois parvus. The sequence goes on along the minus strand of CATNWA010004552.1, from coordinate 1,387 downwards.
CCAACATTGGTGTCAGTGGGAGGAATAGTACCCTATCAGTGGGAGAGGAATAGTGCCCCATCGTTGGTGTCAGTGGGAGGAATAATGCCCCATCATTAGTACCAGTGACACCAATGATGGGGCACTATTCCTCCCACTGACACCAATGACACTTGCTGACCCCTGTTCCAGTATGGTACTGCTGCAGCCAGCATATGTGGTTGCAGCAGCACCTCTGCACTGCACACTTACCGGCTCCCTCACTTGATTTTTGCGGCTCCGCTCGGCTCCGCCTCCTCGCCGGTGATTGGCCGCCTGTGTGCCTTTCCTGAGCTACTGTTCTGGCGGCCAATCACCGGTGAGGAGGCGGAGCTGAACGGCAGGAGTGAGGGAGTGGCCGGAGTGACTGAAGGAGCAGCGCTTCCTTTATGGATCGTCATGGGAGCCAGGTAAGAGAGAGCAGCCCTCTGCCCACCCCTGTACTTAGTGTCCCTTCGGTCGGAAGGGGGGGAAGGCGGCAGCACCGTGCCGCCCCTCTAAAAAGTGCCACCCTGACGTTTTTCTTTTGATAGCGGCGTATAAGACGACCCCCGACTTTTGAGAAGGTTTTCAAGGGTCAAAAAGTCATCTTATACGCCGGAAAATATACGGTATATATATATATTGTACATTCACATCAGTCCCTAACCCTCAAGGTGTGTACATTCTAAGGTCCCTAACTCACATTTAGAGATGAGCGAAGTATTCAAAAATTTGATTCGACTGATTCGGCGAATTTGTGGACAATATTTGATTTGAGTCGAATATATTCGCTGTGAATTTAACTTAAAAAAAGGGTGTTTCTAGGCTTCAGAGAGACTTAATATTAGTGCAGAACACTGTACCTTTAATTTAAATGCCCTTGGAGTCTGCTGGGGAAGAGAAATAATACTGTCAGTCAGTATGACATGCAGATGAGTGCCGTCGATCTTAGAATCACCGCACACTTCACTCATTTGGCCAGTCACGGGGCCAAAACCAGTGTTTGGAGCCACAGTGTGGCGGTGGAGGCAGCAGCAATGGGAGGCCATAACAGCAACCTATGACAAAATGGAAACCAGCAGGAGTGTGAGGAGACCTGAAAGTGGCACATGGCAGAGTGGGAGCAATGGGAGGCGGTACAAGGACCCAGGTCACACTGTGGACCCCAGCAGCAGCGTGACGAGGGCGCGGGTACGGGGGCCATGGCAGATTTGGGGCCTGGCAGCACCTATGGGAGGCCTGTAATCTGCCAGCAACTATGACAAAATGGAAAACAGCAGGAGTGTGAGGAGACCTCAAAGTGGCACATGGCAGAGTGGGAGCAATGGGAGGCGGGGGGGTACAGGGACCCATGTCACACTGTGGACCCAGCAGCAGCGTGACCAGG
>CATNWA010004551.1:0-18481 GCA_951230385.1 Staurois parvus | reverse complement strand
CTGTAAAGTATTGCACCTGTGATCAGCAGATTGTGGGTGCAATGCCCGGATCCTGCAGACCCACAATAAGCTGTCTGCCCGTACTCCCATATGTCAGAAAGTTCCTACACTGCAGGAAGAATCAATGAACTACAAGAGTGCTCATCAGTGTCCTCGCAGCTCATTGAGAACTACAACCTGTCAGCCACAATGGCTGACAATACTTGTAGTCCGTTCATTCAAGGAAACTGAATGAATGACGTGGACATGTGGGTGGAGCCCTGAAGGGCCACACTGTTTTTAAATTGTGACAGCGGGTGAGGGAAGAAGCCCACTGTCATGGAGAGGAGCGCTGGTGGCGGGAGGTTGGGGAATAGGAGCATGGTAAGTGTTACACCCCAAATATGGGTGACATGCTCCGAAAGGTGCTTAGATCCTTTCATTTCTACATTGTTTTTGTTCAACCAGAGTGGCTCCAGGCAGAAAAGTACAACCTGAAGATGAACTGCTGAAAAACAATCTGGAATACATAGAACAGAGACATTTTACCTGCCAAAAGATTCTTTATTTCTGTCTGTCCAGTTCTGAGAATTTCAAAGCTCTGTCACACTGCACAGCTCTGTCTAGCAGGGCAGTAGACCTGATTTTAATCTGCTGCAGTAACTTACAGTTCTTGCTCCTCCCTCAGTCTGAATGGATAGTGAAAGAAGCAGTAGACTGATGAGCTCACACCCGTCCTCACTCTGCTCTCTCCTCCTAACCGCATGCCCCTTACACACGAGTATTGCAGCAGAACTGATTCACTTCTTGTGCTGCGGCTTCTCTCTGGTCAAATCTGAACTCTGCTGTACAGGGATTTTAAGAGTCAAATATCAAGTCAAAGTGTAGGCACTTGCATCATTCAATGTAATAATTATATATAAGCAGTAGACGAGCACATAAATGCTGCATTCTAGTCCATGGGGCGTCATTTTAAATGACTCATTCAGGGCAGAGAAATATTTTTTAAAAATGTGAGAGCCCATAAAGCTGCCCGTACATTTCACCTCCCACAAACCTATATGGATCAGGCCATATGAGCAGAGATGCAGTATGGATCCTTTTTATGCAGGATCTTTCAGCTAGCAAGATCCTGTAAAAATGTCGGCAGCCGTCAAAGGACAAGTTCACCTTTCGTAACGTTAAACCCAAACTCAGGGTGTAAAATGTAATATGTTGTTATGATCAGACTGGGCCCTGTGGGGGATCTTCTCCCCTCTCGCTGTCAAATTTTTAAAACCGTGGCCGTGTAGGGCTCCGCCCACACAGTCACCTGTGGATGAGAGACTACAAGTCCCAAGAGCCTTAGCGGCTGTCAGCTTTAGTCCTCAATAAACTACTACTGTGCTGTGAAGTGCCGTGGTAGTTCATTCATTTTTTTCCTGTCAGTATATCTGTTGGCTCGTACATCCCTTTACGTGTAAGAAGATATACTAACAGATCTGCAGGAGACCCGCATGGCGCTGGCACAATGGTCTACGGGCTCCTGCAGACAGAAATAAGAAATGCACATTTATTTTACCTGCAAAAAAAAAAAAAAGTGCAATAATTATTGTTTTTTAAAAGGTGAACTCATCCTTTAAAGGATACAGTCACCTTTTGTAACGTTACACCCATATTCAGGGTTACAATCACACCAGCCCCTGCACCCCCCCCCCCCCCCCCCCCCACCGTTGTATCTGCTAATGGGGGATCTTCTCCCCCCTGCTAGCTGTCAAAATGTAAAATAAAAACTGCTATGCGGGGCTCCGGCAGCGTCACTCATTCACAGTATTCTGTGAATGGGAAAACTACAAGTCCCAGCAGCCTTTCCAGTTGTCAGTTTGTGGTTTTCAACCAACTATCACGCCAGTCCACAGCACCATGGTAGTTCATTGAGCCTTCCTGTCAGTAAGTATCTGCTTGCCCATACGGGATGTACAAGCAAGCAGATTCTGGCTGTGGTGGGAGCACAGCCTGCCTGTCCTCCAATGGGCAAGATTTATTTTTAATAGTAATGGCGGCGATCAGCAACTTATAGCATGACTGCGGCGGGCATTCTGACACTGGGGGGAACTGACTTGATGTCACTGACATCCCCAGTGACACCAATACACTGATCAGTGCTAATAAAAAGCGCTGACACTGTACTAATGGCACTGGTCAGGAAGGGGTTAGCATGTGGGGCGATCAAAGGGTTAACTGTGTGCTGTGTAAGCCATGCAAAGCATTGTGCAGTAGCTGACAGGGGAGAGCACTGTATTGTTTACATACAGTTCTCTCCCTCCGTAATGCTCCTCAATCACCGGGACCCGGTGACTGACAGCTAAGGCTGCGAATAGCTGCACGGGTAGGGGCGTGCACGGCTCAGAAATGCAAAATGACGTATATATATACAGGTGATTTTGCGCACCCCCCTGCGCCCTGTAGCAGTATATCTTCTATAGGGCGGCAGGAAAGCGGTTCACTGAAAGTACAAATACGAGGTAACCTGATAAGACTTCTTTTCTGATCTTCTGGAGTTTAATGGACACTAGCTAGATCAAAGCTGAGCACATAAATCTTGAAGATCTGAACTTCAGCTTCCCTTCAGTCTTACACAGTTGTACAGACTTCTCTGCTCTACTGACATGGCATGATTTCACTGCACACTGAGCTTCTCACAGTGTGCATCACAAGTCAGAGCCCACCTTATTTCCTTGCTGGAGGACGTCAAGCATCTATTCTTTCCTCCCCCCGCCTTCCTGTCCCTGGTCCACCCTTTTCATTCATTGGATTTCACTTTCAATCATGAAGATTCGGCATCACATGTGTGCATTACCTGGAGTGATTTGTGTGCCAACCAAGCCTGCCGAGAGTGCCACTGCTGAGAGACGGACATCCAACCATCAAAGCATTTTGATTTTTGCACAAATCGTCCTAAGAGTCAGCCCACTGCTTGTATCAGAACTGAGGACCTATGAGAGGAGTACTGAGGCAGGGTGCTGTGATCATTTCAGAAGGCCAGCATCCCACTAGCACCTCTCACCAGCCATTGCATAGGGAAGCACAGAGACCCAGTGATGTCTAAACAAGCTATATAGTGAAAACAGAAAGTTTCCTTTTAAAAACTCATCAGCATGTTGATGGGGATGGAAAGACTTCAGCTTCAAAGGAAACCCTGAGGAACATATCGAGGTGACCCTTTCTTCTGAGAATTGTAGTACCCGCCATGATACTTTGGATCATCCTTCACAAGTACAGAGATGAGGAATTCTAACAGTTTTCTGACATGACATTCACAGCATGCTTGTTCCAGGCATTGAAGCCAAACTACCAGGCACATAGCATTTTCAGAAGACCAACAATGGCCACAAAAGCAGACCCATACTTCTCATGACAGGTAGACTTTGAAGGAAACGAATGCATGAAACAATATGGAGATCATTATGGAACACTCTGAAAATGCTATTTGCCTGGCTGTCTCTAGAATCCATACTTTGAAACACCAACTTGAAGCCAGCATGCAGGTTAGAAAGCAGGGATGCACCGATACCATTTTCTGATCGGCCAGTACCGATACTTTCGGTCAAGTACTCGCCGATACCGATTGCCGATACTTTGTGGTGCGATGTGCGTCAATACAAAATGTATGAACACAAATTGCACCACAAAGACCAGCATGCAATGTGAACAGGAATGCAATTTCTGTCCAAAACAAATGCGGTTTCGGTTTCCCCACTGGACAGGAGCGGTGAGGGAGTTTTCCCGCAGCGGAGAGTGGGCATGTGGGGATGTATACCATGGTGGCAGATACTCCATATTCTCAGCGGTAGGAGAGGAGACAAAGACGCCGACATCTGAAATCCCTGCCGATTTCTCTCCTCACCTTGCAGCAATGACAGTTCAGGCTAGAGGACTATTATTGATGTCACATGGACGGTGCTGACCAATCAGATGCCACAGGGATGTTGGATTCCTATCTCCTGACGCCCGGGACATGTAGTTCCGGGCGCTGGGCAGGTAGTTTCATTCTACCTTTAGGTCTGCTGCGGGCAAGCAGCAGGGCTCACCTGTCAGGTGAGGCAATAGGTGGCAGCGCTGCTGTTGACTGCGTTGCACAGTGCCAGCCTCTCCGCACCCCCGTCGTGTGCTCTCCCCGTTGGGTAGAGGGGAGGGAGAAGAGCGGACGAGTCCCCTCCCCTTGTGTGCTGACTCGGAAGTGACGTTATGATGTCACTTCCGGGGTCCCCGTTGAGAGATTGTAGAGCAATCCCCATAGGAACAGAGGGGAGACATCCAGAGTCTTTTAGACCTTGGATGTCTCGAAGAGAACCTGTCACCAAAAATCATCACATAGGGGAAGTTGTCCCCGTGTGATTAAAAAAAAAAACTTTTTTTTTTTACAATTATAAACAATGAAAGTTACACCCAAGCCAAGCACATGCCATCCCCCCAAAAAGGCCGGCACCCCCACACATACAAAAAAAAAACAAAACGTAAAAGCACACGCTGGGACGCCTACGCATCAAACCGTCGATTGCGATACGTTACATATCGCCGCGCACACAGCCAGAATGAGAGCGATAATTCTAGCACCAGACCTCCTCCGTAATACTAAACTGGTGACCTATAAAGGAGCTTTAAAAGTGTCACCTATAGAAAATACAGGGTACTGAAGCTCCTCGCCATTTCACAAGTGCGCACAAATTTAAGGATGACAAGTTGGATATCTATTTATTTGCAACCTCGGCTTTTAGATTTTACAGAAAATAGGGTCATTTATTGCTTTTTTTGTGCCCTAAAATTAACATACTTGTATTTTTTACTGAAATTTTGCGATAATATGGGACATAAAAAATTGGAACTACCACTATTTTATTCTCTAGGGTCTCTGCTTTCAGGAAATATATATTTGGGTGTTATGCCATCTTCAGGCTTAAAATGATTTTTTAAATGTGTGCAAAAATGGCAAAAACGTCTCTGGCAGCCAAAGGGATAAAGTATAAGCCCTGACCCACCCATTCCTGACGAGCAGCCAATCGGTGCTCAGTACACTGCAAGGTCTCTCTCCTCCTTGCTAGTCCCCGGGTGCAGTGCTGGAGAGAGGGGGGGGGGGGGGGGAGGAGATAAACAGCGCAATGTTAAAAATATGACACGTTTAAGTCGCCATAAAGTCTCTTTTGCTTTTAAAACAAGTAGATTGTCATGAGGGACAAGTAGATTGGGGCCCCGATTTAGTCCCTGGACACGTCGTTTATCAAACATTTCCACCCCCCTGTGCCATCTCGCCCGTACTGTCATCGCTGCAAGGAGAGGAGAGAAAGCCGCTTCACAGGTCTGCAGATTTGAAATCCCCACAACTATCTATTCTCTCCTTGCAGCGATGACAGTCCGGGCAAGGCGGCTTCTGATTGGTCAGCACCGTCCATGTGTCCAACAGGAAGTGAGAGGAAATCCATGCAAACTGGACCCCCCAGATCACCAGAACTAGTGTCCCCATCGGAAGATTTCCCCTCTATCACTTTTCTGGGGACAACCCAAAATGTGGGATCGTCTTTCCCATTCACTTTGGATGATGATGGTAAACAGGACAAACAGAGAGGGGGGATCTCCCCAACAATGGGGGCACAGACAGCAATAAACACTGACAGGGGCTCCAATCATCTCCACTCCATCCAAATCTAAACATGACTTTCCTTTACTTATTTCATTTCTTTTAATATTTAGATTTGTTTTCAGTATTCCTCAGTGATTGTATGACACGGATCTCTTTATGAAGAGTGGGGGAGGGGCGGGGAAGTGATATTTGGGGGATTATAGCTCTGTATTCATTTCCTTTATGAATGGCTGATATGGGGGGGGGGGGGGGGGGGGGGGGGGCACAGCTGCTGGGGGGATTATTGGGGGGGTTTCTGCACAATGCTGGGGTACTATAGAATGAATACATGGAGAGAAATGAGATGTATTCTGTGCAGGCATGGGGGGGGGGGGGGGGGGGGGGGGGGGGAAACACTGGAGGGGGGGGGGGATGGGGGAAGTTGTAGTAACACTGGGGGGGCAGAAATACTGGGGTGGAGGACAGATACACTGGGGGGATGGGGGCAGTTGTGGTAACACTGGGGGGGGGGATGGGGGAAGTTGTGGTAACATGGGGGGGGGCAGGCAGAAACACTGGGGTGGAGGATGGGGGAAGTTGTGGTAACATGGGGGGGCAGAGATACACTGGGGGGATGGGGGGGGGCAGTTGTAGGAACACTGGGGGGGGGGGATGGGGGAAGTTGTGGTAACATGGGGGGGCAGATACACTGGGGGGATGGGGGCAGTTGTGGTAACACTGGGAAGAAGTTGTTGTAACACGGGGGGGGGGGGGGGAAGAAACACTGGCAGGATGGGGGAAATTGTTGAAACACGGAGGGAGCAGAAAAAGACTAGGGGGGGATGGGGGGGAAGTTGTTGTAACACGGGGGGGGGGGCAGAAACACTGGGGGGGGAATGGGGGAAGTTGTTGTAACACGGGGGGGGGGCAGAAACACTGGGGTGGAGGGAAGAAACACTGGGAGGAAGGGGGATGTGGGTAGTTGTTGTAACGGGGGGGGGGGGGGGGGGGAACACTGTCGGGGATGTGGACAGTTGTGGTAACACGGGGGGGGGGGGGGGGGGGGGATGGGGGGCAGTTGTAACACTAGGGGGGGCAGAAACACGGGGGGGATGGGGGCAGTTGTAACACTGGGGAGGAGGGCAAAAAACACTGGGGGGGGGGCATTGGGGAAGTTGTGGTAAAACGGGGGGGGGGGGGGCAGAAAGACTCGGGGAGAAGGTGGGGGCGCTTGTAGAAACACTGGGGGGGCAGAAACAGTGTGTGGGGGGAAATTGTAATACGGGGGGGGGGCACAGAAAAACTGGGTGGGGGGCCATTGGGGAAGTTGTGGTAAAACAGAGGGGCAGAAAGACTGGGGGAAGGTGGGGGCAGTTGTGGTAACACTGAGGGGGGGCAGAAACACTGGGGGGGGCAGGTTTGGTAAAACTGGGGGGGGGGGGGGCAGTTGAGGTTACACTGGGGGGGGGTCGAAGCTCCAGGTATGTCCCCCCCCCATCATTTATTTGTCTCTCAATAGATAAAATCCCCCCCACATCATCCAGCACTCCCTCAGCCTCTTCCTCCTCCCCACCCCCGGCCTTCTCCTCACCTGGGCTCCCCCGGTCTCCATCTTGCCCACCCCGGACCCCGTTTCTCTCAGCTCCCGTCTGTCTCCTCCATCCCTCCTCGGGCTCCTATTACTCTCTGTGACATCAAAAGATGGCTGCCGAAGGAAAGCCATGTCTATAACGTTTAATGGAGCTGATTGGGAAGGGAGACACCTATGGCGGGAGCGGTATTACCGCCATGGAACACATACAGGCACAGTGACATCTGGAGGCAGAATTTAGGAAAACCCACTAAAGTCACCACAACACTGATTCATTCTATGGGAAAATCAATAAAATAGCAGATTTAGTTTGGTTTTCAGTAAAAATATGTAGGCCCGAAAAGTGACGCTGTGATTGGCAGAGTGATTAGCTCCACCTCCAGGCTCTGATTGGCAGAGTGATTAGCTCCGCCTCCAGGCTGCCTCTGACCTCACTTCCTTTCTGGTTGTTGAGCGATACAGATCGTCAGAGCGGTTCTCCTGCAACTGACTGCGATCATTAGCATTTCTATTGCTGATATCATTATATTATTCTTTAGTAGTGGGAAATATTTATATTTTTAGCCACTTTGAGGTCATCCAGCACCATCACGATGCCACGACCTTCACGACGCCCATCCCGTGGAAGGTCTTCACATCAGGTGAACGGAGGGTCTCCGATCGCCCATCGGACGAGGTCCAGGGTCCAACGTCATCGGAGACGGGAGGAGGCCTCCACCCACCGCAGCCGTTCACCAAGAGAGCGAGCCCGGGCCCCTGAGCACCCTCCACCACCGGCCATGGAACAGCGCGCCGGGGCCCCTGAGCACCCCCCAGCCATGGAGCAGCGCGCCGAGGAGGAGGTAATTCTCTGTCCCATCTGTTTGGCAGGTTATGAAGATGGAGAGGACACGACCATCCTGGCCTGCGCTCACGAGTTCCACACCAGCTGTATCCACCGATGGCTTGAAGAGAGCGCCACCTGTCCAATCTGCAGGACTGCTATTCCCAACCAGCAGGACGACCAGCCACTCCTCCCTGAGGACATACAGGAAGTCATGATTGAAGACATCCAGTTTGGATATGAAATAGATGAAAATGGTGATGTATGCATGTCATTGTATTCCTCAGGGTGCAGGTAATGTAAATGGGAACTGTTACTGTGTACAGTGTATATAACTTTGATGAGTAATGTTATATTGTTACTGTGTGTTATTGTTAAACCATTGTTTGATTGCAGGAACACCAATCAGCTGCAGCACTGACATGTTTACTCTGACAGCAACAGGGTGTTGCCCTCACAATATACAGGTCAGTCCATGCAGTGCTGCAGGAGGAGATTTCTCATCCCGCAGTTAAAAAAAGAACATATATGCCCAAGCATGGGGGCCGGGGGCGGTCAGTGGGTGGATCGCTCCTATGCTTTGGGCATATATTTTTTTCACTTTTCTTCTGGTACAGATTTCTTCATCCACATTGATCCATGTGAATAGAGGAAACTGACACCAACGATGGGGCACTATTCCTCCCCACTGACACCAACGATGGGGCGCTATTCCTCCCCACTGACACCAACGATGGGGCGCTATTCCTCCCCACTGGCACCAACGATGGGGCGCTATTCCTCCCCACTGGCACCAACGATGGGGCGCTATTCCTCCCCACTGGCACCAACGATGGGGCGCTATTCCTCCCCACTGGCACCAACGATGGGGCGCTATTCCTCCCCACTGGCACCAACGATGGGGCGCTATTCCTCCCCACTGGCACCAACGATGGGGCGCTATTCCTCCCCACTGGCACCAACGATGGGGCGCTATTCCTCCCCACTGGCACCAACGATGGGGCGCTATTCCTCCCCACTGGCACCAACGATGGGGCGCTATTCCTCCCCACTGGCACCAACGATGGGGCGCTATTCCTCCCCACTGGCACCAACGATGGGGGCGCTATTCCTCCCCCTCTGGCACCAACGATGGGGCGCTATTCCGCCCCACTGGCACCAAGGATGGGGCGCTATTCCCCCCCCACTGGCCCCAAGGATGGGGCGCTATTCCCCCCACTGGCCCCAACGGATGGGGCGCTATTCCCCCCCACTGGCCCCAAGGATGGGGCGCTATTCCCCCCCACTGGCCCCAAGGATGGGGCGCTATTCCCCCCCACTGAGACCAACGATGGGGCGCTATTCCCCCCCACTGAGACCAACGATGGGGCGCTATTCCCCCCCCACTGAGACCAACGATGGGGCGCTATTCCCCCCCCACTGAGACCAACGATGGGGCGCTATTCCCCCCCCACTGAGACCAACGATGGGGCGCTATTCCCCCCCCACTGAGACCCAACGATGGGGCGCTATTCCCCCCCCACTGAGACCAACGATGGGGCGCTATTCCCCCCCCACTGAGACCAACGATGGGGCGCTATTCCCCCCCCACTGAGACCAACGATGGGGCGCGCTATTCCCCCCCACTGAGACCAACGATGGGGCGCTATTCCCCCCCCACTGAGACCAACGATGGGGCGCTATTCCCCCCCACTGAGACCAACGATGGGGCGCTATTCCCCCCCCACTGAGACCAACGATGGGGGCGCTATTCCCCCCCCACTGAGACCAACGATGGGGCGCTATTCCCCCCCCACTGAGACCAACGATGGGGCGCTATTCCCCCCCCACTGAGACCAACGATGGGGCGCTATTCCCCCCCCACTGAGACCAACGATGGGGCGCTATTCCCCCCCCACTGAGACCAACGATGGGGCGCTATTCCCCCCCCACTGAGACCAACGATGGGGCGCTATTCCCCCCCCACTGAGACCAACGATGGGGCGCTATTCCCCCCCCCACTGAGACCAACGATGGGGCGCTATTCCCCCCCCCCCACTGAGACCAACGATGGGGCGCTATTCCCCCCCCACTGAGACCAACGATGGGGCGCTATTCCCCCCCCACTGAGACCAACGATGGGGCGCTATTCCCCCCCCACTGAGACCAACGATGGGGCGCTATTCCCCCCCCACTGAGACCAACGATGGGGCGCTATTCCCCCCCCACTGAGACCAACGATGGGGCGCTATTCCCCCCCCACTGAGACCAACGATGGGGCGCTATTCCCCCCCCCACTGAGACCAACGATGGGGCGCTATTCCCCCCCCACTGAGACCAACGATGGGGCGCTATTCCCCCCCCACTGAGACCAACGATGGGGCGCTATTCCCCCCCCACTGAGACCAACGATGGGGCGCTATTCCCCCCCACTGAGACCAACGATGGGGCGCTATTCCCCCCCCACTGAGACCAACGATGGGGCGCTATTCCCCCCCCACTGAGACACCAACGATGGGGCGCTATTCCCCCCCCACTGAGACCAACGATGGGGCGCTATTATTCCCCCCCCACTGAGACCAACGATGGGGCGCTATTCCCCCCCCACTGAGACCAACGATGGGGCGCTATTCCCCCCCCACTGAGACCAACGATGGGGCGCTATTCCCCCCCCCCACTGAGACCACAACGATGGGGCGCTATTCCCCCCCCACTGAGACCAACGATGGGGCGCTATTCCCCCCCCACTGAGACCAACGATGGGGCGCTATTCCCCCCCCACTGAGACCAACGATGGGGCGCTATTCCCCCCCCCACTGAGACCAACGATGGGGGCGCTATTCCCCCCCCCACTGAGACCAACGACGATGGGGCGCTATTCCCCCCCCCACTGAGACCAACGATGGGGCGCTATTCCCCCCCCACTGAGACCAACGATGGGGCGCTATTCCCCCCCCACTGAGACCAACGATGGGGCGCTATTCCCCCCCCCACTGAGACCAACGATGGGGCGCTATTCCCCCCCCACTGAGACCAACGATGGGGCGCTATTCCAACCCCCACTGAGACCAACGATGGGGCGCTATTCCCCCCCCTGAGACCAACGATGGGGCGCTATTCCCCCCCCACTGAGACCAACGATGGGGCGCTATTCCCCCCCCACTGAGACCAACGATGGGGCGCTGAGAACTGACCAACGATGGGGCGCTATTCCCCCCCCACTGAGACCAACGATGGGGCGCTATTCCCCCCCCCACTGAGACCAACGATGGGGCGCTATTCCCCCCCCACTGAGACCAACGATGGGGCGCTATTCCCCCCCCACTGAGACCAACGATGGGGCGCTTATTCCCCCCCCACTGAGACCAACGATGGGGCGCTATTCCCCCCCCACTGAGACCAACGATGGGGCGCTATTCCCCCCCCACTGAGACCAACGATGGGGCGCTATTCCCCCCCCACTGAGACCAACGATGGGGCGCTATTCCCCCCCCCACTGAGACCAACGATGGGGCGCTATTCCCCCCCCCACTGAGACCTAACGATGGGGCGCTATTCCCCCCCCACTGAGACCAACGATGGGGCGCTATTCCCCCCCCACTGAGACCAACGATGGGGCGCTATTCCCCCCCCACTGAGACCAACGATGGGGCGCTATTCCCCCCCCACTGAGACCAACGATGGGGCGCTATTCCCCCCCCACTGAGACCAACGATGGGGCGCTATTCCCCCCCCACTGAGACCAAACGATGGGGCGCTATTCCCCCCCCACTGAGACCAACGATGGGGCGCTATTCCCCCCCCACTGAGACCAACGATGGGGCGCTATTCCCCCCCCACTGAGAGACCAACGATGGGGCGCTATTCCCCCCCCACTGAGACCAACGATGGGGCGCTATTCCCCCCCACTGAGACCAACGATGGGGCGCTATTCCCCCCCCCACTGAGACCAACGATGGGGCGCTATTCCCCCCCCACTGAGACCAACGATGGGGCGCTATTCCCCCCCCCTGAGACCAACGATGGGGCGCTATTCCCCCCCCCACTGAGACCAACGATGGGGCGCTATTCCCCCCCCACTGAGACCAACGATGGGGCGCTATTCCCCCCCCACTGAGACCAACGATGGGGCGCTATTTCCCCCCCCACTGAGACCAACTGATGGGGCGCTATTCCCCCCCCACTGAGACCAACGATGGGGCGCGCTATTCCCCCCCCACTGAGACCAACGATGGGGCGCTATTCCCCCCCCACTGAGACCAACGATGGGGCGCTATTCCCCCCCCACTGAGACCAACGATGGGGCGCTATTCCCCCCCCCACTGAGAGACCAACGATGGGGCGCTATTCCCCCCCACTGAGACCAACGATGGGGCGCTATTCCCCCCCCACTGAGACCAACGATGGGGCGCTATTCCCCCCCCACTGAGACCAACGATGGGGCGCTATTCCCCCCCCACTGAGACCAACGATGGGGCGCTATTCCCCCCCCACTGAGACCAACGATGGGGCGCTATTCCCCCCCCACTGAGACCAACGATGGGGCGCTATTCCCCCCCCCACTGAGACCAACGATGGGGCGCTATTCCCCCCCCACTGAGAGACCAACGATGGGGCGCTATTCCCCCCCCACTGAGACCAACGATGGGGCGCTATTCCCCCCCCCACTGAGACCAACGATGGGGCGCTATTCCCCCCCCACTGAGACCAACGATGGGGGCGCTATTCCCCCCCCACTGAGACCAACGATGGGGCGCTATTCCCCCCCCACTGAGACCAACGATGGGGCGCTATTCCCCCCCCACTGAGACCAACGATGGGGCGCTTTTCCCCCCCCACTGAGACCAACGATGGGGCGCTATTCCCCCCCCACTGAGACCAACGATGGGGCGCTATTCCCCCCCCACTGAGACCAACGATGGGGCGCTATTCCCCCCCCCACTGAGACCAACGATGGGGCGCTATTCCCCCCCCCACTGAGACCAACGATGGGGCGCTATTCCCCCCCCACACTGAGACCAACGATGGGGGCGCTATTCCCCCCCCACTGAGACCAACGATGGGGCGCTATTCCCCCCCCCACTGAGACCAACGATGGGGCGCGCTATTCCCCCCCACTGAGACCAACGATGGGGCGCTATTCCCCCCCCACTGAGACCAACGATGGGGCGCTATTCCCCCCCCACTGAGACCAACGATGGGGCGCTATTCCCCCCCCACTGAGACCAACGATGGGGCGCTATTCCCCCCCCACTGAGACCCAACGATGGGGCGCTATTCCCCCCCCACTGAGACCAACGATGGGGCGCTATTCCCCCCCCACTGAGACCAAACGATGGGGCGCTATTCCCCCCCCACTGAGACCAACGATGGGGCGCTATTCCCCCCCCACTGAGACCAACGATGGGGCGCTATTCCCCCCCCACTGAGACCAACGATGGGGCGCTATTCCCCCCCCACTGAGACCAACGATGGGGCGCTATTCCCCCCCCACTGAGACCAACGATGGGGCGCTATTCCCCCCCCCACTGAGACCAACGATGGGGCGCTATTCCCCCCCCACTGAGACCAACGATGGGGCGCTATTCCCCCCCCACTGAGACCAACGATGGGCGCTATTCCCCCCCCACTGAGACCAACGATGGGGCGCTATTCCCCCCCCACTGACGGACACCAACGATGGGGCGCTATTCCCCCCCCACTGAGACCAACGATGGGGCGCTATTCCCCCCCCCCACTGAGACCAACGATGGGGCGCTATTCCCCCCCACTGAGACCAACGATGGGGCGCTATTCCCCCCCCACTGAGACCAACGATGGGGCGCTATTCCCCCCCCACTGAGACCAACGATGGGGCGCTATTCCCCCCCCACTGAGACCAACGATGGGGCGCTATTCCCCCCCCACTGAGACCAACGATGGGGCGCTATTCCCCCCCCACTGAGACCAACGATGGGGCGCTATTCCCCCCCCACTGAGACCAACGATGGGGCGCTATTCCCCCCCCACTGAGACCAACGATGGGGCGCTATTCCCCCCCCACTGAGACCAACGATGGGGCGCTATTCCCCCCCCCACTGAGACCAACGATGGGGCGCTATTCCCCCCCCACTGAGACCAACGATGGGGCGCTATTTTCCCCCCCCACTGAGACCAACGATGGGGCGCTATTCCCCCCCCCACTGAGACCAACGATGGGGCGCTATTCCCCCCCCACTGAGACCAACGATGGGGCGCTATTCCCCCCCCACTGAGACCAACGATGGGGCGCTATTCCCCCCCACTGAGACCAACGATGGGGCGCTATTCCCCCCCCACTGAGACCAACGATGGGGCGCTATTCCCCCCCCACTGAGACCAACGATGGGGCGCTATTCCCCCCCCACTGAGACCAACGATGGGGCGCTATTCCCCCCCCACTGAGACCAACGATGGGGCGCTATTCCCCCCCCCACTGAGACCAACGATGGGGCGCTATTCCCCCCCCACTGAGACCAACGATGGGGCGCTATTCCCCCCCCACTGAGACCAACGATGGGGCGCTATTCCCCCCCCACTGAGACAACGATGGGGCGCTATTCCCCCCCCACTGAGACCAACGATGGGGCGCTATTCCCCCCCCACTGAGACCAACGATGGGGCGCTATTCCCCCCCCACTGAGACCAACGATGGGGCGCTATTCCCCCCCCACTGAGACCAACGATGGGGCGCTATTCCCCCCCCCCTGAGACCAACGATGGGGCGCTATTCCCCCCCCACTGAGACCAACGATGGGGCGCTATTCCCCCCCCACTGAGACCCACGATGGGGCGCTATTCCCCCCCCACTGACACCAACGATGGGGAACTATTCCTCCCCACTGACACCAGCGATGGGGCACTATTCCTCCCCACTGACACCAATGATGGGGAACTATTCCTCTCACTGATACCAATGATGGGCGCTGCTCCTACCGCTGACAACAATGGGGCACTATTCCTCCCGCTGACAACGATGGGGCACTATTCCTCCCCACTGACACCAACGATGGGGCACTATTCCTCCCACTGACACCAATGATGGGGCACTATTCCTGACTGACACCAATGATAGGGCACTATTCCTCCCCACTGACACCAACAATGGGGCAACAATGGGGCACTATTCCTCCCCACTGGCACCAACGATAGGGCACTATTCCTCCTCACTGACACCAAAGATGGGGCACTATTCCTTCCCCCTGATACCAACGATGGGGCAATATTCCTCCCACTAACTCCAAAGATTGGGCACTATTCCTCCCCACTGACACCAACGATGGGGAACTATTCCTCCCCACTGACACCAGCGATGGGGCACTATTCCTCCCCACTGACACCAACGATGGGGCATTATTCCTCTCCACTGACACCAACGATGGGGCACTATTCCTCCCACAGACACCAACGATGGGGCTCTATTCCTCCCACTGACACCAACGATGGGGCACTATTTATCCAACTGACACCAATGATGGGGCACTATTCCTTCCCCCTGATACCAACGATGGGGCAATATTCCTCCCACTAACTCCAAAGATGGGGCACTATTCCTCCCCACTGACACCAACGATGGGGCACTATTCCTCCCCACTGACACCAGCGATGGGGCACTATTCCTCCCCACTGACACAACTATGGGGCACTATTCCTCCCCACTGACACCAACTATGGGGCACTATTCCTCCCCACTGACACCAACGATGGGGCACTATCCTCCCACAGACACCAACGATGGGGCACTATTCCTCCCCCCTGATACCAACAATGGGGCAATATTCCTCCCACTAACTCCAAAGATGGGGCACCATTTATCCCACTGTCACTATTGATGAGCGATGTGAATGGAGGCTTTTTTTTTTTTTTTCTTAAGGAATTTGTTTCTTTTTTCTGTCCCTTGGGGCAATATTCTTCTCACTGAAACCAGTGATGGAGCACTATTCCTGCAACTGACACCAACAATGGGGCACTCTATTCCTCCCCACTGACACCTACGATGGGACACTATTTCTCCAACTGACACCAATGATGGGGCACTATTCCTCCCCACTGACACCAAACGATGGGGCACTATTCCTCCCCACTGACACCAACAATGGGGCTCTATTCCTCCCACTGACACCAAAGATGGGGCACTATTCTCGCCACTGACACCAACGATGGGGCACTATTCCTCCCCACTGACACCAACGATGGGGCACTATTCCCCCCACTGACACCAACAATGACACAACGATGGGGCACTATTCCTCCCCACTGACACCAACGATGGGGCACTATTCCTCCCCAGACACCAACGATTGGGGCACTATTCCTCCCCCACTGACACCAACGATGGGGCACTATTCCTCCCCACTGACACCAACGATGGGGCACTATTCCTCCCACAGACACCAACGATGGGGCACTATTCCTCCCACAGACACCAACGATTGGGGCACTATTCCTCCCACAGACACCAACGATGGGGCACTATTCCTCCCCACTGACACCAACGATGGGGCACTATTCCTCCCACTGACACCAACGATGGGGCACTATTCCTCCCCACTGACACCAACGATGGGGCACAATTTCCTCCCCACTGACACCAACGATGGGGCACTATTCCTCCCCACTGACACCAACGATGGGGCACTATTCCTCCCACTGACACCAACGATGGGGCACTATTCCTCCCCACTGACACCAACGATGGGGCACTATTCCTCCCCACTGACACCAACGATGGGGCACTATTCCTCCCCACTGACACCAACGATGGGGCACTATTCCTCCCACTGACACCAACGATGGGGCACTATTCCTCCCCACTGACACCAACGATGGGGCACTATTCCTCCCCACTGACACCAACGATGGGGCACTATTCCTCCCCACTGACACCAACGATGGGGCACTATTCCTCCCACTGACACCAACGATGGGGCACTATTCCTCCCCACTGACACCAACGATGGGGCACTATTCCTCCCCCACTGACACCAACGATGGGGCACTATTCCTCCCCACAGACACCAACGATGGGGCACTATTCCTCCCCACTGACACCAAACGATGGGGCACTATTCCTCCCCACTGACACCAACGATGGGGCACTATTCCTCCCCACTGACACCAACGATGGGGCACTATTCCTCCCCACTGACACCAACGATGGGGCACTATTCCTCCCCACAGACACCAACGATGGGGCACTATTCCTCCCCACTGACACCAACGATGGGGCACTATTCCTCCCCACTGACACCAACGATGGGGCACTATTCCTCCCCCACTGACACCAACGATGGGGCACTATTCCTCCCACTGACACCAACGATGGGGCACTATTCCTCCCACTGACACCAACGATGGGGCACTATTCCTCCCCACTGACACCAACGATGGGGCACTATTCCTCCCCACTGACACCAACGATGGGGCACTAATCCTCCCCACTGACACCAACGATGGGGCACTATTCCTCCCCACTGACACCAACGATGGGGCACTATTCCTCCCCACTGACACCAACGATGGGGCACTATTCCCCCCCACTGACACCAACGATGGGGCACTATTCCCCCCCACTGACACCAACGATGGGGCACTATTCCTCCCCACTGACACCAACGATGGGGCACTCTTCCTCCCACTGACACCAAATGGGGCACTATTCCTCCCCCTGACACCAATGATGGGGCACTATTCCTCCCACTGAACACCCAACGATGGGGCACTATTCCTCCCCACTGACACAACGATGGGGCACTTTCCTCCCCACTGACACCAACGATGGGGCACTATTCCTCCCCACTGACACCAACGATGGGGCACATAATCCCCACTCCTCGATGGGGCACACTGAAACCAACGATGGGCACTATTCCTCCCCACTGACACCAACGAATGGGGCACTATTCCTCCCCACTGACACCAACGATGGGGCACTATTCCTCCCCACTGACACCAACGATGGTGCACTATTCCTCCCCACTGACACCAACGATGGGGCACTATTCCTCCCCACTGACACCAACGATGGGGCACTATTCCTCCCCACTGACACCAACGATGGGGCACTATTCCTATCCCACTGACACCAATGATGGGGCACTATTCCTCCCCACTGACACCAACGATGGGGCACTATTCCTCCCACTGACACCAATGATGGGGCACTATCCTCCCCACTGACACCAACGATGGGGCACTATTCCTCCCCACTGATACCAATGATGGGGCACTATTCCTCCCACTGACACCAACGATGGGGCACTATTTCTGCAGCACTGACATGTTTACTCTGACAGCAACAGGGTGTTGCCCTCACAATATACAGGTCAGTCCTTGCAGTGCTGCAGGAGGAGATTTCTCATCCGCAGTTAAAAAAAGAACATATATGCCCAAGCATGGGGGCCGGGGGCGGTCAGTGGGTGGATCGCTCCTATGCTTTGGCATATATTTTTTTCACTTTTCTTCTGGTACAGATTTCTTCATCCACATTGATCCA
>CATNWA010004550.1:0-92500 GCA_951230385.1 Staurois parvus | reverse complement strand
GGCGTAAATTGTAGTATACCATAGTTTGTAGATTCTATAACTTTCACTCAATCAATACACTTATTGAAGAATATATTTTGGCCTAAATTTATAAACTAACTTTGAGTTTACTATATATTTCTTATATACAATATATGTGATACTCTCTAATTATGCACTCTGTGCACTTTGGTGCACTCCTGATGACTACACACTTCTGACCACTGCACTCTGTGTTTTATGCAATTCTAAGCACTGTGTTCCCTGTGTTCAGCACTCTTTGCCTTTGCACTCTTGCTTTACGCATTCCTAGCCCCTGCACTCTGTGTGATACATACTCCTTTACCATCCCTTTTGTGCATTATGCACACCTGAGCTCTTCACTCTGCACATTACACATTCCTAAGCTCTTAACTCTGTGTGTTAAGCCTTGTACACGTGGACCACAAATCGGAAAGTTCAACATGAACCGTTTGACTTTTGGGTGTGCAAAGCTGTCTGTTCAGCAAAAACCAGTCTAACGACCAGCTTTGGGCAAGCCATAAGGTATTGGGGGGGGGACTGTGTTTTACTGCCACAAGGTGACGCTAACCCTAGTGACGCCACTGGCAATATGTACTCCGGACCTGTGTGCTACGTATACCTGACCCTTGTAATTTGAAATAACCACTCCTTACCCCTGCACTTCCTGTGTTGCATAGTTCTGAACCCTGCACCTTGTGCCTTATTAGCCCTATACTAAACCATTGAGACTTTCACTCTGTGAGTTACTTACTCCTAAGTCCTCCACTCTGTGAATTACACACTCCTGTCCCCTGCAATCTCTGTAATACTTATTCCTGACCTCCTCTCACTCCTGACCCCTGCACTCTGTGCATTAAGCACCATTGAACCCTATACTCTGTGCCTTAAGCACTCCTGAGCACTGTCATAATCCTGAGCCCTGACCTTTGGGTGTTACGCACTCCTGCCTCCTGCAGTCTCTGCGATACGCATTTCTGACCCCTATACTTTATGAAATAACAACTCTTGATCACTGCTCACTGTGTGTTATGCACCCCAGTCCCCTACACTCTGCGCAATAACCACTCCTGACCCCTGCACACTATGCAACAACTGCTCTCGAACCCTGCACTCTGTGCATTATAAAACACCTGACCAAGTACCTGATAAGCACTCCTAATCCTGCACTGTACAATAACTACTTCTGACCTCTGTACATCATGCACTATGCACAAACCACTCTTGAACCCTGTACTCTGAGCAACAACCACACCTGTCCACTGTGCCATGCACTCCTTGCCACTGCACTCACTGATTTACACATTCCAGAACCCTGTACTGCGAGTGATACCTATTTCTGGGCCTTACACTCTCTGATATACCCACTCCTGAGCCCTACACTCTGTCCATTGCACACTCCTGACCCTACACTTTGTGCAATACACATCCCTGATTACTGCACTCTGTACATTATGCACTCCTGAACCCTTTCACTCTGTGAAGTATCCACTCCTTAGTCCCTCACGCTGTGCCTTATGCACTTATGACCCCTGCACTCTGTGTGATGCAGTCCTGACCTGTACACTTTCTGCATTGCGCACTCATGACTTGTGCATTCAATGCAACATGCACTTCAGAGCCTTCATTTTCTGCATTACACACTGCTGAGTCCACCACTTTGTGTCCTCCGCACTCCTAAACCCTTCACTCGTTGCTGTACTCACTCCAAAGCCCTTTACTCTGTGTTGTGCACTTCTGACCCTGCACCTTGGTCTTTACTCACCCCTGACCAATGTATGCTGTGCAATAGCCATTTCTGACCCTTGCTCTCTCAGCATTACGCACTTCTCACCTCTGCACTCTATGCCATATGCATTCCTGACCCCTGTATTCTGTGTGTTGACTCCTTCACTTTTCACTAGACTACGAATGCTTGAACCCTGTACTAAGCCAGATAAGTTCACACTGTCTAGTATGCCCTTCTGAGCCCTGCACTCTCTGTGATATTTATTAAGTGTTCTTGCATGGCAAGACCACTTACTGTTATCTCACATATATATTCTTATTATTATAGCCAAATTTACCACCCTAACTCCTCCCACAGTTTTTACACTGCATAGACAGTAATATACCGAAACATGCGGATTGTTCCCGATTGGTGTGCTATTACTTTGTGAAATGTTTCGCCGTTCAAAACTAGAGACAAAAGCTAGGGTGTGAGCTGAAAAAATCAGGACATGATTTCTAAACTGCCATCACTCCCTCATTTTCAAGCCCACCTACACAAATCTTATATCAAAACGTTCAGCGATCCCTGCTGCCACAACAAATGTCCACGGCTAAGCCATAGTCCTGATAGTTTTCACAATATGACCATTTGTTTGCAACTCACGCTGCCATTGACATTCATTGAAACTCCACTCTAGCCACCTCAAATTTGAAGGGCAATATCTAAACTGCGACTGTGCCTTCATTTTTAATATTTTAGAGACATACTATGCATCAAAATGTAGGTCTGGGTCTTGTGATTCTCACAATATAAAGCTTTTTGCTGTAGGATTTTTAGTTTTTAAAACTACAACCATTTGAAGACGCCAGTGAAGTGAACAATTTGGAGCAGTTTGTTTTTAACCGCTCTTCTCTGCCCTATTTGAAATCTAATTTTGAATTCATGACAGTTTGGCCGGCTTCTGGTTAAAGGTTTGGAAAAAAGTTTTCTACAGTAGAGTATTTGAGGTGATAATGCTGCTAATGCATGTTTTAATGTAACTGTGAAGCACTTTGGGCAACAACATTGCAATTAAATGTGCTATATAAATAATTAAAAGTTGAAATGCATTTCTCACTCTATCAAGCTTGCCATGTGCACTTTTTAATTTTGATCAATCATTTGGTTAGTGTAATGTTTACTATCTTTACTCACTCCAAACACTCCACACAGTTACTTTGCCCCACTCCATAAAGTTACTCTGCCCAGTCCAACCTTTTCACAGTTACTCCAGCCACTCCAACCACACAACAGTTACTCAAGCCACTCCACCCAGTTACTCCGCCCGCTCCAGTTGTGGACTACTGGTGGAGGCAAGAACACTTCACACAATTTCCCCAGAAATTGTAGCTTTTCTATTTTTATTACATGTACTTTTATAGTGTTGTCAATTTATGCAGCGCTTTACCTATCCTGTACTGTATATTGTATATTCACATCAGTCCCTGCCCTTACAATCTAAGGTCCCTAACTCATATTCATACATGTACTAAGGCCAATTTAGACAAGAGCCAATGATCCTACCAGCATGTCTTTGGAGTGTGGGAGGAAACCGGAGTACACAAAGAAACTCCAGGCAGATAGTACTGTGGTTGGGATTCAAACCAATGACCCTAGTGCCTCTAGGCAGAAGTGCTAACCACTTAGCCACTGTGCTGCATGCCTGTGATATGTGATACTGTGATATGCACTCATGGCCCCTGCACCCTCTGTGATATTCACTCCTGACCCCTGCACTCTCTGTGATATTCACTCCTGACCCCTGCACTCTCTACTTGAAAAATTCCTGGCCCCTATACTCTGTGCTTTACACATTTTTGATCACTGCACTCTGTGCATTATGCAGTCCTGAGCCCTGCACCCTGTATCTTACACACATCTGACATCTACAGGTTACACACTATTTTGTACAATTCATAGACCTGACCACTATTTTATATGCTGGACTGTATATAAGGGAATCGTGACTGCTGCACTGTATATTCTGTGTCTTTTATACTCTTGACACCTGTACTATATTGCATATTATACTCCTGTCCTCTGCACTGTATTTACAATGTATACTGTACACCTTGTTGTATGTTATACTCCTGACCCCTGCAATGCATTTACTATGTTGTACGCTGTACTACACTATGTTGTATGTTATTCTTTATTACTCTGTATAAGCTATGTTGTACAATAAGTCGGGGGACAGAGTCCTAACAAATTTTATTACACAGGCTTTTTGCCTTCAACCCATCACCATGTTTCTTTCTAAATATTTCAAGCCAGATGTGTTTGCAGTGTAATTGTGCTTTTAGCTGTATTCTCTGCAAGAGCTGTTGGGTTTCTGCACTTTAACCACTTCTCACCTGCAATGTGCTGCGGACGAGCAGCAACTACAGGCAAAGCGATGTATGGGTACACCGCTTTGGTGGTACCAACATAGGGGAGCACTGTGCGCCCCCCACCGTGACTGTTGTGCACCCCACCGCGACCGCGGTGTCCATCGGACAAAGCGGAATGCGGATCCTGGTATATGGCACTTGGCGGTCATATGATCACAATGACAGCAAAGCTGTTATGAATCAATCTTATTCATAACAGCTTTGCTTCTGTTGCTGGTGAGCTGTGATTGGCCCACAGCTCTCACATGGTACATGGGCTAATCACAGCACCATGCATCATATGATCAGCTCTAGCCAATCACAGATCACTAGTATTTTTAACTGTCATGAACTTAACCCATTCGTGACAGTTCAAAGAAAGCATTGCATTGCAGGAACAAAAATGTTTTTGCTCCTGCAATTCAAAGTGTAAAAAAAAAAAAATCCAGATCACCCCCTAAGAGTAGTACAATGTTACTATGGTAACACAATACTACTCTGATAAAAGTATTAAAAATAATAATAAAAAAATATATTGTATTGAGAATTTTTTTTATTTTTGTCAACTACTTGACCTCCTGCAATGTGCGTGACATACTCTTACGTTGCTTTCTATTTCTGGGTGTGAACGCACTTGTGCCCCCCGCTGCCCCCCCTGTCAGTCCAGGGAGAGAAGAGCGAACACTGCACTGTGAATAAAAAGCACTACATTTTACACTCACAGGTTAGATGAACATATTTAATACTTTGATTGCCCTTATTAACCTTTTGATCACCTCGTCACCCAGCCAGTGCCATTAGTACAGTCTCAGTATGTAGACTTTTTCACTGCTTACTGTATTACTGCCACTAGTGACATCAGATAGTGTCAGGGTCTGTAAGTTCCCGTCCCAGCCAGGGTCAGCGTTAGATTGCCAGCACACTATCGCACTCATGCTAAAGATTGCTGATCACCGCCATTACTAGTATAGTGTTTGTACGGATCAATATATTGATCACAAACAGAACTATACTAGTGCCTCCTTTGTATAGTGTCCCCAAAGACTCAGTGTTAGCAGGATCAGCCCCGTTTGTTTGCAATAGCGTTTAGCCCTTCTGCTGGTTTTCATGGAAGATTTATATCAATTGATTGTGGGCCAAAGCAATTTATGCACCCAACAATACAGGACAATTTTATGTGCCAATTGGTGAATGCCCCAACTAGAAAGAATGCATTACTAGATCTAGTCATTATAAATAACACGGATCTGGTCGCAGATGTGGAAATACGGGACAACTTGGGAACCAGCAATCACAGGATAATTACATTCAACATACATCATAGGAAAAGGAGACACATGGGTAATACAAGAACACTTCATTTCAAAAGAGCCAACTTTCCTAAACTGTGCACAATATTCCAAGACATTAAATGGGACCAAATCCTAGAACCACTGAACACTGAGGAAAAAATGGGAGTACTTTAGGAACATATTAAATAGAGGTATGCGCCAGTGTATTCCAATAGGCAACAAAAATTAAATAGCTATGAATAAACCTGGATGGCTAAACTGTAACTTAAAAAGAAAGAAAAAGAAAAATATTAAAGAGATAAAAATGTTCTTTAAAAAATATAAGGCAGAGGGGTAATTGACAGCTTTCCAACACTACAAGGAATGCAATAAAAAAAGCAAAAAGATAGACTACGAGAAACACAGTGGAGGAGAGTAAAAAAATCCCCCAAAATTCTTTAAATATATTAATAGCAAAAAAGCAAGGCCAAGACATAATGGCCCCATAAAAGATGATGAAGGGATGTTGCTTACAATTGACAAGGAAAAGGCAACTGAACTAAATACATTCTTCTCAGTTTTTACTAAGGAAAAGGAGGGGTATAGTAGTCAAGATTGCATCATTGGTAGCACATCACAGAGTGTACCTCAGTGGCTTACAGAAGCTGTTCTCCGACAAAGACATGAAAAGCTTAATGCAAATAAATCACCAGGACCAGGTGGCTTAAACCTGCAAATCCTCAAAGAAATCAGCCGTGCCATTATTCATAATCTTTATGACCAGCATACTAATAGGAATGGTACCAGTTGATTGGTGAAGGGCCAGCAAGGTACCAATATTTTAAAAAGGGCAGAGATACATTCCTGTTAACTACAGGCCAGTCAGTCTAACATCGATTGTATGTAAATTATTGGAGGGGACGATAAGGGACTATATCAACAATTTTGCTGATGAAAATAGTATCCTTAGTAGTAATCAACATTGCTTTACGAAAGGTCATTCTTGCCAAACCAACCTGTTATTATTCTATGAGGAAATAAGCTGCCATCTAGATAAAGGAAGGGCAGTAGATGTGGTGTAGATGGGGCGCATCCAAAGAGTGGTGATTAATATCGCGTATTCCTACTGGTCTGGAGTAAGTGGGGTACCCAGGCCTCTGTCTTAGGACCAATTCTTTTGAGGTTTTTCATAAATGATATAGAGGTTGGTATAAATAGCTCAATCTCTGTGTTTGCTGATGATACAAAGCTAAGTAGGGCAAAAACGTCACAGCAGGATATAGACATTTTACAAGACAACCTCAATAAAATAATGGGATGGGCAAATAAGGTTTAATGTTGAAAAATGCAAAGTAATGCACTTGGGGACTAAAAATGAATACAACGTACACACTTCGGGGAGAACCTCTGGGGTAAGCTGTGTGTAAGCTTTATGCATCCCTGATTGTCTTCAAATATGGGTGTGGGTTGTGACATATTCAGTCCCATGTCTAGTAGAAGTTGACAAATCCAAATGGCTTCTTGACATGCATGTGCTGCTGCTATGTATTCCGCTTCAGTTGCAGAGAGTGCAACAGTCACTTGTTTCCGACTAGATCAGCTTATGGTTCCTTGTCCATACTGGAAGATATAACCACTTGTAGATTTGCGGTCAGTGGTGTCTCCAGCCCAATCGGCGTCCACATATCCAATCAGTTTTGGGTTTGACGATGCTGGAAGTCGCAGCTTCATCCGATTTGTTCCCTTTAGGTACTGCATTACCCTCTTTACTGCATTCCAGTCGCGTTGACACGGTGTTGCGACTTTCCTGTAAAGTATTCCCACTGCTAGGGCGATGTCTGGTCTTGTCACGGTGGCGATGTATAGCAATTTTCCGATTGCCCTGCGGTAATAATCATTGTTAGGTAACAAGTTTTCTGTTCCATTGTTTTTGGATAATCTGGTTCTATTGGTGTTTTCGCTTTCTTTGCATCTTGCATGTGAAACTGTTCTAACATTTCTGTAATTTTCTGACTTTGGTCAAGAAGATAGCTTCCATCCTCTTCTTGCTCTATTTGAATTCCTAGGTAGTGAGTAATGTTCCCGAACTCTTTCATTTCAAAATTTTGTTTCAGTTTCTGAACTATTTGGTCATAGTCCCCTTCTTGTTCAAAACACGTCAAGATGTCATCCACGTACATTAGGATGTATGTCCATTTGTTCTCTTGATTCTTTGAATACAGACATGGATGTGCTTTACTTTTTGACTTTTTGAGTCTTTTGTTCAACCCTTTGCTTTTCTGAGTAGATGCTTTTTTGCTGTTTGCACTTTTTTCATTCCATGCTCCATTACTGATGTCTCCATACAAAAAGGCAGTTTTGCTTGCTTTAGCCCGTAGATGGTCTTTGCTGTTTGCATACAAGGTTCTTTAATCTTGCTTTGATGGTTTTTCGACCGTCCATTTGCTTCCGATGGTTTTACGACCGGGAGGGAGTTCTGTTAGTGACCAAGTTTTATTTTCTTGAAGTGATTTTATTTCTTCTTCAGCTGCTTTTCTCCACTGATCGGCTTCCCTTCTCGGCAAAGTTTCTATGTCTTCCCAGGATGTTGGCTCCTGTGTTTGATGTGTTTTAGCAGCATATGATAACCTGCGGGGTGGTATCCCTTTTGTCTTTCGAGAGGAACTTCTGATTTCTTGTTGTTCAGTGGGTTCTATTGGATCGTTGATTGTAAGTTCCACTTCTTGTTCTGGCTCTTGTCCTGCTTCGCATGGGTCAGTGTCTCTTGCCGATTCAGCGCGTAAATCCTCTCCACATTTTTCAAGAATTGCATTATCTGGTGCTTCACTTTCATCAAAATAAACACTGTGGCTTACTGTGACCTTGTTGGTCTTTGGACAAAGGATTCTATATCCCTTACTCTGCTCACTGTAGCCCACCAGAATGCCTTCTATGGCTTTGTTCTTCAACTTGGAGCGTTTCTGACTGAGCATAGGCTTTACAGCCAAACACTCTGATGTGTCCTACATTAGGTTTTGATCCATTCCACATTTCATATGGTGTACTCTCAATAGCTTTTGATGGGAGCTGTTTTGTAGGTATGTTGCAGTCATTATTGCTTCTCCCCAGTATTTGTTAGGTAAGGCAGCGTCCGAAATCATACATTTGGTCATTTCTACAAGAGTGTGATTCTTTCTTTCCGCTACGCCGTTTTGCTCAGGAGTGTATGGTACAGTTGTTTGGTATATAATACCTTGTTTCTTTAGGTATGATTTCATCTCTTTATTCATATATTCCCCTCCATTGTCAGTGCGTATTATTCCAGGTTTCCTTTGAAACATAGCTACAAACTCTTGAAGTTTTTCTAATGTCTCACTTTTGTGCTTCATTAGATATGTTATTGTGTACCTGGAATAATCGTCGATGAAAGTCAGTAAATATCTGTTCCCGCCAGGTGTGATGGTTTTCATTGGTCCGCACACATCACTGTGTATCCGTTCCATGGGTTTAATGGTTTTACTCTGACTGGTCTGTGGAAGAGCGTCGGGTGGCCTTTGCTTTGATGCAACACGTGCACTTGCTGAGTGTGTGGCAAGGCAATATTTTCATGTCTTCTGATAGACCTCTCTTTGCAAAGTCCTTTATAGCTTCTGGGTTTCGATGCCCCAATGTTCTATGCCACAGGTGGATGCACTTGTCATGTGGGTTATGAGTTGCCGCATTAGCCTTCTCACTTTCAGTGACGATTTTGTACAGATGTTCATTTAACCTTCCTCTTGCTAGAATTTGCTTTCCATTTTGAATTGTGCATTCATTACCTCTGAACTGGACAGTGAGTCCATTGCTTGCAAGGGTTTTAACTGATAGGAGGCTTCCTTCTAGGCTTGGAACATATAGAACATTCTTTACAAGGATGCTCTGCTTGCCCCCTGATGGCATTTTGCAGTTCAGAAATCCCTTACCATTACCTTCCGCTGTAATACTTTTCCCATTTGCTAGGAAGACTTTATCTTTTATACTAAAATCAATTTCTGTGAAGAATGTCCTCGTCGCTTGTCATGTGACTTGTTGCCCCTGAATCAATGTACCATCCGTGTGAGGTACTATTCTGAGTCACTTTAAAAGTACCACTCCATGATGCATTTTCATTTTCTTTCATGACCGCTTTAGCTCTTTCTCTTGTGGGTAGCTCCAGCTTTCACTGCTCAGCTTTCCAGATTGAACAGTTCTTTTTCAGGTGACCGGCCCAAAAACATACCCTGGTTTCTTTGCTTTGTCTTATGCCTTCATGCACCTTCTGAGCTGCCTCTGGTCTCTCGTTCTCTTCACTATGCAAATTTTCCTTTCTTCTGCTGTATTCATCAATTAATTTTCCCTTAACATATTCTAGCGTCAGTTCAGTTTCCAGTCTAGTTTCTAGAGCATTTATAAGGGCACTGTATGATTCTGGAAGGCTGCATAACAGTAGTGCTACTACATGATTGTCTTTCATTTCTTCACCTATTGCACCCAGCTGGTCCACAATTTCTAGCATAGCATTTACATGCACCCATTTTCTGCCCTTTTTCCAGCCTCATTTTATACAGTTTGCACAGCAGATATAGTTTACTGTTTAAGTTTGCACATTCATGCAGTTTTTGTAATGCAGTCCACATACCTTTAGCTGTGTTTTCTTTCCTTATATGAATGAGTTGATCGTCCTCCACTAACAGGCTTATGACTGCTTTTGCTTGCCTGTTTTTTCTGTTCCATTCTTCCGGGTTGTCATTGGGTCTGTGTGTATCTAGTGCCTGCCACAAGTCATCTTTGGATAACAGCATTTCAAGCTTAAACTTCCATAGCTGGTAGTTGGTATTGTTGAGCTTTGCTATTGTAAACTTCATATCTGAAGCACTTGCCATCTTTCAGTGAATTGGATACAGCTCTTGTTTCCTCACACAGGATTTTGGTAGGATTATAAATGCAGCACTTACTTGCTTGTAGTTTTCCTTTTTC
The DNA here is from genome assembly GCA_951230385.1 of Staurois parvus. Lineage (NCBI taxonomy): Eukaryota > Metazoa > Chordata > Amphibia > Anura > Ranidae > Staurois > Staurois parvus. The sequence goes on along the minus strand of CATNWA010004550.1, from coordinate 82,136 downwards.
CAGTGTCTGGAGCTGGGCCATAACCTGTTGGTTATGTGTTAGAGAAGACACTAGTAGCTTGTGATGAGGCAGAACTTGGTTTACTTGTGTGGCTTAAGTTGCAAACATACAAAACTTTTCAGCAACCTGTAACAGCAGACATCTTGGTTATGAGAGAGAGAGAGAAAGAGACCAACAAGTTTTCAGATATGCACAACTGGTAACCTTAGTGTACAGTGCCATCTACTAGTCAAGTGATATTAACACACAATACTGTATATAGTACATGCTGTTGCATTCCCAACAGTTATGTACACTGCCGCCCACCCAAATTCAGCTCTTGCCAGACAATTCTCATGGAAACCTATCACAGATTCTGAATTTGCAACTTTTGTGGGCCTAACCCTCAACAAAAAAGAATGAATTGCGGTCATATTGATCCACAGACCCGATTCATCGTATGCCCATGCTCTTTGCTGTTACATACAGTATATGCCCACCAAGGACCAGCAACATACTGGTATGTTGCTGGAGTTTGAGTGGTTATACCATGATGATCCAGCAGCTACAGGCATCATCCTGGTATTGGTAATTTCAGCTGGCAGCTGGCTTTCATGTAAAAACAATCCTAGAAGCTAGTTAGCTGCAGGATCATTTTTACAAGTAGAGGGAAGGGACCACCCTCCCCCCACCCGCCTAACATGGCTTTTCCGGGCTTTGCCACCCCACAAGGTAATCCGAGAATGTAGCCATGACCATAGACTGACCATAGAGCTGATCGGAGACCAGGATGGCTCCAATCATTTCTATGGTCTAAGAAACCGGCAGCTACAAGCATTTCATCATTTCCATTTTGCTGGAGATTACCAGCTCCATTTTTAAATTGGGAAAGCATTTGATCACACTAATATTGGTGTGATCAGATGCTTTAAGGGCAGAGGAGAGATCTAGAGTCTAATAGACCCCAGATTTCTCAGAAAAGTGTACCTGTTACTACCTATTGCTATGACAGGGGATATTTACATTCCCTGTGATAAGAATAAAAGTGATAAAAAAAAGAAAGAAATCAGATCAAGAGCAGTAATTCTAGCACTAGACCTCCTGTGTATATATAAAGTGGTGACCTGTAAAGGATTTTAAAGTGTCGTCTTTCGATATAAAAAAAAAAATTCATATTTTGTTGCCGTTGCACGGGTGTGAGCAATTTTAAAACATGCAATGTTTGTTATCTATTTACTCAGTGTAACATCATCTTTTATACCTTATCAAGCAATTGGCCAATATATTGTGTTTTTGTGCAATAAAATTCAATTAAGTGTATTTTTTCCCAAAAAATTAACGTTTGAAAAATCGCCACGCAAATGCTGAAAATTTTGAAAATCGTTCCCACCGTGGAAATTTGCTTTTAAGGGGTATCCCAGAAACTGTCACAGGTCTCACTTCAACCGCTACTGCTCTGTTTCAGGAGCTGACGCACGCCATTCCCATTGGCTCGAATTTGACCATATATGCTGTGCATTGGGCCTCAGACGACCGGATGGGCCCCGAGAGACATCATCATCAAATTCACTTACTATCGCACTAAGGAAACTATCCTCCTGGCGGCCAGAAACAACCCAGACCTTAGATTCCAGGGGCATCGCTACCAGTTCCTCGCGTACCTCTCCCAGACCACTCTTCAGAAGCGCCGCCAGTTGAAGCCCTTCACTTCGGTCCTGGTGAACCACAGATTTAAGTATGCATGGGGCTTTCCATTTTGCCTCACCTTCAACTACCAGGGCTGCAGCCACTCTGTTACCATGCTGGAGGAAGCCCACTCTCTCCTGGAATCTTTACACCTTCTTCCGCCGGGAGGCGCTAGTCAGAGCCCAGCCCATTCTTCTGGATCTCCAGTGAGGCCTCTGGGAGAGGTCGTCCAACAGGAAGAGGGCCCTCCCTCAGACCCCTCTACGATCTAGTCCATCCTGCTCCTCTCTGGGCTGAAGCTGATCTCGGATCTCTCACGTTGTGTCTCACCATTGGACTTTCTTGACAGGACCGTGAGTTTGGCCCTTAAGGCATCCCCAGTTTGTTAGCGTTCCAGGATTGGGCCTGGTCCGGTGTCAAGGATCCAGGTATGACCAGAGATGTGTGGACTGACACAGGGAAGTAGCAGGCTTCAGGAACACAGGCGTAGTCAGGGCTGGAGAGGTGGAATGGTCAGGCGGGCCGCAAGGTACTGTCAGGCTCCGCCCGGCGGGATCTCTAGTGACCCACAGAACAGGATTCCCCAGGGCGCGGAGTCTAAGCCACAGTCTGCCTTTTCACCAGAGCCCCTGATGGTGGGGATGGACTTGGCGCAGGACTGAGACCAAGTCGCGGCCCCTGAGTGCACCCAACTGTGGTAGAGGGGTCCGCCGAGAGTATGTACCGGGGGAAAGCCTGATGTGAAGGGGCTGGCAGGTTTGGACAGAAGTGACTGGATTCGTGCGGGATGGATGGATCGTCTGGGTAGCGTCAGGCGTAGTCAGGCAGGCCAGGTCAGCAACGTGCGGGGCAGTGTGGTACCGGAGGAAAAGACAGAGAATAGTCAGGGTCACAAGCCGGGTTCAGTAACTCATGGGCAGCGCGGTACAGAGGATCAGGCAAAAGGATGGTCAGGCAAGCCAGGGGTTCAACAGGAGACAGTCAGCAGAGGTCAGGATCAAAGCAGGGTCAGCAACTAGCCAGATAGGCAGGAATACAGGATACCAGGTACAGGGGCTCATGGGAAACATACACCAAGGCCCTGACTGCAGGTCTGGCCATTCCTTAAATACACCTCCTGCAATCAGCCTCAGGTGATGGCTGATTGCAGGAGTGAGCTTCTGGCTGCTGAGAGCACCCACTGGTCAGCCCTGGTACTGCAGCCCACACGGCAGATGAGTCCCACCACCAGTGCTGAGTCCATTCCTGACAACCGGCCTTCTCCCTTGGGTTCCATCCTTGAGTGTGGGGGGTTCACCCCCTGGACTTGAGGACTATGACTTTTTGCCGTTGCGGCCTACTAGGGGTTCTGGTTAAGTTGTTCGGGTTCACGTTAGTGGAATGGGCTGATAGTTCCCTCAGGCTCCGGGGTGGAAAGTTGGCCAGGTGGGCCCTAGTTGGGTGCCAGGATGTCGGTCCTACTTTGAGGTTGGTGGGGGACCACTTGGGCTATGTTGTGGGGTTCCACAGCAGCCTGTAGTCATCCTCCTGGAGGGGGTTGGCCCCCAAGTTTAGCTTGGTCTCCAATGGGGAGGTCCGTTATGTTGTGTTTATTGCCTTTTTTGCCCCCCGAGGGTTTATGTTTTTGATGTTTTCATTTGCAGCCATGTGTCCGGTGGTAGAGCCACCCCCAACTGGTATTCTTCAAGTGTAGGATGCACGTCACCATTGGCGTGATATGATTGTACTATTGTACATACTCCTTGTGTGGTCTTCTTCTTTCCTTTTCTTTTCTTCTCTTGTTTTTCTGTTTTTGTTTTATGCAGGGTTTCGGTTGCCATAGTCCGACTGCCATTGGGAGTGGAAATCGTTGGCTGACTTATGTTTTTTCTGCTGAGTGTGATGTGCTGATACCGCCATGGCCTCACCCTTTTTGAAAGTACATTCACAAAATGTTCAAGGCTTCAATTCGCCTCAGAAGCGGGCTAAAGTGTATCATCACCTCAAACCAGGAAACCAGGTTTTCTCAGTCCTCCGCTCCACAGTATCTTTCACCCCATTATCCCACTTTTTACACGGCCTTGGCTTCTGAGGAACGCCGGGGTGTATTGATAGCTTTTAAACGCAATCTCCCCTTTGTCTGTGCTTGGAATATAGCGGACCCCATGGGTAGGTATTTTCTCCTACAGGGCACCCGCTGGGACCAGGAGGTTACTTTTGTCTCTTACTACGAGCCCAATAGCTTTCAGCATACATTTTTTTCTAATCTTTGCACCATTGTTTCCCGACACTCCAAGGGTCTTCTTCTTCTTTTGGAAGATTCAAATGTCACCTTGGATTCTGCTTTGGATAGGCGGCCCTTTCTCATGACTTAGTGCTAAACGAACGTATGTGCTCTCTTGCAGACGGCGGGGCTGGTGGACGTCTGGAGGGAACTTCACCCAACTGAGCGCGACTTTACATTCTATTCCAATCCTCATGACAGTTTTTGTAGAATTGACTATATATTCATGCATATCCAGCAGCTTTCTTTTGTCAGGCGGATATCTATTCCCTCCTCGTCCTGGTCAGACCACAATCCCCTGGTACTCCTCCTTTCCCTCTCTGCGTCAGTATGGCGCCCCTTTCACTGGCATATTAATGAATCTCTATTGACCACTCAGGTTACCTGCCAGCAAATAGAATCTTTCTTAAGTACATACTTTACAGAAAACTCGGGATCTGTCTCTTTGGCAGTGCCCCTGTGGGAGGCGCATAAAGCCACGGTGCGGGGTCATGTTATACAGCTGGCGGCGGTTCGGAAGTGGGAGTGGGAGTGCCGACTTTTGGATCTTCATTCTCTACTGGGCTCTGCGACTTTTGGATCTTCATTCTCTACTGGCCTCTGCGAATGCTCGTTGAAAGTCATTTCCATCCGCGGCCCATAAACGTGCAGGGGACGCTATGGCGGCAGAGTTAGACCTACTTGCTTCTCCAGAGGCAGAATGGGGCCCTGTGTTGGGCCAAACACAGATTTTATTCCTGTGCTAATAAGCCAGATCCGATTCTGGCCAGGAAACTCAATTCTGTGGGGAAACCCCACAAACTGATTTGATGTGCGACTTCCCGCGGGTGGCTGTACTTCTAATTCTCAGCAGATTGTTTCCCGTTTTGCAAACTCCCTTTTGTGCCTTTACGCTAAACCAGATCCCTTCCCTGTGGCTCAGGCAGAAGCATTCCAAAATCTCTGACTTCCTGGATTATCCTGGGCAGCGCAGATGGCCATCAACGCTGTTGTCACCATATCGGAAGTGCCCGATGGCTTTTACAGGTCTTTATTATAAGAAATTTGCAACCCTGTAGGCATCCTTCTTAGCTAATTATTTCAACGGACACGCTTAGATTTCATATCTCTATGATTTCCAAGACGACCGATGATATACAGGAACTGCAAGCCTTTTGGCCCATTTCTCTTCTTAATGAAGACCTAAAGATATTGGGCAAGATCCTTAGTCTTCGTATCAATAAATATCTGCGTAGTCTGGTCCACAGGGACCAAGTAGGTTTCGTCCCTGGGAGGCAGGCGGGTGATAACGTTCGTAAGGTGGTCTATCTTATACACTTTCTACAACATCCAATATACAAGAATCCCAGGATTCTTACTGTCCTTAGATATATATAAAGGCTTTCATTCTCTATCCTGGGAATATCTGCGGTTTGTGCTGTCTTGTTGGGGTTTTGGGGATTCTATTCTTTCTTGGATTCAAGCCTTGTATTCTTTCTCCTCGGCTTCTGTTAAATACGCTGGGTATTTTTCAGATCCCTTTCCTATTTGGCAAGGGACTAGACAGGGCTGCCCCCTGTCCCTGGCACTCTTTGTGCTGGTGCTTGAGCCGCTGGCTTTAGCGCTCCGGGCCGATTGTAATGTATCGGGTGTGCCATAAGCGGGGCAGGAGTTTAAGTTGAACCTTTTTGCGGACGATGCCCTCTTGACTCTCACTAATCCTCTGATGAAGCTTCCAAATTTGCAACAGGTTCTTGGGCGCTTCGCCTTGATTTCGGGTCTCCGTATTAATTTGGATAAGGCTGTCGCTCTCAATATTACTTTGGCCTCAGATTTGGTTTCGCGCCTACAATCCCACTTCCCTTACAAATTGGCTTCCTCTTCTCTTGAATACCTAGGCATTCGCTTGACCCCCACCTATGACTCGTTTGCTGCAAATTATTATCCATTGCTTCACTCTGTGTCCTCTCTTATGCACTCCTGGCAATTTCTGCCCCTGTCTTGGATAGGACGGGTTAATTCAGTGAAAATGACCATCTTGCCGAAATTGTTATACTGTTTTCGCACCCTCCCAGTGTGGATTCCTCCCCATTTCCTTTGGTTGATTCAAGCGAAGACTATGCGTTTTATCTGGGTCGATAAGCGCCCCAGAGTCTCCAGAAATACGCTTTTTGTTCATAGACTCCAAGCTATGTTGCAAGCTTCCTCTGATGTTCCTCTCTGGATCCTGCTGGCACTACCTAATTGTACCCCTATTGTGACATCAATGCTTTTATGGCTTCCCCCTGCCATACGCCCTATGACACTCAGTCCGATTTTGCTCCAGGGTCTACAAGTGTGGGACTCCGTACGTTACTCCAGTGGCCTGATGTCACCTTTCCTACCTTTGCTCCAATTGTTAACAACCCTCTTTTCCCACCAGGTTTAGCTCAACCAAGGGCGTTTTCTTTGTGGGTGACCAATGGTTTTTTCGCAGGTGCGCCATTTTTTGACTTCTCAGTCCTTCCCCACCTGGAATTCTATTCGGGAGTCATGGGATGTCCCTCCGGCGGAATTTTTTAGTTACCTTTAATTGCGGCATTGGCTGACCTCACTGCGGGGCACCTCCGCTTTCCCGTATCGGAAATCTTGAACAGCTTTGCCAACAGCTTCTGGGCGCCCGAGCCTTATTTCCCTTCTTTATGCAGCTTTAAACAGACCCTCAACGCATACTTTTCTCTCTCATATGTCGCTACCTGGGGGCAGTCATGGATCTGGAGGACTGGAATGGGGCCTGGTCATTTATAGCTAAATGTTCCTTTAATACGACCAAGCTGAAGGCAGCATACAAAGTATTGTTTTGCTGGTATTGGGTTCCAGCTCGTTTGGCCCAGGCAAACCCTGCCTGCAGTGATCGATGCTTTCGGGGTTGTGGCCATCGTGGTGATGTATTGCATATATGGTGGTCATGCCTGAGACTGATTGATTGATTTTTGGTCTCGTGTGTTTGGCCTCCTTTTTAACTTGTTCCATCTCCCCATACGCCGGGATGCTCGGTACGCTTTGCTTCATTGTCCCATACCGGGCCTCTTGGCTCACCAGTGGAAGTTGGCTTCCTATTTGTTTTTGTCGGCCACTAGAACAATTGCTCAGGCATGGAAACGCCCGTTTGTCTCTCTTCAGGGAATGCGGGACCGTATGACCAATATGATGCTTAATGAACAGATGTTGAGTATTTGTAACGACTCCCAATGGAAATTTTTGAAAATATGGGAGCCATGGTTGCAATATGCCCTTCCCAGGCTACCCCCGGCTAGTCTGGGGTTGTGAGGTTGTGAGGTATTGGCGTTCCTGAACCACTGCTCATGGCCTTGTCATCTTTTTCTTTTGTACTCCTCCTTCCTTTTCTATTTCTGTTTGTTTTGGTGTGTCTGTGGATAGCTGCCTTAGGTTTGAGTTATTGTCGATGTTATACCAATGTTTTTGTCATTTATGTGCCATTGATAGCCCCTGCGTGGGTGCACCTTTTGCTCTGTTGGTGTTAGAGCACTGTTTTCTTTATTTTTGTATGTGCAATTGATGGCCTCTGCGTGGGCATGTCTTGTTGCCCCTGTTTTTTTTCAATGTTTATAAACTAATAAAAATCATTGAAATACAAAAAAATATATAATGTTTGGGGGTTCAAAGTAATTTTCTAGCAAAAAAAAAAACGTTTTTTCATGTAAACAAAAAGTGTCAGAAAAGGCTTGATCTTCAAGTGGTTAGAAAAGTGTGTGATGTGTGGCATAAGCTTCTAATGTTGGCCCTGAAATATCAGGATAGTAGAAGCACCTCCCCCCCAAAAAAAATTACCCCTTTGTAGAAAGTAGACACTCCAAGGTATTTGGTAAGGGACATGGTGAGTATGTTGCAGATCTCATTTGTTGCCAAAAAACAAATGTCGTTTTCCAAAAATTTGTGACAAAAAAATTAAAATCTTCCATGGACTTAACATGCCTCTCAGCAAATTCCTTGGGGTGTCTACTTTCCAAACAGGGATCATTTGGGGTTTTTTTGTACTGCCCTGGCATTTTAGCACCTCAAGAAATGTGAGAACGTAAAAGCTGTGTAAATTCCAGTATATATACCATAGTTTGTAGACGATATAACTTTCACACAAACCAATTAATATACATGTATTGGGATTTTGTTTACAAAGACATGTTGCAGAATACATTTTGGCCTAAATTTATGACTAACTGAGTTTATTGTATATGTTTTATAACTAAAAGTAGAAAATATTAGGGGGAGTTTTTTCCATCTTTTTTCCTTTTATATCACAAATAAAAAACCCAATGGTGATAAAATACCATCAAAGGAAAGCTCTATTTATGTGAAAAAAGGACATAAATTTTGTTTGATTACAGTGCTGCATGACCGCGCAATTACCAGTTAAAACAGCACAGTGATGAATAGAAAAAAATGGCCTGGTCAGGAAGGGGGGGGGGGGTAAATCTTTCGGAGGGCAAGTGGTTATAGTCTGCATAATCATAGCCTGTACAAACTAAAAGTGTGGCGAGCCAATCAAATACATGAATGCTTTTATTACTAAACAATACCTTCTTGGCTGTTTTTCTGTTCTTATTATGATAAATCTTCCAGTTTCATGTGGGATTCTTATCAAAACTGCTGTAGGTACAGTATATCTTTAACTACCGTATTTTTTGCTCCATAAGACGCACTTTTTTCCCCCAAAAAAAGGGGGGGAAATGTCAGTGCGTCTTATGGAGCGAATATAAAGTGACCGGTCCGATATTTCTGCCACCACCATGTCTGAATATCGGGCCGGCCGCTCAGCTCTTCTCTCCTGCAGGACCTTACCTGTTCCTCGCTCCAGCGCTGTAGTCTTCTTGCGCCGGTTTCTGTGACAGACGGGTGCCCACTGCGCATGCGCGAGAAGCACTGCACTTTGTGAATGGTCTGGTGTCTTCTGGGACACATGAGAGGTCCCAGAAGGCGCCGGGTCATTCACAAAGCGCAGCGCTTCTCGCGCATGCGCAGTGGGCACTCAGCTGTCACAGAAGCCGGTACGGGAAGAAGAGGGAAGGACAACTCCACGGAAGTGGGAGCGGGTACCTGTCAAATTTAGGTACCCCCTCCCTCCCCAAAGGTCCACAGTCTCTGGTCATCCCCTGCACTGTCTGCAGTCTCTGGTCATCCCCTACATTGTCTGCAGTCACTGGTCATCTGTACTATGTCCCTGCTATTTTCCCTGTACTGTGTCCGCAGTTTCTGGTCATTCCCTGTACTGTGTCCGCAGTCTCTGGTCATTCCCTGTACTATGTCCGCAGTCTCTGGTCATCCCCTGTACTATGTCCCGCAGTCTCTGGTCATCTCCTGTACTGTGTCCGCAGTCTCGGGTTATCTCCTGTACTGTGTCCTCAGTCTCTGGTTATCTCCTGTACTGTGTCCGCAGTCTCTGGTTATCTCCTGCACTGTGTCCGCAGTCTTTGGTCATCTCCTGTACTGTGCTTGCAGTCTCTGGTCATCTCCTGTACTGTGTCCGCAGTCTCTGGTCATCTCCTGTACTGTGTCCGCAGTCTTTGGTCATCTCCTGTACTGTGCTTGCAGTCTCTGGTCATCTCCTGTACTGTGTCCGCAGTCTCTGGTCATCTCCTGTACTGTGTCCGCAGTCTCTGGTCATTTCCTGTACTATGTCTGCAGTCCATTGGTTCAGAATATTTTTTTTCTTGTTTTCTGCCTCTAAAATCTAGGTGCATCTTATGGTCAGGTGCGTCTTATGGAGCGCGAAATATGGTACTTGCCATCTGCCCATAGTAGTTTCCTGTGGATGGACAGCACAGGCAGGCGGGACAATGTACCTGTACATCACTGCCTGTCTTCTATGTTTGGGGGGGATGGGGATACTATGGTTGCATTTGGCAATAATGGCTGATGGAACTCCTTCCTATATACAGAAATGCCTCCTAATCACTGATGATCAGACAACGGTTTACTTTATGATGGATAGGTGCCCAACCCAGAGGTTAGTCTTGCTGTATTCTAGTCTAAAGAACTACACTTTGACTGAAGGGTTTTTCCATAAATTTCCAACGATGAGAAAGTTAAATATAGCTCAGCACTGCAAAAATCTTGTCTAACCAGTAAATAATTCTGATATTTACCTTCACTTTAATCAATGTAACTTACTCCTGCACTCCTACCTAAAAACTAATACCTACCAACAAAGGTAAAGCTGCTACATACAGTCATATACCCATAGACAAAAAATATAAATGAAACACAAATGATGCAGTGCTACTACCATAAAAATTCTTCACACATAAATAAATAAGTGAAACAGTGCAAAATTAGTGACACAAATAACATAAACACACAATATTAAATAGTGCCAAAAAACTCATAAATAATCACGTGTGACAAGTGTCAATATGAGGTCCTAAAAGGACCAAATAACATAAATGGTGCCCCAAATAATCCAATGGGATCCAATAGTGCTCCAAATCAAACAAGTATGTCACAACAGGACTCAATGTGCTAAAAAACCTTCCACCGGAACTAAAAATCAGTTCCCACCATATAACACAAAACACACGTGCATCCCAATAAACGCATAAACTAAGAACTGATCATGCAAACAAACATGAATAAATGAATAAATAAATATATAAAGTCCTGTGAATTGTAAAACACCTGACAATATACAAAAAACCATATATAAAGTCCACAGCAATTCTTGAAGAAAAAAAAAATGTGCAGATATATCCAAAAATGTCTGAATTGCCCGCTCACCTCCCTCTTGCGACCCGCACAGGGTCAAAAGGCCTTCAGAATCACTAACACATGGACCCTTAATAGTAGGTAATCCTCCACAGCTCTCCACACTGACCTCCCCTCATGTACAGATTCAAGCACAGGCTCACAGGGCAGCAGATCTCCTCTTCAGGCACATAAGATGGCTGCAGCCACTTGATCCCTCAGAAAATATAAGTGAATGCTTGCATAGTGTAAAACTATTTATTCACCAAACAAAGTATCACATATCGAATATGCTCACATTTAAAATCATCTTGTACATCACATGTAAATCAAACCTCAGATCAGATGTACTTGCATGGGTGTCCAACATAAATAAAGAAGGCGTCCGACCGGAAGTGCGTCACTGCCAACGCGTATTGTCACGCTTAACAAGTGACTTCATCAGGGCAAAAGACTTGCTTACAGGCATCATCCTGGTATCAGGAATTTATATATGAGATGGCTTGTGTTATCTGTTTGTCATCTGAGTGTAACTGTGAATGTCAAACCTAAAAAGTAACATACATTAATATTCCCTTTTCTGGTTCCATTTGAAACATTTGAATTGTGCACTGTCCATGATACTTTTTTTATCTGCAATAACATACAATTTTTAGGACAAGCTTTCAGGGTACGTCCCCTTTTTCAAGGTCCTGCTTGGACATTGAAGGGGACATACCCAAAAAGCTTGTCCTGAAAATTGTATGTTAGTGCAAATATAAAAAGTGTCATGGATAGTACACAATTGTTCGTATCGCAAGTGCACTAATACAGCTACAATCACCTCAAGCAAGCTGGTTCCATTGGGCAAAAATGGCTGATGGAACTTCTTCCTATATACAGAAATGCCTCCTAATCACTGATGATCACACAATGATTTACTTTACGATGGATAGGTGCCCAACCCAGAGGTTAGTCTTGATGTATTCTAGTCTAAAGAAATAGACTTTGACTGAAGGGTTTCATATATTTCCAATGATGAGAAAGTTAAATATAGCTCGGCACTGCAAAAATCTTGTCTAACCAGTAAATAATTCTGATATTTACCTCCCCTTTAACCACTTAGCGAAAGGCATCATCCTGGTATTGTTTTTTTTTGCTCAGCTGGCGGTCGGCTTTCATGTAAACTCAATCCTAGAGGCTAATTAGCTGCTGGATTGTTTTTACAAGCAGTGGAATAATCCCCCTGGGCTTTCTATGGCTTTTTCAGACGTTGCTGTCCCACAGGGTAATCCAAGAATGCAAACGGCAGTTCCACTGACTGATCATAGAGCTGATCGGAGACCAGAATGTCTCCAATCATCTCTATGGTTTATGAAACCGGAAGCTGCAAGCATTTCGTCATTTCCATTTCGCTGGATATTATCAGCACCATTTTTAAATTAGGAAAGCATCTTGTTAAACTGATCTTGGTGTGATCAGATGCTTTAAGGGCAGAAGAGAGATCTTAGAAAAGCGTACCTGTCACTGCCTATTGCTATCACAAAAAAATAGAAAAAAAACCCAGTGGTGTAAAATATCAAAAAAAGGAAAGCTCCATTTCTGTGAAAAAGGACCCAAATATTGTTTGGTAAAGCGTTGCATGACCGCACAATTACCAGTTAAAATAGCGCAGTATTGAATAGCAAAAAATGGCCTGGTTAGGAAGGGGAGGAATCTTCCGGAGGGAAAGTCTGTATACTAATAGCCGTGGACAAATAACAATAATAGTTTCCTGTGAACGAGCAGCACAGGCAGGCCGGACAATGTACCTGTATGTCACTGCCTGTCTTTTAGGTTCAGGGCAACCTATGTGCACGCCCCCTGCAGACCCATGCTGTGATTGGACACAGCATGGGTTTGCCAGCAGATTTCAGCCAATGATTTTGGCTGAAATCAGCTGTGTCCAATCACAGACAGAGATCTGTGCTTACAAAAATACATAACTCTGTGTGCATGGGAGCAGTGATCTGGCTGTTTCTTCTCTGTGCAAAGCAGGGAGAAAAAACAGCCAGATCAGAAAGTAAAAGCAACACATATTAAACAAATTACACATTGTTAGGCACACAGGTAACTCCTTGATTGCCCCTAGATGTTTACCTCTTGCCATCCAGAGTCATTAGTACAGTGTCCGTGTACAGCAGGGGTAGCCAACCTTAAAGAGGTAGAGATCTACCTGAACAACATGGAAGAAGTCAAAGATCACCAGGAACAGTGTCACCTGTTCACCTCTGATTTAAACAACTAATTGCTATACTACCATGTTGCAATCACTTGCATTGCACGGGAATCATGGGTTTAAATCAGGTGGTGAAGAGGCAATATATTGCCTCCACACCACCTGTCCTCCCTTTTAAGGCCGTACTGCGGCAACGTGGGTGCAGTGCAGTGCATCTGTGACTTTCCTCGGTATGTCCTTTGGTGCATTTTCTGAAAGTGCACCAAAACTTATGCATTCAGGAGTTTTGGGGTGCTTTCAGAAAGTGCACCATATCCGCAGGATATAATAGAAGTCTATGGCTAAGCGCAGCAAACCTGCAGGAAAGCTGCACTGCACCCACAGCGTTGGTAAGCAGTAGCACATCAGTGTGAAAGCAGCCCTATACTATTATGCCCAGTGTATTGCTTCACACTGACCTGAGGATCTCTTCTTTCCTGCTGCTGGCACCACTCTGGAGACCGCTAGCCGGGATAAGAGGTAGAATGCAATAGGTATCACTCCGCATGGGACAGGAGCTGGCACTACAGAGGAGGCATCAACTTATGCAGCTCTTGCTCCCTACTACAGCTCCAACTTTACAAGTAGTCCCTCTGCATTGCACTCTGTTTATTCCATTGGGATGGTGGGTCAGCAAGCTCATACTTTGATATACCAGTCACCTGGCTGTGATCTACTGGTAGATCACAATCTACAGGTTGCTGACCCCCGGTGTACAGTATTATCACTGATTACTGTATTAGTGTGACCAGCTATGCCAGTGTCAGTTAGAGACCCTCCCAGATAGTGTCTGTTAGAAGCAGAATAGTCGCCACCCTATCACAACCACACTGTTGCTGATCATCGCCATTACAGTATAGCGTCTATACCAGGGGTGGGCAAACTTTTTGACTTGAGGGCCGTAATGGGTTCATATATTGGACTCGGGGGCCGGACCAAGAGTAGATGAATGATGTGTATGTGTCATCCATAGTAAGTATAGTAATATTCCCCCATAGTAAGCATAGTAATTAATCCCCCATATAGTAATTCATCCCCCATAGTAATTCATCCCCCATAGTAATTCATCCCCCATATGGTAATTCATCCCCCATAGTAATTCATCCACCATATAGTAATTCATCCCCCATATAATAATTCATCCCCCATAGTAATTAATCCCCCATATAGTAATTCATCCCCCATATAGTAATTCATCCCCCATAGCAATTCATCCCCCATATAGTAATTCATCCCCCATAGTAATTCATCCCCCATAGTAATTCATCCCCCCCCATATAGTAATTCATCCCCCATAGTAATTCATCCCCCATAGTAATTCATCCCCCATATAGTAATTCATCCCCCATAGTAATTCATCCCCCCTATAGTAATTCATCCCCCCTATAGTAATTCATCCCCCATATAGTAATTCATCCCCCCTATAGTAATTCATCCCCCATATAGTAATTCATCCCCATAGTAATTCACCCCCATAGTAATTCATCCCCCATATAGTAATTCATCCCCCATAGTAATTCATCCCCCATATAGTAATTCATCCCCCCTATAGTAATTCATTCCCCATATTCATCCCCCATATTAAGTCCCCAAGTCCCCCCCTGTGTCAATTCACTTACCTTTGCTCCGCGCGTTCCTCTCGCTGTGTTCCCGCACCGTTCCGGCCTTCCGGGCGGACTGTGAAAGGAGCCTAGCTCCCCTCACGTTCCTCACGCTGCCCCGCCTACACACATTCTGACAGCCGATGTTTGCCGCGGGCCGGATTAAAAGGTCCGCCGGGCCGTATACAGTCCGCGGGGCCGTAGTTTGCCCATTGCTGGTCTATACCATAGTTTTTAAACAAGATAACTTTCACACAAACCAATTAATATACACTTATTTGGATTTTTTTTATCAAAGACATGTAGCAGAATACATTTTGGCCTAAATTTATGAAGAAATTTGAATTTTGTACTTTTTTTTATTGAATGTGTTTTTTAAACAGAAAGTAGGAAATATATAGTTTTTTTTTATTTTTCCCTCTTTTTTTCATTTAAATAATAAAGATCAAATGCCACCAAACGAAAGCTCTATTTGTGTGGTAAAAAAAAGGATAGAAATTAAATTTGCGTACAGTGTTGTTTGACTGAGTAATTGTCAGTTAAAGTAGCGCTGTGCTGAATAGCGAAAAGTGTCCTGGTCATGAAGGAGGTAAAGTGGTTAAACCACACCCATAAGGTTATGCCTACTTTTAACTGTCTATTCCCACTTTTCACCGCAGCATGCCATTCATGTTGCGTTCTACCCCTTTAACCATTTGCCAACCACGCTATAGCTGAATGATGGCTACAGCATGTTTGTACATGACGTGCTCCCATAACGCACCCTCCCGCGCACCCGACAATCTCCATGATTGCTGTGTTCTACGGACACAGCTGATCACATGATGAAGTAAAAGGCCAGTCACAGTGACCTTTTACCATGTGATCAGCTGTGTCCAATGACAGATCACCGAGTAAATACAGTTGCCGGTTATCTGCAGCACTTTCCTCACTCTATCACAGTGTGAGGAAAGTACTACCAATAACCAGCAACTGTCCCAGAGCAGATCGGCACTGATCATCAGGGCACTGATCATCAGTGCCCTGCAGTACCCCCCATCAGTGCCACGCAGCAGTGCTGCCAGTCAGTGCCATCAGTCAGTGCTGCCTATCAGTGCCCATCATTGCTGCATATCAGAGCAGCCTATCCATGCCACCTCATCAGTGCACATCAGTGCTGCCTATCAGTGCAGCCTCATCAATGCACATCAATGAAGGAAAATAATTACACGTTTGAAAAATGTTATAATAGAAACAAAGAAAAACTTTTTTTTTTTATTTTTTGCTCTTTTTTTGTTTATAGTACAAAAAATAAAACACCTAGTGACAATTAAATACCACCAAAAGAAAGCTCTACTTGTGTGAAAATAATGGTAAACATTTCATATAGGTACAGTGTTGCATGACTGCACAATTGTCATTCAAAGTTCCGCAGCGCTGAAAGCTGAAACTTGGCCTGGGCACAAAGGGGGTAAAAGTGCCCGGTAGGCAAGTGGTTACAAATTCTCATCCTTTGTCAAGTTCAAAAGTTGGGTGGTATGCAACAGGGCCACACACTTGCAAACTTTGGCCAGTTCAAAATTTTCACTCACTGGAGAGAGTAGCATTTTCTCCAAAAAAGGTATCTCTGTTATTTTACCCAGGGTTGGACATTATCATTTGAGTATAGGTTCCGCTTAACTATGAAATATGGGCAGTGTCTTAGCTGTGGCCTGTATTAGTATCAGCCCTTTTCCTGCCCTACAATTTTAGACAGGAAAGGTTGTCAAGTCATCCATCACAACAGACTAGAGACATGGATAGGGAGGTACCACAGGTCCTCCTGTATGGGGCCCAGGTCAGCAGGGGAGCCCAGGCAGCAGGGTGAATTGGATGTGGGCAGGGAGGATGATCAGCATGGCGGGGGGTCAGTTACTTGAACCAATCCCCTCTATGGTTCTCTCTGCAGCAGCTGAAAGCTGGATTCTTCTTCTCTCCCTCCCGCCGGATTTCAGCTGCTGCACAGAGAGCCATACAGGGGATCGGTTCCAGTAATTTCCCCCATGCCACACCGATCACCTTCCCTGTACACCATATGTTTCCCCCCCGCTGCCTAGGCCTCCCTGTGCCCCCACCCCTACAGTGCCGCTGGATTCCCTCCTTTCCTTTCCACCAGCAGATGCAAGCACATAATAGGATCCTTCAGGATAGAGAGTGGAGGAAAGGTCCAGTAAATATGTCACATTTACCAGCCCCTTCATGAATGAACACAATGAGTGATTGGTACCAATCACTCATTGTGTTCATTCATAACTGAAGCTTAGTAAAATGTGATTATTTGGGGGGAATGGGGCTGTCACGTTTGCAGTATGGAGCCCCATGGTTTCTAACAGCAGCCTGACAACAGAGCTGCTGAGGCTGGGAAAACCTCAAAGAGTGGGGCACAACATAATTACCAATATCATATACAGTACAGGGAATTTATATTGAGATGGCCTGTGTTATCTGTTTGTCACTTGAGTGTAAATGTGACAGTCAAACCTAAAAAGTAACATACATTTATTTTCCCTTTTCTGGTTCCATTTGAAACAATTGATTACTGTCCATGATACTTTTTTATTTGCACTAACATACAATTTTCAGGACAAGCTTTCAGAGTATGTCCCCTTCTTCAAGGTCCTGCTTGGACCTTGAAGGGGACATACCCAGGGGCGGACTGACCATTTGAAAACTTGGGCGCTGCCCTAGGGCCAGGGGTCAGTAGGGGTCCCCATGAGATGCCCCTGGTACCTTTTTCATAGGCTTTCTTGGGTTTGGGCAAGGACACAGGGGCCCATGATCCCCTATTGCCCGGGGGCTCCATGAGTTGTCAGTACGCCCCTGGACATACTCCAAAATCTTGTCCTGAAAATTGTATGTTATTGCAAAGAAAAAAAGTATCATGGACAGTACTCAATTGTTTCTGTCGCAAGTGCACTAATATGGCTACAATCACCTCAAGCAAGCTAGTTCCATTGGGCAATAATGGTTGATGGAACTCCTTCCTATATACAGAAATGCCTCCTAATCACTGATAATCACGTAATGGTTTACTTTATGATGGATAGGTAAGTCTTGCTTTATTCTAGTCTAAAGAAATAAAATTTGACTGAAGGGTTGAAACAAAAGCGAAGCATTTTTTCCATATATTTCCAACAATGAGAAAGTTAAATATAGCTCAGCACTGCAAAAATGCTGTCTAACCAGTAAATCTGATATTTACCTTCACTTTAACCACTTACCTCCGGGTACTTTTACCCCCTTCCTGCCCAGGCCAATTTTCATCTTTCAGCGGCATCGCATTTTGAATGACAATTGTGCAGTCATACAACATTGTACCCATATGAAATTTTTATCATTATTTTCACACAAATAGAGCTTTCTGTTGGTGGTATTTAATCACCATTGGGTGTTTTATTTTTTTCACTATAAACGAAAAAAGAGTAAACATTTTTAAAAAAAGAAAAAGGTTTTCTGTTTCTATTATAAAATTTAGCAAACACATAATTTTTCTCCTTCACTGATGTGCGTTGAAGAGACGGCACTGATAGGTAGCACTGATAGACTGCACTGATGAGGCAGCACTGGTGGGCATTGATGAGGAGGCATTGATGATGCTGCACTGATGATGCGAGATTGATGGACACTGATAGGCGGCAATGATGGTGACTGATAGGCGGCACTGAGGGGTACTAATAGGTACCACTGAAGGGCACTGACTGTCAGTACTGATAGGTGGCACTGACGGGCACTGATTGGCAGCATTGCTGGGCACTGATGGGCAGCACTAATGGGCTGCACTGTTAGACACTGATGGGCAGCACTGTTGGGCACTTTTGAGGCTGCAGTGATAATCAGGGTACTGATAGTCAGTGCCCTGATTATCAGTGCAGATGTCTGCTTTGACAGTTGCCGATTACCGGTCACAGCACGAGGAAAGTACTATGAAAGTATTTTCATAGTGGTCAGCTGTGATTGAACACCGCTGATTACGTGGAAAAAAGCCACTGTGATTGGCCTTTTATCATGTCATGTGTTCAGCTGTGTCCAAAGGACACAGCGATCACAGACAGCGCCAGGTGCTTTCTGCTCGGGGGGCATTCTGGTAGGATGTCATATGACGCTCTTCCAGAACTGCACTACCTCGTTGTAGCTGTCATTTGGCTATAGCGTGGTAGTAAAGTGGTTAAAGTGTAATTTCAGCTCAAGGTATAAACGTTGTCAGATATCTAGTGCAGCCTAAGAGCCAACAGGGGTGATTTTCCTCTTCTGTTGATAGCTGTAACTGGGACAAGAAGTGAAAAGCATTTTCCCAAAAGGATTTTCCCATAAAATACATTGCAGAGCTTCTTAACCTGATTTAGCACCCTCCTAGTTCAGAGCAGGCTTCTAGGTAAATTTAATTACCTCCTGTCAGGAATGGACTCGTCAATGGTGGTGGGACTCATCTGCCTTGTGGGCTGCAGTACCAGGGCTAGCCAGCGGGTGCTCTCAGCAACCAGAAACTCACTCCTGCAATCAGCCATCACCTGAGGCTGATTGCAGGAGGTGTATTTAAGGAATGGCCAGACCTGCAGTCAGTGCCTTGTACTGTTTCGCTTGGCCCCGGTATCCTGATCCTGCTTGCTTCTACCCTGATTCTGCACGAACTCTGCCTGTACTGACCTCGGCTAGTCCCGACCACTCTCCCGCCTGCTCCTGGTATCTTGTTTGCCCATTTGCTACCGACCCGGACTGCCTGACTACGTTTAGTGTTGTATGTATGGTTGTTTGTTGGAGGTTTGGTTTGTTGCACTGTGTTATGTTTTGCACTGCATTTATGTATTGTTAGGCTTAATAAATTGTATTGTTATACTATACCAGAAGCCTGCATTTCCCTGTGTCAGTCCACACACTTCTGGTCATACCCAGATTCCTGACACCTCCTCTGTAAACAGTGGAGCAGGGGTTGATTACTTAGTGCTGTTCAGTGTCTCCTCGGCTGCAGTCCTGCTACTTCCCCCTGTCTTCTACAGACTTCTAGAAGTATAATGGGAGGGAGCAGGACCTGCAGCCTGAATATTTATGGTGCTCTGATCAATCTCTGGAGAGGTTTGCCCAGAAGGTGGGGGAAAAGCCCATAAATATTCTGAGGCCTGGCAGCCAAGAGAGAGTTCCTGGGCCAAGTCCTGCAAGAGACCCCCTTGCAGGAAAGACAGAGAAGAAGCTAGAGGAGCCTTTGAAGACATTGAGGTCCCAGCTAGACTTAGCTGGGGGTGGGGGGCTACCAAAGAGAGCTTTGTCCAGAGACCGAGCAAAGCCAGAAGGGAGTTGGTGGGAGGAGGCCCAGCAATTCTGATTAACTGAGTAACTGATCCCGCTATATAGAGGAGAAGTGACCGTGGGGTGGTTTGTCCTACCAAGCTAATGCAGTGCAGCCAGGAGTTGTGCAAAACAGCCAGGAGCATGCAATGCTGCTAAAGGTTTGCCCAATATAGCCAGGAGTTGTACAAGACAGCCAAGAGAGTGTAGTGCAGCCAGATGTTATGCAATACAGCCTGCATTTTCACACAGAGCAGCCAGAAGTCTAGAATCCTCAAGTTGCGTAATTCTTCAGTTCTGGGGTATCCCATGCTCCCCATCCCTATCCAAGTTAATATTCCAATAAAAAACCCAAAATAAACCCCTAGATTGGTCTTTGAGCCAGAGGAAGAATGCTGAAAACGCTGTGTGCCTTGCTGTGACCAGGGGAAATAGGCACAAATTACCAGTATCTCCTGTGGGAAGTAGGACTACACCTTGGTGTCCTTACTAAAGTGCAAACTATCTTTTATTGTTGTATTTGTTCCCTATCATGGGGATTACCCCATACTTCCCATCTCAGTGACCACCATTACTGTGACAGAAGTAAGCAATAAAGGCTGAGTTTCTAAACCCACTCCATCTAAAATTAAATTCAAAGTTTAGACTTTAGGTAACTGTACTTTAGTAAAGATATCCTGAAATTAAATCCCCTTAAGGTTGGCCAGGATCACACTAATGTGTTGTGAAACCACGCTATGCATACCTTTGAATGGTACCCCAATACACCTGCCCTGCAATGTGCCACTACCGTGAGTAATTTTTCTGAAAAAGAGTCAAGTACAATTTTGGCTACAATTGGGTTTGTTGGCAGCCTATTCAAAATGAATGTGCTGCCTTATTGCAATGCATGGTAAACACATGATAGGTGACTTAACATGCATGCTGAGAACGTGTGAACCTGGCCTTATACTTGCCTGTCTATGCTTCTGCTAGATCCATGCTGTGCAAACCTTAGAAGGAGCCTCAATGCCGTCACTGTGAACTTACCTGGTGGGCCATGCATCGGGAATCTTGTAGAATTATACACAGGTAAGTATCAGACTTTGAGCTGCTCAGAGTGGAAGTGAGGGAGGAGGTAAAATAAAGGATAACTTTCCAAAGTAATTTTTTTAATTAAGTCACTTTGTGACGTTATTTTACAATCAATGCTGATTTTCTGTCATGTTCTCTACATTTCTGTTGCTGAGTGTTGCAGGGTAAACTTTATCGCCATATGTTAACTACTTCCCGCTGACCTGGCACATATGTGCAGCCTCTCAGCATGTTGGCTTTAATGCTGAGAGGCTGCATATATGTGGCTGGAGGATCATTCATGACGTGGTTGCGTCCCACACAGCGTGCCAACCTGTGCTGCACCCATGCGCCCCTAGGTGGCAGTGCGCCCTAGGCGGCCACCTAGTTTGCCTAGTGAAAGCACTGGCCTTGAGCGGCGGGAAGGGGTTATGAAAAGACACCATGTGATATACAGTATTATGTTCTCCAATAAAAGCTTAGATATGTCTGGAAGAAGTTACCCTACTTTAATAACACAGTACAATCACTGTTTTATATACACATGCGGCTTGAGGATGACAAGGGGTTGGTTTACTAAAGGCAAATAGACTGCACTTTGCAAGTGCAGTTGGACTCTGCAAGGGAATTTGCCCCAGAGCTTAGTAAATGATGGGAAGCTCAGCTGACTTCCTTTATCCAATCATGTGCAAGCAAAAATGCTGCTTTTTTTAATTTTCCTTCATGTGATTGGGTATTCTTTGCAAATTGAAGCTTCACCTCATTTAGTAAGCTCTGGCGCTAATTCCCCTGCAGAGCGCAACTGCACTTGCAAAGTGCTAAGTCTATTTGCCTTTAGTAAATCCACCACAGAGCACTGAAGAGGTTCTTACTCCTGCTCTTCTCGCTTGTTTCAGAAATCACGCTGCTGGCATTAACACGGTTAGGCTAATCTGGATGCAGACATCACACTCTTAGATCCAGGATTCGTCAGCTTAGGAAGTCCATCAGAAACATGTCCACTCCATGGGTGTGGACGGCTGAGAGAGCTGGAATGTAAGTTCCCACCCAGGAAAGTAGCAGACTTGTTACTCTTTGGGTAACTTGACTTCTAGTGCTCCCTACTGTTGTGGCATTGTCCGATTGCATCCTGACTAGGTAACCCTTCAAAAGAGAGGTCCAGTGTTATAAAGATAATTTGATAGCTCTCAGTTGCAGAATGTGGATGGGAAACTTTGACTCCTTTGGGGAACACATTCGATGGAGAGTCAGGGAGTTGCAAACTCTGCCCCAGCATGTGAGGCTGGCATCTTCCAAGGAATGTGAAGGAATGGTTTTCCCAATTCAAGGGCAGGATTGGAGACTCACCATGCCAGAGAGAGCTTTTGTCTCATTGAATAGATGAATTGAGTTATCCAAGGACTGGATTTGCTTTTTCCACACCATGAGTATGTTGGGTTGAAGCTAAGCTAATGGCCTGGAGGCTACCATTAAACCCGGAACCCTCAGGAACAAGTAAACTGAGGATTGCCATTTTGACCTGAGGGTCCACATGTAGGACCTTAGGAAAGCAACTTTCTCCTGAGGAAGGAAGATTCTGGCTTGAGCTGAGTCCAGGCTTAGACCCAGACACTGCAGACATTGTGAGGGCTGGAGACTAGACTTTGAAAAATGAATATCCAGCCAAAGGTTTGAAGGAGTTTTATCATCCTTTAGATGTTGGCAGATAAGGATTTGGCTGAGGAGTCATTCAGCAAGAGGTCTTTTTTAACTGTTTAATATATTTATAAATTATTAAAAATACCATTTCAGTGTTTGCAGATGACACTAACTTATCCTTACAGGATGTCTCCAACTTACAAGCTGACCTCAGTACACTATTTAATTGGGCAATTATGTGGCAAATGAGGTTTAATGTTGATAAATGTAAAGTTATGCATTCGGGGGCTAAAAACATGCATGCATTATACATCCTAGGAGGAGAACAGCTGGAGGAGCCAATGGTGGAGAAGGATATGCGTATTCTGGTATATCAAAGACTTAATAATAGCATGCAATGCCAAGCTGCAGCTTATAAAGCTAACAAAATACTTGTATTAAAATAGATATAGACTCCAGAAAGATAAACATAATTTGCCTCCCCCCCTACAAATGATTAGTAAGACCTCATCTGGAATATGCTGTTCAGTATTGGGCACCACTTCACAAAACAGAGAACGCAGAAATGGAAAAGGTGCAGAGAAGGGCAACCAAATTGATAAGAGGCTTGGAGGAGCTCAGCTTTGATGAAAGATTAGTTGAAGTGAATCTATTCTCTCTTGAGAAGAGACAATTAAGGGGGAATGTGATCAACATGTATAAATATATAAATGGTCCATATAGAGACCTTGGTGTAGAGTTATTCACTTTTAGATCATTACAGAGGACAAGGGGGCACTCTTTACATCTGGAGAAAGAAATTTACCCTTCACATACGGAAAAGTCTCTGTATCAACAAAATGCCATCTACAGGACAGAAGAATGCCTGCACCTTCCTACAGGCTAGCCCCACACAGTGGAGTCAAGTTATGGCCCCCAAGGAACAAACCACGGGTTACCAATTAGAAAACTGCTAGATAACCAACGGCAATAAGCAGTTAGATCTTGCTAGAAGTCAGATTTAAAAAAACTGAATGGCCTAAAACGAAACATGCTTCTGCAGAGGACAACATGTCTAGGGGATCCTGAGCAAGTTTTTTTTGGCAGTATCCAATGCCCTGAAGGTAGTCCTGCCTATAATCCATGGTGTATGAATACAAGTCCTGTAGTGATTGCCTAAGATAGTAAACTTGTTTTCTAATATGAGTAAAAACATTCTAAAACTGGATCAGTCCAGTCGGTTGTTGGATGTTTGCCACAGATCAGTCTCCTCAGTGCACTGTTAAACAAATTCTTTGGATTCCTTAGTAGTTCACTTCAATATTGCAGAGCATATAGCAGGCCCACTAACTGCTTTCCTTTTTGAGTTAATGAGCAAGTGGGCATATAGATGATCGCATTTTATAATGGTGATGCAGTTTTATGGGTGTGCAACTTCATTATGAGGTAGTTGTCCCATTTATGATCAAATAAAGACATCTGTGCTCCTATTATATGGTATAATTATAAAACCATGTGCTGCATCATCATTATAACATGTGATTGTCTATTGGTTTTCGATCATGCAAGTCTGAAATATGAATAGAATGGGAATGTTAATAGGGAGGTGGGTAAGGGATCTGTAAAACCCTATCATCAACTTTCTTAATTCTGGAGACCAGTGGCAAATAACCCTTTGTAACATTGCTCTGTACATAATACTTACTGGAAATCCCACCCAGAAAAGAGTAACATATGTCCAGAAATACTGTGCAGCAGTAAAACTTACAGCCAACACGACAACAAAGCGATCCAAACTGATAAAGGAAGCCTAAAGCAAAAAAAAAACCCAAAAATGTTAAATATGAACAATAACTGGAATCTATGTAGTAAGTAATTACCTGCGATTCTGATGGATAATATACGGCCATCAATAGCAATCCAATTTTTGCCTGATTTTACATTTCAGGTAGTATGTAGGAATAACGGCATTTGATTAACTGTTTGCCAGAGTACATTTATTGCAGCAAGGTGGCACGGGCAAGCTGGATCATGTATATGTACATAATCCAGCCTCTTCCAGGTTAGGGGCGCACATACCCGCATTGTCAGTGGCTAGAGCAGGATTTGTTCAGCAGGTCCCAGCCAATGATTTATGGCTGAGACATGCTGATCGGTTGTAGCCAATCACAGCACAGAGTCTTGTGTTTACAAACACACAGAGCTCTGTACACAGGTCAGCGATCCGGCTGTTTCTTCTCCTTGCAAAGCAGGAAGAAAAAGCAACCAGATCTGTTAGTAAAAGGAGCACATAATAAACACATAACGCTTGTTATGCACACAGTTAACTCCTTGATTGCCCCTAGATGTTAACCCCTTCCCAGCCAGTGCCATTAGTACTGTGTCAGTGTACATTATTATCACTGATTACTGCATTAGTGTCACTATTGATGTCAGTATCAGTTCGTGTACCTCCCAGTGCCTGCCACACTATCAAAGTCCTACTATAAGTTGCTGATCAGCGCCAGTGCATATATTACCAGTGTAGCTTTATAGCTGCGTAAATTCTAGTATATATACACCATCATTTGTAGACAGTATAACTTTCACCAAACCAGTTAATATATACTTTTTGTGATTTCTTTTTTTTTTTACAGAAAGACATGAAGCAGAGTACATTTTGGCCTAAATTTATGAAGAAATTAGATTTTCTGATTTTTTTTTTGGATATATTTTATAACAGAAAATAGAAAATATAGTTTTTTTCACAATTTTTAGACTTTTTTAATTTACATAATAAAAAAAAAAAAACCCAGTGGCGATCACACACCACCAAATGAAAGCTCTATTTGTGTAAAAAAAAATGATATAAATTTCATTTGGGTACAGAGTTGCATGTCCAAGCAATTGCCAGTTAAATAGCACAGTGCTGAATAGACAAAAATGCCCTGGTCATGAAAGGGTTAAAACTTTCCGGAGCTCAAGTGGTTAAACATTTACTGATGATTACAAAAGGACAAATTACAAATAAAATTTCCGATTATATAGTCAGTGTACAAATTAACACATAACATACAGTGAGGAACAGAAGTATTTGAACACCCCTGCGATTTTGCAAGTTCTCCCACTTAGAATTCATGGATGGGTCTGAAATTCACATTGTAGGTGCATTTCCACTCTGAGAGACAGAATTTTTTTTTAAAAATTCAGGAAATCACATTGTATGATTTTTTTTAAAGAATTTATTTGTCTTGCACTACTGAGCATAAGTATTTGAACACCGAAGAAAACAGCAAGAATTCTGGCTCTCAAAGACCCGTTACTGTGCCTTTAAAAAGTCCACCTCTACTCAACTCATTAATCTAACTTAGTAGCACCTGTCTGAGCTCTTTAAAGACACCTGCCCACCCCACAGTCAGTCAGACGCCAACTACTACCATGGGCAAAACCAAAAAGATGTCAAAAGACACCAGAGACAAAATTGTGGACCTCCACATGGCTGGAAAGGGCTATGGGGCAATTGCTAAGCAGCTTGGTGAAAGTAGATCAACTGTTGGAGCAATTGTAAGAAAATGGAAGAGGCTAAAGATGACTGTCAGTCTCCCTCGGACTGGGGCTTCATGCAAGATCTCACTTTGTGTGGGTATTACTGATGATAAGAAAGGTGAGGAATCATCCCAGAACTACAAGGAGGAGCTGGTCAATGACATGAAGAGAGCTGGGACCACAGTTTTCAAAGGTTACTGTCGGTAGAACACTATGCTGTCATGGTTTCAAATCATGCATTGCATGGCAGGTTCCCCTGCTCAAGTCATCACATGTCCATGCCCGTCTGAAGTTTGCCAATGACTATCTGGATGATCCAGAGGAGGCATGGGAGAAAGTCATGTGGTCAGATGAGACCAAAGTAGAACTTTTTGGTCTAAACTTCACTCGTTGTGTTTGGAGGAAAAAGAAGGAGTTGCATCCCAAGAACACCATCCCTACTGTGAAGCATGGGGGTGGTAACATCATGCTTTGGGGGTGCTTTTCTGCGAAGGGGACAGGACGACTGCACTGTATTAAGGAGAGGATGAATGGGGCCATTTATTGTGAGATTTTGAGCAACAACCTCCCTCCTTCAGTCAGAGCATTGAAGATGGGTCGTGGCTGGGTCTTCCAACATGACAACGACCCAAAGCACACAGCCAGGATAACCAAGGAGTGGCTCCGTAAGAAGCATATCAAGGTTCTGGTGTGGCCTAGCCAGTCTCCAGACCTAAATCCAATAGAACATCTTTGGAGGGAGCTGAAACTCCATGTTGCTCAGCGACAGCCCCAAAACCTGATAGATCTAGAGGAGATCTGTGTGGAGGAGTGGGCCAAAATCCCTGTTGCAGTGTGTGCAAACCTGGTCAAGAACTACAGGAAACGTTTGACTTCTGTAATTGCAAACACTGATTAACACTGATTTTCTCAGGTGTTCAAATACTTATGTTCAGCAGTGCAAGACAAATTCTTTAAAAATCATACAATGTGATTTCTTGAATTTTTTTTTTAAATTCTGTCTCTCAGAGTGGGAATGCACCTACAATGTGAATTTCAGACCCCTCCATGATTTCTAAGTGGGAGAACTTGCAAAATCGCAGGGTGTTCAAATACTTCTGCTCCTCACTGTATAATTAACTATAAGACTAAAGGGCACAGTCTTCCAGAAAGTCCTCCCAGTCACAGGCACACTGTCCACACACAAACTTTAGTGTATCTCAGAAACTCTTCCTCACCCCGCCGGCCACCATAACTAATGATCGTGTCTTGGCATCCAATAGTGAGAAGCTAATAAACTCGTAGGAGACCTAATGGGCATAAAAGTCCTATCTGGATTGCATACTAGGGATTAGGTCACACCTTGGTCACATAGAAAACATTAGGCGGTATAAAGGGTAGCTGAGGGTACCGTTTGCTGTCAGGTTTATGGCATTATTGCTAATTTGTACATTTAATACATGTGATTGATTCACTTTAAGTAAAAATATGTGTGCTTTTTTAATTACCCCAGCTCCGAGAAGTACTGCAGAACCAGGCTGTCTGGCTGGCTCTCTATCTTTACCAATGTTCTTCACCACTCTGACAATCATAATGGCATTCAAAAGGCCACCCAGGCAGGACTGTATGTTGACTATGACTTTTGCCTCAGTCCCATAGACATCTATCCCATCCTCGGTGTTGACTGTGTTGGCTGCAACCATATTGTTTATGTTGATGTTGATGACTGGTTCCTCAGGAATCTCACAAGTGACTTTCCCATCCTCAGTGTTCACTGTGCTTGTTGCAGCCATTTTGTGTCCAGTTAACAGTAATGGAAACATAAAAAAATATTAATATTGCAAAAAATAATATTATTAAAGCCCATCATCACGGAAAGGAAAGATCCTCCTAACAGTGGGACTTCTCCCGTACTGAAAGGTTCGATGCTCATTTAGGTCTAGCGGGCCACAAAAAGCACTTTTATTTACATGATCTCCCACTCCACTGGCGTATGGAGCACTCCTCTACACCACTATGGTCCAGCAGTATGCTCTCCCTCAGTGATCTCACATCCAATCCAGGACTATAGTCTCTGCATTGAACTTGATGCTATCAGAGGTCCAACATCCGCCAGAGCAAAGGGGAGAAGAGACTGCTGTGAAGAAAGATCAAGTAAGTAAAAATGCTTTTTGCAATCCCTAGACCTAAATGAACATTTAACCCTTGCAGTGTGTTGGCAACCCCACTGCGAGGGTGTAATTTTCCTTTCACATTCAGCTTTAAAATACTGAGAAACTATTTCTTACTGTATTTCTTCCTCACCTAGCAGTGGCAATTTAAAAAGCCAACAGCAATACTTATACAGTGCCTTGAAAATGTATTCATACCCCTTGAAATCTTACACATTTTACAACCAAAAACATAAATGTATTTTATTGGGACTTTATATGATATACCAACACAAAGTGGCACATATTTGTGAAGTGGAATGGAAATGATAAATGGTTTTCAAAATATTTTACACATACTGTAAATATCTGAAAAGTGTGGCGTGCATTTGTATTTAGCCCCTTTTACTCTGATACCCCTTAACTAAAATCTAGTGGAATCAATGGGCTTCAGAAGTCACCTAATTAGTAAATAGAGTCCAATTGTGTGTAATTTAATCCCAGTATAAATACAACTGTTCTGTGAAGCCCTCAGAGGTTTGTTAAAGAACATTAGTGAACAAACAGTATCATGAAGGCCAAGGAACACACCAGACAGGCAGGAATAAAGTTGTGGAGAAATTTAGAGCAGAGTTAGGTTATTCAAAAAATATCCCAAGCTTTGAATATCTCATGGAGCACTGTTCAATCCATCATCCGAAAATGGAAAGAGTATGGCACAACTGCAAATCTACCAATACTTTTTCAAGGCACTGAGGAATAAGAGACTCTATACTTACCTTTCTGGCAGCCCATGTCTTAAATACTGCCATGATGATTCTCCCCAATCACTGCACATTCATGTCAGCTGGAGTAACCACTGTGTGTGATGAGGGAAACCAGTATTCAACTCACCAAGCAAGGTGGCATATTCAAGGTGGCTGAGGAGTATCATCAAGCTTTTTAGGGCACAAGCCGCTAGTAAGGTAAGTATGGAGCCTATTCTTTCTGCAGGTATTATTTGCTGTTTTTACACCCTGTAATGACAGTGTAACTTTATTAAATCCAGTATATATTTTTCTATTTCTGTGCAACAGAAGAGAGAAACTTCAGCTAACATGCAATCCAGTATTTGATGCCCTTTAATATTTTGTGATTGGTTCTGTCTCCTCTACTACAGTACATAGCACACTAAAAGTTTAAAGAATTAAACGTGTAGCACCTGCTGGTGTACATAGTTGTTTAGAGTGGTTAGAGGCTTGCTAGAAGCCTGAGCTTAGAGGATTCCCAGGCATGAGGCCTGACAGTGTGGCAGATGAGCCCATAAATATGGCAGAGCCTGGCCAGCAGGGAAGTCGGGTGGAAGATGGAGTGCTGAGAGGTGCTGCTGTGTAGCCTGGGAAGGGGCCCCAGAGAAGGCAGGTTTTGCTTCCAGGCTGGAGGCTGGAAGCTAGTGTAGGAAAGTTGAATAGAGAGAGCTCCACTGCCCTGCAGTCCACTGGTGAAGGACAGCCTGCAAAGCTTGAAAAAGAACCAGCCCAGATACAGAGGTCTGAGAGCAGTTATATCAAAAGCTGCAGGACAGGGACAGTGTGGGTACCTCTACACCCCCAGGGTCTAGAAGGGAGAATATGCTAGATGTCAGTTCTGGCAAGTCTTCAGGGGACAGTGCATAGCTTTTTCAATTTATTGTACTGGGATCAGATACCGATCCAGGTGGGCTGGTATTTTGTACACCTAAGGGACTTGGCTTGGAGCTCCTACAAGTTGAGACTTTGCTAAAATCCATTCAAGGGGACTTAGAACACCTGCAACCTGTACTTTGCTAAAAGAGACTGCCAGGGTTCTGGCTGGACCACAGTCATTCATCAGCTATTTTTGTAGCATTTTCTAGAGGAATTAAGTTGGGCATCCCATAACCCCTTTACCCTATCCAAGTTATATTCCATAACATAACTAAAAAACCAAGCTCATGGGCAGTTTCTTGTTTCTGAATGTAAGTAGAAAATGTATGTTGCCTGGCTGTACAGGAAGTAAAGGGGGACCCAAAACCAGCAGCTCTCAAGAGGATGGCTTTACATATAGTTCCGCGGATTCCGCTGATTGGCCACTCTTCCCCCAGTGGGAGCAGATTTCCAACTCAGGCAAACATTTGTTCTACTGAAGGCCCTCACAACACTAAACTTCAGAATGAAAATGTTTCCCTTACAACGAACCAGGAATTGATTTTAATACTAGAGCATCCAACTCTAGTTTCATTTCAAACATACAAGAAGTGACTTACCTGACAAAGGTAGATTTTTCTTCAACTATGCCACAATGTCTGGGAAAACCAAATCTTGTCAAACTGGAACAGGCATGTTTCTTCTGCCCCTGTCCAGCTAAGCAAGGAATTCCTTGTTCCTTTGTTCTGGTGGCTCTGTCTGAGCCTCACAAGGTGGATTCCTGTTGGATGGTACACATACCTGATGCTGAGTATTAGCCTCACCTGTGAGCGGTTCCCATTGTCTGAGAGGATCCAATAAGAGGTCTGGAGAATACCCCTGGACGGTATGAGTGTCGTTTGAATACCACATATTCATCGGGTCCAAGATGGTCACCAGTACCTATATACTTTATGCGTATATATTATATACATCCAGTGAGTGCAAGCACACCCTTTATTATCTTTCACAGAAGTCACGAGCACCTGATTATCTGATGGAAGCTGAACAGGATTGATCGCCAAGTTCTTATTTGAATCACTGACGCACTTGATGGACTCATGTCATTTTTTATCTGTGTGATATATTGTATTGTCATGACAATATTTATTTATTTTTGTCTTCATGAAGATATCATCACGGTCACACATTAGCGCATCAGTTTGCGCCTTCTGTCACATTCACTTTTATTTGTATTTTAATTTATAATTTGATCATTCTTTTATTATCAATTTATCCAAGCGCTGCATTTTTATATATTAACATGTTCAAGGGTTATAGAGGTTTCCTCATGCTAGCAGCTTTATTATAGGATTCAGAAGCGCTCGCTTTATCTTTACATTTACCTCCAGATCAATCACTTGTGAAAACTCCTCCAGAACATCCACAGTACTCCTCCACCACCATAAAAAAAACATCAAAAGGAAAACTTCCATAGAGTAACACTGTTTTATTTGGCAAAAAACACTTAAAAATACACTTACATAAAAAGCATGTGTATGGCACTTTAAACCCCAGAACACAGCAATTCCTTCTCAGAGGACAAGTGTAGATCTATCAGGCCCTGCCCTACATGTTTCATCATATGACATCATCAGGAGCGGGTTTGTCTGTTTACCAGATTTTTCTGGGCCAATTTGGTGCAATAAAAATCACCTTGTCATGTACCTGATAGAAGTCTGAATTGATGAGGTCGGCCTCTCTTGTATCTCCAGCCCAGGCGTCACTGAAGGTGGAACAGATGGTGCCGAGGGACAGGAGAAACACAAGTGCCTGCAGATGTTTCATGTCATGTCATTTTTATCTGTGTGATATATTGTATGGTCACGAAAATATTTATTTATTTATTTTTGTCTTCATTAAGACATCATCACGGTCACACATTAGCGCATCAGTTTGCGCCTTCTGTCACATTCACTTTTATTTGTATTTTAATTTATAATTTGATCATTCTTTTATTATCAATTTATCCAAGGGCTGCATTTTTATATATTTAATTGATCTGGAGGTGTTTTTCACATATGGAGTCCGTTACCAGTGGATAGAGGCATCAAGATCATGCAGATGGCAAACTTGCTGCATGAGACTGCTGCAATATCCAATGCGCTATTTGACCTACCATTGCAGGTGGTCAATTATTTGTGGTGATTGGGGCTCTGGAGGAGGAGCACTTAATACAGAGGATTTTCATGGATAAGAAGATTAACCATTGTATCACTTAGTTTTCACATTGGATGCGGTTGGGGATTTTTTCACATTGGAACTTTATATGTTTACACGCTGATTGGGACTTTTAATATAAATATATATATCTTGCATTCAAGATCACTGTATGTTTACTCTGATGGTTTATTGTTATATTTGTATTTATTCATTTCTTAGCACAGTTGTTGTTTGAGCACGAAGAGCATATATATTGTTTTCCCTATTTAGGAATGTATTATGTCACTGGGCAGGAGGGAAACATTTTGTTAGCCCATTGAGGCACATGCACATCTGTGGGACCCCCACATGTAAGTAGGGTGCTATGTCCTCATATTAGAGGCAGCACAGCAACATTTATGTTTAAACAGACATACTCTTACTACTAGGAGAGGACCCCTGACCTCTTCCCAACAGGCCAAATCTTCTGTATCAGGGTCCACTATTCTATCCTGCTTCTCAGTCAATGGCTTTAACAGCATGAAGGGTCTCGGAGTCTGTCATTCCTGCCTTACTAAAAGAAAGAAAAACCACTTCCAGAAAGAGCTACCATCATACCTGCAAATCCTTCTCTTCCTGGTGTGAAAAACAAGTACTTCAAGCAGGGAGTTTACTCTGTGCCTTGCATTGTGGTCTTTCTACAATCAGGACTGGATGAGAATTTGGCCTTAAGCACTCTGAATAGACAGGTTTTGACCTTGCCTATTCTTTTTCAAAAACCTCTGGATTCACTTCCCCGTTGTCAAAACCTTTATTCAATGTGCATCTCACACCAGGCACCCTGTGCTTCCATGGGACTTCGACTTGATTATCCCTGCTCTGAGGAAACCACCATTTGAACCCTCTAGGGATATCCCCTTAGATGACCTCTCCTGGAGATTTGGATTGCTAGCACATCTGTCAGACGTGTCTTTGAGTTGGCGTTTCTCTCATAAAGAGTCCATTCCTCATTTCTTCATAAGACAAGGTAGTCCTATGCCCAAGACCATCCTTTCTTCCTAGGGTATCAGTCTTCCACCTCAACGAAGACATAATATTGCCATCCTTATGCCCTGCTCCAAAGCACCCAAAAGATATTGTTCTTCATTGCTTGGACAGAGAGCCAAAAGAGACTACCTCAAAGCAATAACTTTGATCAAAATAATGGATCATCCGATGGAAAAAAAACAATTGACTGCTAGAGCTTATACTCTCAAGGACAAATCCCCTCTGCGCTTTTACACGCTCACTCCACCAGGTCAGTGTTTCCTGGACATTCTGGCACTAGGCCTCTGTAGCCCAGCTCTGTAGCGCTGCCACCTGGTCCTCTGTTTAAAGCTGTTCAAAGTTCTACCAGATAGATGTCCATTCGTCTGAGGACAAAGCTTTCGGCTGCAAGGTTCTTGTAGCGACACTTTGTTGTTAACATAAAAATAGTGCAGCGCTGAAAATAATGACAAAATGACAAAAAAGTAGTCCACTAAAAGTCTATGTCATATAAACGTATCCAGTGTCAGATGTGGATTCAGAATAGGTGATCCGTGTGGAAATGGCTGGAAAACGCACTCACCAGAAGTAAGACACATAAACGCAGTGTGTATATAAAGCTCAAGGATCTTCAATCCAGAGGGAAGTAAAGCTGATCCGGTTACAGGAATGGTGGGTCCCTCCTCCGCAGATGCAGCAACAGATCTTCCTTAACACGATTAGATGTAGAATTCCAAGACCAAGGTTCTGCAAGCAAAAGCTCCTCAAGGGAGTTTTAGGGAAGGACACCCATAGTGAAGTAGGTAATAAAAGGCAGCTTTATTCACAATAATGATATCCAATTCAAAGCAGGCAGGTATCATACAGATGTGTCAGCAAGACAACTAACCCTGGTACTTTGAATAGTGGCCGCCGGGCCTCCACGTGGCACCGGCGGCGTAGCGTCTCGACGTCCAGGCTCCTCCTTACGCGTTACGTGCGCACGCACATCTTCAGAGGTATGGAACCACACTTTGTTGTTGTTGGGGCCTGTTGCCAGTTCTGATTGCCTAGTTGTTGCCCACCCTTTTCATTCATTGCGTGGGGACATCCCAGGGTCTGTGAATACTCCGCCTGTGTCCTGTACAGTTAAGTTCATTTTGACATAAGAGTAATTTTGACATACCTGTAAAGTCCATATCTTGGGGTACAGTACAAGACATAGGTAATTGTCCCATCTTTTCCTTGGTTACACTGTATTGCTTGCTACAAAACTGAGGACTTACTTAGCGGGGTAAGAATAAAGGGGAGGCACCTAGGGGGTATGTCCTCAAAAGCTTTGCTGGGTTCAATCCCCGAAAAGCCTGTGACCTAGGGTCTATGAATACTGAGCCTGTGTCCTTTAGCCTGTGTACTCCAAGATTTAGAATTTACAGGTAAGTCAAAATTTCTCTTTTTCATTTGACCTCACCATTATTAGCAGTGAGGGAATTTATTTGCAGTGCTCCCCACACAAGAAAAAGATTTACAATTTTGTAGAAATCTTGATATATAGATACCCACACCCACAAACATTTCCATTCATTCATTCATTCATTTTGACATTCTGATGTTCTCGTCAAGATACTTTACTAGTTCTTACATTCACTTCCATGCCTTTTCCCTCTTGATTGTAATTTTGCATGGGCAACACCTTCTCTCTCTCTCCTATCTTTTTACAGCTGTATACTGTATATTTTTCCATACAACTGCATGTGCCTTTCTGTGGAAACAATAATACGTTCATATCTGTATCACACAATCTTATTTGTATGATTTTGAACAAGCAACACAGGAGATGTTGCCACTATGAGAATCTCTAAAACAATACATCATTATAACAGGATGAATCCTCTTCACCCTTACAGTATCTCCCAGGCAGTACATATTCCATGTGCCCCTTCTGCCTCCTTTGTCCAACATGAGTGCCATGATGTCAGAGGTGGAGGACAAATAAAATGTTATAAAATGATAAGACGTTATCTGTTGACCGGTAGCTTTTGTCCTTACAATTTGCTGGTTTCACAAATGTTATTGCTACAACTATCATTAATAATTAAACTTTACTATATTACTAGCTTTTAAATAGGATCTATAGTTTAATATTTAAACATGAGCTCCATTCAGCTTACAAAAATAATGTTTGGGTGCTCCCTTTCACGCCCTACCCTATATATTAAGGGTCTAATACTTGGTCAGTCTATGGTTTAATGTAGTAGGCTTCTGCCCCAATGGTTCTGGGATTACCAACGAGTCCCACAAAGTCACTCTTGTTCTAAAGTCATGCTGCTGCTCCCTCGCTAACATATATTTGAAAATACTGATGGTCCACCAACATTCGGATCAGAGAAGAATGCTAGCTGTCAAAGGAGACGGAAGTAAAATAAATGTTCTGTTCTGTTACTTTCCCCTGGACTAAACAAGCTTGTCTGGAGAGGGGGTTGGGGAACCCAAAAACAAAACAGACTACCATTGCTGAGCTCTCCTTTTGAAAATACTAGTTATCTGGCTGATGTATGGGTTCAAAAGGTAAGAATGTAAATTAGGGGCCACCTTTTCTCTCAGAAATGTTGTTTTAGAGCCCAGCTCAAGGAACTGTACCTCCCCCCAGTAGACCGCCTTACCCCCACAAGGCCCCTCCCAAGCTGTATTTTAGTTATTTCATATTTTATACTTACCTTTCACTGATGTCTTCTGGTTGGTTAAGTGGTGGGTTTGATAATCTTTGTTCCTAGCATCAAACACTGAGAGTGCCCAAAGGTTGCCCTAATCTTGCAAGCCTCCTGCCACCTCTGACAGTCTGGATTCAGACATAGCTCACAAAAGATCATCATTGCAAAGACACCAAAGAGTAGTAAAGCAACTGAGTATTTACTGATGATTCTTAAGTCACCAGTCAGAAAGGTATGATAATGCAGATATTTGTTATATGAACTTAGTCTCTGCGAGTATAGAACATAGATATGCAAAGGTATCACAGTGAAACAAATAACGATTACCAATAGACCCTGAACTTATGACCTCAGGTATAAAAGGGAAAAAGGAAGACTTTTCTGGAAAGTATCAGCACAAATTATAAGAACTCAAAGTGAACATTGCAACATGCAAATTCTGGATAAGAGTTACCCTTAACTACACACAGATGTATATAGGGGTGGGGGGAGCCAGGGAAGAAGAGAGAAGTTCTGGTGGTATAGACGTTCAGAATCTTAAGCTAGCTCATCCTTGGCCTGGAAAAGATGTTTTGTGTAAAAAGATGGGGTAAAGGTGTCTGCTTGCAGCGTCTTTTGTAGAAGGTACACAGTATAGGTTTCTGCCCACTCACCAATCCTAATGATACCCAGGCTCAAAGGAATGGGATGTCCTGGAACAGGCTCTTGAAGAATCTTGAAGACTCTTTAACAGGTGAAGGGTGTCTGGACTGTGAACCTGGCATCACTGGGATTCCGCTGGGTCTGTGACGGTGATGATGAGAGTGACCCCCGACAGTCATCCAGCCAACAGGGAGCATGTGATGGAGGACCTGCCTGCAGGTGTTTGACACATTTGCGGAAGACTCTCCCCACTGTCTAGGCCCTGAGGCCTGCTTACGCTCACCAGTGCGGCCAGGCCCCTGCTCTAAACTAAAGGCCGTGGTCCCAAGAGAGCAAACTTTTCCCAGGCCCGGGTATTTATATCCCAGCATTTCTCCTTTTTTTCCCAGCTGGCTGGAACTTGTAGTTTACAGCAACACTGGCTCCATGTAAAACACGGCTCTCTAGACTACATGTCCCATGATCCCCTGCTCTCAGAAGTGGTCTCTCTCCCTCTGCTTCCAGGAAGTTATGTCACAATGGCTAGGCTGCACACTTGAGGGAAACAAACTCAAGGAAGTGTTTATTAAGAATGTCTCATGATGACGATTCAGACTAGCCAACACTGGGCTACATGTAGATCAGTTTGGGCACCAATTCACAAAAAGAATATTGGGGAACTGAAGAAAGTACATAGAAGGGCAACCAAACTGATAAGAGGCATGGAGGAGCTCAGCTATTAGGGGAACTGAATTTATTCTCTCTTGAGAAGGAGAGATTAAGGAGGGATATGATCAACATGTATAAATAAATCAGTGGTTCATACAGTGAACTTTGTGTAGAGCTATTCACTTTAAGGTCATCACATCGTCTGGAGGAAAAGAGATTTAATCTCCAAAAATGAAAAGGTAAAGCTGTGAAAATGTGGAATGGGTTCCTTCAAAAGCTGGTTCTGGCCAGCTCAGTAGATTGCTTTAAAAAAGGCCTGGAGTATTTCCTAAATTCACAAAATGCTATTATTTATAGGTAAAGTTGATCCAGGGAATGACAGCGCAGGAGTACAATGTCACCCTATAACAGAAATCAGAAAGGAATTTTTTCCCCTGCTGGAGCAAATTGGATCATGCTTTGCTGGGTTTTTTTTTTGCCTTCCTCTGGATCAACTGAGTATAGGATTGTGTATATATTGCATACATTTATTTTTCCTTTTTATTGGTTAAACTAGGTGGACTTGTGTCTTTTTTTTCAACCAGACTAACTATGTAACTAGATGTAACATTTTGTAGTGAAGAAAAGGTACTACAGGGAACAACTCTAGGTTGACGGTGAGTGCTTCAGCTTTGTTTGTTAAACCTCCAGGGGAGAGTTTAAAAAGTCTGTTATAGGATTTGAAATCTGTAGCTCTTAATAAAATAACATTTTGGTGATTCTGGCATAAAGATCCCCATTTACACACTTTCTGTTATAGGGTGACATTGTACTCCTGCGCTGTCATCCTGTCCCATGCATCCCTGGTGCACACTTCCAGTAGCCGTGCCAGCGCACATTGTGCAGCAATAGGTGAAATAGGCTTGATGAGTCAACAGTGCTGAAATGCAATAAAGGGTGAAAAAATTTTAAAAAGACAATGACTTACAGTGCTTTATCAATCTAAATATCATCCAGTTAGAATTTAGATTTCATTAGGGACTATGACTAAGTCAGAAATGACAAAACACGTCAGGTGAGGCGACCAGGTGTGACGCCCGGGTCAGAACCGGAAGTGTCGCGGGAGCATTGGCGGTGGTGAGAGTGCACATGCCCACATCTGATGTCAATCCACAGTGTTATGATTATAAGCATTTTTCATGTATTTACTTTGTGACTTTCTAATTTTATTTAATAAAACTTTGAACTTTGGTTATTGCACCATTGGAGATTTTTTTTTATCTTTCCATGGCAATGATACCTGGTGGACAGGAGTAAAGAGGTTTATGAAGTTTTACACAGCGGTGCTTTTTTTGGAGGCTCAACAAACCATACATGCCAACCATGAGAGTGGAAGGCATGTGGGTCTGGAGAGTGTACACCCAGAAGAAAATGTTGTCTCACGAGCATATGGTGATATTGGTTTGAGATGTAAAGTGACAAGGAGACTGAAGCACTTAACATGATATTCACATGATTTGATGGACTTATGCTAATTAGGACTTTTTTAGTTTTATTTATTGTGTACACGTTTTTGATTCAGAGTTCACAGCGCCACTGGGGAAGGTATTTCTTCACATTAGTAGCTATATTTCTTATTTAAGGTGGCAGCAGTGAATTATATTCATCGATTGATTTTTGGATAATTATTTTAAGAGGGTGGTAATATTTTATTTTAAGCACGTATTTTATTTATTTTGATTTATTTTAATTTGAGCATGTATCCATCGCACAGGTTTAAATATTGATTGTTTTTAAATAAAGGAGCTTATCCTGCTAAATTAACTGATTTTACATTATTTGTTTATCTTTAGTGGTAAATACCATATTGACTAGGGATGAACCTAAGGTTTAAGATGAACACAAATTCAGACCAAACCTTTGCTGTTTGAACTATTAGAGTGTAGCACTCACCCCCTTGAGGCCGCTGGATTTGATTGGGTTCCCCTAAACTCTGCACAGCCAGGCAACACACATTTTCCACCTTTTCTCTTTGCGGCAGTAAAACAGTGCTTGAGCTTGTTTTAGTTGTTTTTTTTTTTATTAGAGGGTTAATAACTTGGATGGGGTCTAGGGGTTTATAGAATGCCCAAGGAACTGTAAAACCCGAGGACAACTTCTTAGCAGCAACACTGTACAAAACTGTGGAACAAAAATTAGCAACTGTCTCTTTAAGGGGCACTGATGTCCCCTCTGGTGTACCTCCTCAGACCCCAGATGAATCCTTCCTCTTTTACCTGGTGGTCCTGACGGTATCCCTGGGCAAAAGGGGTTCCAAGATCTGCACTTAAGTAGTGCCAGATGAGAACTAGATGGGTCTTGCACCTGTCCACCCTCTCCCTTTATCTAGCCCAGGGGGTGTAGAAGTATTCACACTGTCCTGTCCGCTCGGTGGGTTGTAGCTGATTTCAGGCCTTATGCTGGGCTGGTTTCTTCCCGGACAATAGGCTGTCCTCCCTAGGAGACTTTGGCACAGTGGTGATCCTTCTGTCCAGCAACCAGCCTGTAGGTAGGCTCCCCTCCCTGGGGCCCCCTCCCAGGCTCTACTCTCCAGCACCTTCTCTCAGTCCATCTTCCACCGGACCCCAAAACTAGCTTGCTGCACAGGCTCTGCCACATTTAATGGCTGCCCATTGTCACCATACAAAGCCTCCTCCTCTGGGGATTGGCCAAGTTTCCTCAAACATGCAAATCTGGGCCTCTTCCCCTCCTCCGCCCCTCTTCCAGAAAGTTCAGTCAGTTTCTAGAAGGGTGGGAAGGCTCCAGAAGCCCTGACCTGTAGAGTCTGCCAGCCTATGCTGAGGTGAACTTACTACCTCACTCCCAGGTTGACTCCTCCCAGGCTTCTAACAAGCCTCTGACCAGACAAAAATCCTGTCTGGCTAATCTAGATGGCACTACAAGAGGGAAACCCTAACATTTACCCATTTAGTGGGAACAGAACATAGTGGGAACACACTACCACTACCATACATGACAGCTTCCCGCTGTCAGTCATTGTTAAAGATGCAGGTGCACACACTTTACACTTACATGATCAGGAATCCCAGTGATGTCATTGATATTAGTCATGTCCATGTATGATCAATGATGTCACCCAGGAGACCCTGCTCCTTTGTATATATCAGCTGTCATCCCCTGGACCTGTCATTCGACAAGAGTAAAATAACAGGACCGGATGTATGTCGGCAGGCGGAATCTTTTTCTGCAGCGACCTTTCACATTTACCATTATAATAGTTGTGTATCCCCCTTATTGATTCACATAGGGAGGGAGGGAGTCAGTATCTGGATGTCCCCTCATTATTTAAGGAGGTTTTCAGATCCCAGTAAGCCCCCTGCCGGAGACCCCAACAACCACTGGGCTATGGTTGTGGGGAAAAGTCCCTTGTCCTCATCAAATTGGCCATGTGGGATGGTATTCTGCAGGGGTGGAGGGGCACATTCTCATCCCCCTTTTCCTGACTTGCCAGATTGCATGCTCAGATAAGGGTTTCATATTATGGATTTTTTCCATTTCTACCAATCGGTGGTGGTGGTGGGGGGGGGGGGGGGGGTAACTCTCACTGTTTAATTGTTTTCTGTCAAAACAAACGGGTTAAAAAGGTCTGCCAGTGAGACTTCACATACTGTTAACAATGGTTATTTGAAGGGCAGTTCACATTTTTTTATGAACAAACAGGGAGTGCTATACTTTTTCATTGCAATGCCACATTGTATTGACCTTCAGTTACTGTCACATATCGGGTGATGAAAGCATGCCATATCCTATGAAAATTCGAACATACCTTTCACCCAGTTATTGTCACACGAACTCCACAGGGCTTTGGCGAGACAGTGGGTAATATTACTTTAACTGCATACCTCACCTTATCAGGAGTACATGTCCCTGTTTCTTTGCTATAATTTAGAGGATTGACAGTACACTTGTTAACGTGATAAAGCTAGATGAAAAAAAGATAAAAATAGATTTAAAAATGCATAATAAAATAGATTAAAGTAACACACATTTCAGTTTTGCAATTTTGAAGCAATATTTATTTAGTATTTTATTTACTTAAGGCCATTCTGTAATATTTATAGCAACACTACCACCTTTTTAAGAAATTCACAAAAAACTGCAAAAGGAGGCTGTTTAAAATTTATCTGTTCCAACTAATTACCATAATCCTCACTCTATTGCAGAGCAAAGATGCCAGCACAATCTTTATATTCAATGCTTCTGGGTGTGCTGGATGCCTGTGTCCATGCTACCCACTGTAATTCCATTTGCTGTCAGCTATGTCACTATAGGATACAGTACTCACATAGGGACTGGTGTAGAGAACCACAGTGGGTAGTGGGAACGCAGGCATTCAACACACACAAAAGTGTATAATGTTTAGATGATGTTGGTGTCCCTGTTCTGCATTAGTGTGAAGATTCCAGGAATTGGAGGCGTCTGATGTGTGCATGATAGCTCTGGATCAATGGAAGCAAGGCTTGGTTCTGATAAATATACAATGGAGTGAATCCTCCATTTACCTTAACCATTTGCCTACCGGCACTTTTACCCCCTTCCTTCCCAGGCCAATTTTCAGCTTTGAGTGTTTTTGCACTTTGAATGACAATTTCACGGTCATGCAACACTGTACCCAAACAAAATTTTTATCTTTTTTTTTATGCTGAGACAGATATAGCTTTTTTTTGGTGGTATTTAATAACCACTGGGGTTTTTTTATTGTTTGCTAAGCAAACTGAAAGAGACTGAAAATTAAAATATATATATATATTTTTCTTAGTTTCAAAGGTATTGCAAAGAGCAGCCCTGGACCTCCTTTCCCGCTGGTGCTTCAAGCTCCTCCTTTTCTTAGTGTGTCCCTATAGTAAACCACTTGCTATGGGGGCACTCATGTGGGCTCGTTCCTAAGCCAGGCTGTGTGCATCTATTGACACAGTGTTGCTCAGCCCCGCTCCCTACTCTCAGGATTTGAATGACACCAGCAGGTGCCAATGGATCCCGCTGCTGTCTAGTCTCCCCCCGTGCGAGCAGGGTGGCTCTAGATCAGGAGTGTCAAAATGTCGGCCCTCCAGCTGTTGCGAAACTACAAGTCCCGTCATACCTCTGCCTTTGGGAGTCATGCTTGTAACTGTCAATCTTGCAATGCCTCATGGGACTTGTAGTTTGGCAACAGCTGGATGGCCACCAGGTTGACAACCATGCTCTAGATTATGTGACTGCTGTGAGAGCCAATCATGGCAGTCACATGACAGAGAAGCCATGCCACCTTCTGTGCATTAAAACCCTCTTAAAGTGCAGGCAGGAAGCAGTGTTAAAGAGTTAATATCTTTTTATTTCTATGCAGGCTTATGTATGATTCCGATATGCCCCCCTATTTACCAGAAATCTGCTGTTTGCTGCCTTCAGCTCAAACACTTTCTTCCAGCTTCTAAGCGTTAACCACCCCCCTACAGTAGCTATGAGTATTGTTAAGGATAAATATTCAGTTGTGACTGGTTTTCTTGAATATAAATTTTTTGATCACTTTTAAATAACTACAGAAAGATTTATAAATATTAGTGGGGTTTTTTGAGTAGAGTGTACAAAAAAGGTCCTTTTATCCACTCCCCCTTCCAGCTCAGCTTATTTGTTGTTGGCAAACACTGGCTGGGAATTTCCAGTATTGCACAACACGTCTTTTTGTTTCCGGAAGAACAGACTGTAAAGCAGCTTACGTCCGCTCTAATGAATTTATATGATGCCATTAGATACAGTACACCGCAGCCCTGTGCTTATAGTTCTGCATTGATGTAATCTAGTGGAAATACAGTTGTTTATAGTA
Source organism: Staurois parvus (assembly GCA_951230385.1). NCBI lineage: Eukaryota > Metazoa > Chordata > Amphibia > Anura > Ranidae > Staurois > Staurois parvus. Next base: position 39,363 of record CATNWA010004550.1, on the reverse strand, counting down.
CAAAATACCTGAGATATATGAGATGATATAAATGTAGGCAGATATAAACAATATATAAATGCAGCTCTGTAATTTTTAAATCTAATTTTTTCAATCTAGAAACAAAGAATTGACATTAAGGTACAAAAGTAAGTCTCAAAAGTAAGTTTTTGTATAAAAAAAAACATTTTATTTATAAATTGCACAAAAAGCAAGCACTCAATTTGTATGATAAAAGAAACTTTAGTTCACCCCTATGACAGACCGCCTGTCACCCCCGATTGGGAGATTCCATCAGAGAACTGCTTCCTTGCTGCTGGGACACAGGGACAAGGTATTATAAATACAAATATGCTCAGTGATAATTAATAATAAAAAGAACTTTTCTTATTATAATAATCTCAAAAATCCAAAATCTATAATTTTTCAAATTAAAGTCCAATTTCAAATTAAAGTCCAATAAATAAATAAATACGTGTAGTCCAAAAATTGATTCAAATGTAAAAACTCTCCGCTGCTTGCAAAACCTTGATTACCTCAAAAAAACAAAAAAATACATAGTGCATTATCCTTTATAAATAAAAATTTACATATAAAATCAATCCAATAATATTCACCCAAGTGAAAACACGTGTATATATCAAACCACATACACATGCGATGTACTGTGCAAAACCATGCATGTGAAACACTCTACTGTGCTAAAAACTCATGACACAGGTGCACACTTCTATCAGGGTAAGGAATGGATACCCTTACCAATATTCAAAGAAATTTATATTTTTGATCTCAATCCACAGAAAATTGTCTGGTGATATAAATCCTCTTAGAGATGTCCTCAGGGTTTGCTTTGTGTGGATCCTTCCACCCTAGCAACTGGGATATGCTTCCACCATATACGCCAGCCAGATACCCATATACAAGGAACAAATCATAGCGTGATACTGCCACATACTAAGATCAAAAGCTTTTAATTATCCTGCTTACATTAAAAACATCTTTCATCGCACATAGCACATAAAGACCTGTCTGCCATCCGGAATCCAGGAGAGTCCTAATCGCAAATCACAGCCGATATTCTGCCCTCTCCAAGATGGCCGCCACTCTACTTCCGGTATTCTTGTATGCGTCTGACGTCACCTCCCTTTGACGCGTTTTCGTCATTGGACGTAATCATAAAGCAAGCAGCGGAGAGTTTTTACATTTGAATCAATTTTTGGACTACACGTATTTATTTATTTATTGGACTTTAATTTGAAATATTATAGATTTTGGATTTTTGAGATTATTATAATAAGAAAAGTTATTTTATTAATTATCACTGAGCATATTTGTATTTATATTTATACACCTTTAAGGGTAGAGGTGAAGTGTGCTTATAAATAGTTGGGAAAATTAGTGTTTTACATTTATTAGGGACAAGGTATTGTAGCTGGGCATTGCATCCAAGACTAGATTGCGCTAGCTTAGGTGCAACTGGAACTACTTTATTGAACAACAACATAGGTTTTTATATACTTTAGAAATAGGGGCAGTCCCCACATGAACAATAAAACCGATCATATACATTGGGATAAACATCCCTCACCGATTAGATAATGAGGGGATGTTGACACCAGCCCATCATGTAGGAGCCTCCAGGAGGACAGAGACAATAACTCAATTAACAATCGGACAAGGATACAGTAAACACGTCCCACACTAATAAACAGAATACAGAAAGAGTCCTCAGCATCAGGTTGTTTTGAGTTGTTTAACTTCCTTAGCGGTCTGATTATGTCCATATTTCTGTGCTCAAAGCGGTACATTTTTTTGCATGGAAATATGTATTTTTTTATTGTAGGCCTGTAATTTGTAGGAATAACTCACTGAAATCTGTCCGAACAAGAGTCTAGTAAACATCCTGGGTATGTTAAAATTTAAAACACAAAATCATAAATTAGAATTTAATAATCATAAAATAATAATAAATTTAATTCAATAATATAATCAAACCAAAAACACTGAAATATAGCGCCAAGTTCGCACATCACTGAGCAAAGTCGCAAAATCGTTTTCAGTGTTGGGTGACGAATTTCCCCACAAAATCATTATCACTCAATTCTGCAAGTGGTTCTAATTTACTAATCGCTGTTCTCTAGCTGGTCTAAAACCGATTTTGACCTAAAGGGATGCTTTTTGGACGCCATGGACGTTTCTCAGTTTTCAGGCAGAAAGAACATTAAAAATGCAGGCAGGGCACAGGACAAAGCACTAGGGACAAAATGTATGTGAAATGGTTTGATACAGTAATGTTTTACTCTGTGATTTTCGTGTATTTAGTGCATGTCACCGTGTCATTTTCATATTTCCCGCCGTTCCGCCCCCGTACGTCCCAACGTCGCAGGGGATGGAACCCGACCAGAGGACATTACAGGGGACACTGCAGGAGGGACATTGCGGGAGCGCAGGACAAGGTAAGAGAAGAACACATCCCAGAACAGCGCTGCATGGTAAGCCCGAGTGTAGCTCGGGGTTACCGCTTGTGGTACTGAAATTTTACCCCGAGCTACACTCAGGAACACTGCCAGGGAGGTTAATCAGGGAGCCCACCCAGACAGTCTGGAGCTTACATAGGAATACACAAAGTATATTACACCTGCTGTTTGGCCCCCACCTGTGCAATCTGTCTATCATGAGACAAAATTCACACAATATTTCAAGTCTGAAAAACTGGAATTAATTTATCTTCATAGATTACTTGAGGGAGATTGTTGGTAAATATTTCTGCCCCAAATAGAGGAGCTTCTCCAACCCTGTCCGTATGAGGGCCACCATATTTCCTCTGACCATTAACCTGTACAAGATAAATATTACACCTTTCCATCCACTCTAGAAGGGAAGATTTATTGTCTTTATGCAGAGACTTATTCCAAGCCTCGCTCTCAGCGTTCATGTTGTTGTGTATCATTAGAGAATGATCTGGTCTCTCCATGGGCCTTAATTAGTGGGTGGAAAGCTAGTCCCCTCCAAAAGCCCCTGTCCCTACTGGGTCGGTGACAACCCCAAACCCCATGTCTTTTTTACCACCATGTTGAAGTGCATACAGTATCTCAGAAAAGTCAGTACACCCCCTCACATTATTGTAAATATTTGATTCTAACTTTTCATGTGACAACACTGAAGAAATGACACTTTGCTACAATGTGACGTAGTGAGTGTACAGCTTGTATAATCGTGTAAATTTGCTGTCCCCTCAAGATAACTCAACACACAGCCATTAATGTCTAAACCACTGGCAACAAAAGTGAGTACACCAAGTGACAAGGTCCAAATTGGGCCCAATTAGCCATTTTCCCTTCCCGGAGTCATGTGACTCATTCGTGTTACAAGGTCTCAGGTGTGAATGAGGAGCAGGTGTGTTAAATTTGGTGTTATCACTCTCACTCTCTCATACTGGTCACTGGAAGTTCAACATGGCACCTCACGGCAAAGAACTCTGAGGATCTGAAAAAAAAAAAAAAAAAAAAAGAATTGTTTCTCTACATAAAGATGGTCTAGGCTATAAGAAGATTGCCAATACCCTGAAACTGAGCTGCAGCATGGTGGCCAAGACCATACACTGGTTTAACAGGACAGGTTCCACTCAGAACAGGCTTCACCATGGTCGACCAAAGAAGTTGAGTGCACATGCTCAGCGTCATATCCAGAGGTTGTCTTTGGGAAATAGACGTATGAGTGCTGCCAGCATTGCTGGAGAGGATGAAGGGGTGGGGGGGGGGGGGGGGTCAGCCTGTCAGTGCTCAGACCATACGCCACACACTGCATTAAATTGGTCTGCATGGCTGTCGTCCCAGAAGGAAGCCTCTTCTAAAGATGATGCACAAGAGCCCGCAAACAGTTTACTGAAAACAAGCAGACTAAGGACATGGATTACTGGAACCAGGTCCTGTGGTCTGTTGATACCAAGAAAAGTTTATAAGATTTGGTTCAAATGGTGTCAAGTGTGTGTGTGGCAGCAACCAGGTGAGGAGTACAAAGACAAGTGTGTCTTGCCTACAGTCAAGCATGGTGGTGGGAGTGCCATGGTCTGGGGCTGCATGATTGCTGCCGGCACTGGGGAGCTTTAGTTCATTGAGGGAACTATGAATGCCAACATGTACTGTGACATACTGAAGACTGGGCCGCAGGGCAGTATTCCAACATGATAACGATCCCTAACACACCTCCAAGACAACCATTGCCTTGCTAAAGAAGCTGAGTGTAAAGGTGATGGACTGGCCAAACATGTCTCCAGACCTAAACTCTATTGAGCATTCTCAAGCAGAAGGTGGAGGAGCACAAGGTCTCTAACATCCACCAGCTCCGTGATGTCGTCATGGAGGAGTGGAAGAGGACTCCAGTGGCAACCTGTGAAGCTCATGTGAACTCCATGCCCAAGAGGGTTAAGGCAATGCTGGAAAATAATGGTGGCCGCACAAAATATTTACACTGTGGGCCCAATTTGGACATTGTCACTTAGGGGTGTACTCACTTTTGTTGCCAGCGGTGTGAACATTAATGGCTGTGTTGTGTTATTTTGAGGGGGCAGCAAATGTACACTGTTATACAAGCTGTACACACATTATGTCACATTGTTGCAAAGTGTCATTGCTTCAGTGTTGTCACATGAAAATATATAAAAAAAATATTGACAAAAATGTGAGGAGTGTACTCACTTCTGTGAGATACTGTATATAACTTTCAGAACCACACTTCAACAAACAGACCTCAATACTCTATAGCTTACAACATTAAAGAGGAATTACACAGTATCTGAGCATCACAAAACAAAAGCGCTATTTAATAATTAATATTCAAAGCAAAATCACCCATCTATCCAGCCCATTAGCATTTCTGACCATGGCCATCTTGAGTAAGGGCAGATGATTTATGTAGCAATTACTTCCTGGAGTCCATCTGCCCTTAGCTCATGCATACAGGCAGGAGGGTGTGCCTAGCTAAGAAAACCCCTCCTCCCCTCCTGAAGACTTCTGGGATGTATGATGACAACATTTGCCTAGGTATGGAAACTAGGAAGTGACTAAAGAAATTTAACCTCCCTAGCGGTCTGATTATGCCAGTATTTCTGTGCTCAAAGCGGTACATTTTTTTATTGTAGGCCTGTAATTTTTTAGGAATAACTCACTGAAATCTGTCCGAACAAGAGTCTAGTAAACATCCTGGGTATGTTAAAATTTGAAAAACGAAATCATAAATTAGAATTTAATAAATAATCATAAAAAATATAATAAAAATTTAATTCAATAATATAATGAAACCAAAAACACTGAAATTTGAAATATAGCGCCACGTTCGCACATCACTGAGTCGCAAAATCGTTTTCAGTGTCTGCTGACAAATTTCCCCACAAATCATTATCACTCATTTCTGCAAGTGGTTCTGATTTACTAACGCTGTTCTAAAACCTCTTTTGACCTAAAGGGACACTTTTTGGACACCATGGACTTCTCAGTTTCAAGGCAGAAAGAACAGCGAAAATGTAGGCAGGGCACAGGACAAAACACTCGGGACAAAATGTATGTGAAATGCTTTGATACAGTAATGTTTTACTATGTGATTTTCGTGTATTTAGTAAATGTCACTTTGACATTTTTAAATTTCCTGCCAGTTCCGTCCCCATACGTCCCGACGTGGCAGGAAACGGAAGCCGGAAGACAGATGCCGGCATCAACCGGAGGACATGACCGGTGACGCTGCAGGGGGGACATCGCTGGAGCAAAGGACAAGGTAAGTGCAGAAGGGATCCCGGAGCAATGCTGCAGGGTATTCCCGAGTGTAGCTTGGGGTTACCGCTTGTGGTGCTGAAACTTTACCCCGAGCTACACTCGGGAATACCTCCAGAGAGACAGCAAGGGACAAGGAGAAGTCAAGAACTGAGACATACTGGAGATCAGACTAGACTGTCTCTAGGAGTACTGAATCTAAATCAGATTGAAGAAGATTCTATAAATATGAAAATGAGGATGGACACTAGAAACAGTGAAGAACAAGGAATAAGCCCACAAATGCCTACAAAAATGGAAAATCGCAGAGATGTTTGCAAAACTAGAGCACTCCATAAAGAGTGAATTGACAGTATTACACAATGTGGGGTAAGTTTTATCCAGAGTAGAAGAAGTGGAAGAAAAATTAGAGAAACATGCGCAAGTAATTATTAAGCTAGAAGTGCAGGTGGAAGAAATGAAAAAAGAGCAAAGGAAATTGGCATACAAAATGGAAGATCAAGAGAATAGAGATAGAAAGAATAACCTGAAGATCTGGGGCCTATCAGAAGATCAATCAGGATCTATGGGATGAAATGAGGAAAATATTTAATTTAATAATGGGTAGACCAGTGTCAGAACATCTGAAAATAGATAGAGTACATAGGATTAAACATCCCCAAGGAGTGGCACTGGAAGTCCCTATGATGTGATTGTAAAATTACATCAGTGTGAAGATGGGGTAAACATCTGAAAGAAATTGCGGGGAATCCCAGAAGTGAAATGTGGAGAAGAGAGTTTGCAAATCTATGCATATGTAGCGCCAGAGACACTGGCTAGAAGAAGATCTCTGAAACATTACTAGTTAATGTGGGAAAAAAAAAAAAAAACATTCCGTACAACTGAGGCTTTCCAGCATGCCTGATTGGGAGGAAAGATGGACAATCAGCGAGACTGGGATTCCCAGAAGATCTAAAGATTTTTTGTGAAAAACTCGATCTACAGATAATGGATATCCCCGGATGGTCTGTTGGAGCTAAATAGAGTGTAGACCTAGGAAAGGAAAAGTGGCAATTAGTCTCTAAAAATAAAATATGATAGGTTATAAATAGTTATGGGGTTTCCACCCCCCCTTTTTTTTCTCTAGGTCTGCTGTCTGTTTATTTAATGAGATAGGTGGTATAATGGTAGAACATAACTGGAGGATAAGATGGGGAGGAGGGTTGAGGAGAGGAGAGGAGAGGAGAATTGTATCTATTTTTTGTGCCTTTTTTTTTTTAAATGTAGGGCATCGGAAGGCTTAATAGAGGTTACATGTGATCCTAAGGATTGGAACAGCGGTGGGGTCTGGTGTATGTGTTCTAAGTCTTACCCCGACGAGGAATCGTTAGTGGGAGAAACCACAGTAGACTCCAGGGCTAGGATATGGGCCAAAGGGTTTTAAAAAGAGGAAAGAGGGGGGTGGTTGGAGGGGAGAGACAGGGGTTTAGAATGGTTGGGTTGGAAGGGAGGTAAAAGTCACTCTGAAAATGTATGCCTGTTCCAAAATCTATTCAGTTGTACTCCATTATGTTAGAATAAAAGGAGGGAGAAGAGAGTCAGTAGTAGGAATGAGTTTGAGTAATTTTATGACATAGAATGTGAAAGGTCTGAATACCCCGATAAAAAGGCATAAGATCCTTAGGGAAGTACATCAATATTCTGTTGATGTAGTATTTTTGCAAGAGACACATATCGCAAGATACAAGTGTTACATTAACTATGTAACACTACATTGTATTATGCCGATTCACCAATAAAACATACAAAAGGGGTAGCAATTGGCCTAGCAAAAAATTTAAGATTTAAACCATGGAAGACAGACTGGTAGATCCAGAAGGTCAGTTCCTATTTTTGACAGGGAATTTACAAGGAAAAGATTGTACATTAGCAAATATTTATTGTCCTAATAAAATGCCAACAATATATCTAGAGGGGCCTGTTAGGAAAACTTAGATTTTAAAAGGCTGGATAGCGGGCAGGACACCAATCAAGTCCACTAACCAGCTCGGAGGGGGACACCATAGTCCACTGGAAATACTCGACTTAGTTAAAGCAAGAAAATACCAAAGTAAACAACTTAGGCTAATAAACCCAGGAACAACTGACCTATAGATGGCTTGTAAGGCAATAGGAATCTCAGTAGACTAGAACTTCAAAAATGAAAAAGTTCCAAGATAGCCAAGGGGGGGGGGGGGGGGGGTGAGACCGCCCACGGAACAGCCCAGTGAACAGAGTCACACCCGCGGCCTGAGATCCGCCACCATTTCCGCCCATCAACTATAACATAAGTAGAAGTATCTACCCAGAACTAACATAGTTGTTATTTAGGCACTAGCCGCTGTGGAGAAAGTGCTGCAAGGCATAACTGTATAGGAACATATATGGGCAGTGTCGCCCGCAGCTCAAAAAGAAAAAAAAAAAAAAAAAAAAAAAAAAAAATATTAAAAACCCAACCGGACACAGAATGTGAAGTCGCAGAAACCTCCTGGAAACACTGGATCGAAGAGCTTGAGAGCTACCCTGACTTGGAAGAGAAGATTTACGCGAAGATTGGGAACTCCAAGGCTGTGTAGAAACTGTAGCCTCCTCGTTTCGGGAATGTGGTAACTCCAATTTTAGTTCCTGAAAGTGGCGGCGAAGGTCCGCTGGTGAAGAAGCTTGGAACTGACGACCTTGGAAAGAGAAAGAGAGCTTGAAAGGGAAGCCCCATCTGTACTTAATATTAGCTGATTGTAAAATCTGGAGGTAGGGTCTCAGGGTATGATGTTTGGCAATTGTGACTGGGGACAAGTCTGCAAACAGCTGAAATGTGACCCTGAAAAGTGACCCTGAAATTCCAAAGCCGGACGATTCCGAGCCGCCTGTAGTAGACGCTCTTTAGTGCGGTAAAAGTGGAATTTAATGATAATGTCCCGGGGAGGGCCCTCTGTGGGTTTAGTTCCTGAAATAGAGTGGTATCAGTACCCTGTAGATCATGATTACCTCAGGGATCCCACGTAAGCGGAGATTATCTCTGTGGGCTCTATTCTCAGCATGTTCCAATTTATCTTTTAAATTGTCCAGCTGAGCATGCAGATCCTCCACCTCCTGTTTGTGGCCCTCCAAGACCGTAGTCGCCAGGTCCATATGTTCTAGCTGATGGGCACGATGGCCCAATTCTTTTAGACCTCTTACCAGATCAGAAGATAATTTACGGGAGGCAATCGTAATCTCCTCTCGCACTATGGCGCGGAATATGTGTAGCAAGGCTTCAGGGTTTTGTTCAGGGGGGCCGGTCAAACCGATGGGAACTGCTGCTGACTATCGCCATCCGACTCAGGATCTCCTGTAAGCTGCGTGATGTCATCAGGTTCTGGGGGGCTAGGTGTTAGCTTGCTAGTGTGGCTATGTGGAGGGGATTGCTGCTGGACCGGTGCTTGGGTTTGGTGCGTGGGGTATGATGCATTTTCAGGAGAAGTCCAGGTAGATCGCACCTTTAACTGGTTGAAATTATACGCCAGGGTGTAGAAGCCCAATTGCCGATATATATGTTCTGGCGGCACTACACAGGGAAATCACTTGGTCATCTTCCCTTAGTACCTGTGCATGTCCCCCGACGGGGTTGCTTTCACATAAGATCCATTGCTGCGGAACACATCATGCGTCCTGCCCCAGCCAATAAATTGTAGAAAAAATTATCGCACTAGGAAGGGAGGAGTAGATACAGACTGCAGATGTGACTGTAGCAGTACCATCCATAGGGTGGTGATGAAGTCCCAGGCAGGGCGGGCGTAGGCCCCAAGATCTCAGCAGCCGGTGGGGCGCGAGGATCCGCGACAATCAGGTGAGGTGGTCAGCAATAATGAAGGCCTGCAAAGGGGAGCCACAGGAGCCCCTGATTCACCCTCTATGAAAGGGGGGTTGATGGATGAAGCCTCCACCTTCACCAAGGGCCGTTCATTCACTTTCATGGGCCTCCGGGCCCTATTGGAACTTATATAGGCCTGGTGCGATTCCCGGGACCGACACAGAGGCCAGGGGGACCCAGACAGGCTGTCCCCGCAACTGACCTTATAGGAGGGGGCCGGGGGGGGGGCAAAATGGCAGTGTCCCGTCCGCGGCAGCGTCCCGGCCACAGTAGCAGGAAAGACCGCGGCTTCACACGCTGCGGTAGGCCGCAGATCGTCCAGAGCTCCAGATGGCTGGAGGGGGGGGGGGGTGAAAACACCCCTCCTCAGATGTCAGGCAGGGTCCGTAGAGCCTCCGGTGGCTGTGTAAGGCCTGCTGTTGCCTGGATGGCAGTGGATTTAAATTCAAGGCGCTGGAGCTCAGAATGACACGTCAGCTCCGGTCGCCATCTTGGACACACTCCAGGCTGCTTTGTTTTCAATGGAGCTCTCCTCCCTGTCAGCTTTCAGCACACTGTTCTGGGATCGCTGATCAGAGCCTTACGGAACAGTGTGTAACAGAGAGGTACACACCCACCCCCTAGTGAAACACTCCCCTCACACAGTTAACCCTTTGATTGTCTCCAAAAGTTAACCCCTTCCTCCCCAGTGCCATTAGTACAGTGTCAGTGTTTTTTTTTTGCACTGATCACTGTATTGGTGTCACTGGGAATGTCAGTGACCCCAAGTCAGTTCCCCCCAGTGTCAGAATGTCCGCTGCAGTCCCGCCATAAAAGTCTCTGATCGCTACTATTAGTATAAAAAAAAAAAAAAAATCCAGTATCTATACTGCCATTTGTAAACGCTATAACTTTCATGTAAACCAATTAATTTACACGTATTGGGATTTTTTTTTAGCAAAGACATGTCGCAAAATACATTTTGGCCAAAATTTATGGCGAAATTTGATTTAAATTTTTTTTACTGGATATGATTTATAGCAAAAAGTCCAAAATATTGTTTTTTTTCTTTCAGCAAAGACATGTAGCAGAATACATTTTGGCCTAAACTTATGACAAAATTTGATTTAACATTTTTTACTGGACGTTTGACAGCAAAATATTGAAAATATATATTTTTTTTTCTCAAAATGGCCTTTTTTTTGTAGCGCAAAAAATAAAAAAATGCACAGGCGATCAAAACCACCAAAAGAAAGCCCAATTTGTGGGGTAAAAAGGATGTCAATTTAATTTTGGTGCAGCATTGCATGACCGAGTAATTGTCACTTAACACAGTGCCGTAACTATTTGCTGAGAGGCATGTTGAATCAATAGAAGAAGAATTTTATTTTTAGCAAAAGTTTTTGGAAATGATAAACAAAATTTTTTTCTTTTTTTTTTTTTTTTTTACACAAAATTGTCACAAATTATTTATTTATTGCTTAGTAGACAGGCCAAGGAATTTGTTAAGAAGCATGTTGAGTATTTTGCAGATCTTGTTTGTTACACAAGTTTTTGGAAAATAAAAAAGAAAACAAAAAAAAAAACAAACATATTTTTTCTTTTCTTTTTTATATTTTAAAACCTGTGAGAAAAAAAATGAGATCTTCAAAATACTCACCATGCCTCTTTTTAAATTCCTTGGGGTGTCTACTTTCCAAAAAGGAGTCATTGGGGGGGGGGGGGGGGGGGGGGGGTTGGTGCTATCCTGGCATTTCAGGGCCTTTGAAACTGTGGTAGGTAGTGAGGAAGTGAAATGAGGAAGTTACGCATCTTCAGGCTTTCAAAGTGGTCATTGGATTTCAGACTCCTGTATGTGGCTAGGCTCCCAAAAAGTCTCACATGTGGCATACCCATACTCGGTAGAAGTAGCAGAATGTATTTTAGGGTGTAATTCCACATGGCTTGTGCGGGAAATGTATCATTTAAATGACAACTTTGTGTAAAAAAAAAAAAAAAAAGTTTGTCATTTTCCAGAAACTTGTGGAAAAAAAATAAATCTTCCATGGACTCAATATGCCTCTCAGCAGATAGCTTAGGGTCTACTTTCTGAAAAGGGGTTATTTGGGGGTGTTTGTACTGTCTTGGTATTTTAGCACCTCAAGAAATGTGATGAGCAGTCAGAAAGGAAAAGCTGTGTAAACTCCATTTATCTATGCCATAGTTTGTAGACGCTATAACTTTCACATAAAGCAATCACTATACACTTATTGGGATTTTTTTAACCAAAAACATGTAGCAGAATACATTTTGGCCTAAATTTATGAGGAAATTTTAGTTTTTTGGATATTTTTTATGACAGAAATGAGAAAATTTTGTTTTTTTCAAGAAAAATGTTTCTCAAACATTTTTTGTTTATAGCGCCAAAAATAAAAAGTGCACAGGTGATCAAATACCACCAAAAGAGACCTCTATTTGTGTGAAAAAAAGACATAAATTTCATTTATGTACCATATTGCATGACTGCGCAATTGTCAGTTAAACTAGTGCAGCGCTGTATAGCAAAAAAATGGCGTAAATTGCAGTATCTATACCATAGTTTGTAGATGCTATAACTTTCACACAAAGCTATCAATATACACTTATTGGGATTTTTTTTACCAAAGACATGTAGCAGAATACATTTTGGTCTAAATTTATAACTAACTTTGAGTTTACTATATATTATTTATAGCCGAAAGTAAAAAATATTGTTTCTTAAAAATTTTTGGTCTTTTTTTGTTTATTGCGCGAAAAATAAAAAGCGCACAGATGATCAAGTACCACCAAAAGAAATCTCTATTTATGTGACTTCTATCTGGCCCGTGATCACAAAATTCAAGATGGTGCCATCTCAGGTGGGAGACAAGTCCCTGCAGCCTCAGATCAGAACAGCTACACTCCGGATCCCAGACTGGCAGTTCCACTGTACGATCGGGACCCAGGTGAGGCCTCTCCTCCTTTCACCTACAACCCGCTGACCAGCAAAATCCAGACCTAGGATTGAGGGCCCTGCAACTACTACCAATTTATCCCCAGAGAGGCCTTATACCCCTACACTACTAATACAAACAGCCATTGAGGAATTCCCTGCCTCTGATCAACCAGTCTCCGAAACTGCTATGAAAAATATGTTACTTACTCAGACTTTACATAGAGATCTGACAAACACGATTTCCCTAATATCAAACACCATTATTGATCATTCTACACGCATTCAACACATCAAGTGCGAAATGGCTGACATGTTTATGGCGCACAATACAGTAGATGCACATGCAGACCACGAAAACGAAATCTTACAACTAAAAAACAAAATTGCTGACCTAGAAGATCGATCTAGAACAAATAACATAAAATTCTAAAGCATCCCCGAATCGATTACTTCTGACATGCTAATACCTTATCTACAACATTTAATGAAACAGCTCATCCCTTCACTAGATCAACTAGAGGCGGCGCTCAACGGAGCTCATAGAATTCCCAAAATTCAGTGCAGACTTCTTCAGAATCATCTGAAGAAGTCTGCACTGATTGGCGGAGGAAATGCGTCAATGTAACGTACTGACGTCATCATACCCTGAAGCAACGTCCCACGTGGACAACACCATGGACTGGTGAGAGCGGCCTTGTTAATGCACCATGCGATATGCCTCATGATCTAGTGGGAACTCTGCACAAGGAATACTCGTGATATGAGGTTGGATCATTACCCTAACAGGAACTGTGTGAATAATCCAATCTATATCTACAACATGACAATCAAGTCTCAACGGGCTGAGAATCTATTTCCTGGGAAATGGCTAGGTCATTAGCCAGTATAATGGTAGTGAGTGGGGTGCATTGTTAAAAAAAAAAAAAATATTAAATGTTACTGCACACCTCATCTGAAGTTTTGCAATTTATTCTCAGCTTCATAATACATTTGCCATGATGTTTATCTGGAGGAATACCTAGAAGGGATAAAGATATCTACATATGTTCACGATATATGGAGGCTTAAACCACACAATATTCAAGCTATGAAGGAACATGAGACAGTATGAATCTTTCAACACTGTATAATTCCATGGAAGTCCTTCCTGCACTCTACAAATAGACATACTCATTTATTTTTTCAACTTGCACTTTTTTGCAGTTCTCACGCATCCAATGATCATGATTGTGCATATCTAGCTATATACTTGGCCAATTTTTTGTCTCACTGCTATCCTTGTATGTGCAGGATATATGTGTACAACACAAAGACTTCTGATAAATGGCTGAATTTCGGCTATCCTTGCTAATATGCTGCTGTGTATCTCAACCAGTCAACGTGAATACCACTAGAAATATTCAATTTTGCAATCCAGATTGCTTGTCTTTCATTGTTTTTAATGTATATTCAGTGATTGTATATGTCACCATTGTCACGATCGCAAGATCGCTGCCACCAACATGCGACAATACCATGATTGCGACGTCCAATATGTCACGATCACGGCGTCGGACCCCAGACCTTCTCACCCAAACTCGTGACCGAAGGACTAGCCAATCTAAAACCACGATGTGACGTGCGTAACAATGCCACACCCAGCACAACGATTTTCCAGCTAATGGATCACAGATCGATGTACCGGCAGCCTGAGCGATTGTTACTGGGCCAGGTTAATTACGCAATTAACCCTTCACACTGCCACCACCTCCTTTTTGTCAGAGAAAGAGGAAACTCTCAGCTAAAGCACTATATTGATTGAGATAATCTGTATAAAATGGTCATACACACAGGCCTGTTATACAGAGGGTTAAACAAACAGTAGCATTCTCTTTAGAGGCAGGGATTTGTAAATTGCAATACAGAGCTATAGAAACAGTTCAACACTTTCAGAAAGAAAGATGTATTACTAAAAAGGTCAAACAGGTGCAATCAAAATATTTACAGAAAAAAGATGTAACTAGGATATAAATATACAAAGAACCACAGCACAGCAGAGAGATATCAGAGACAGAGGTGAAAGGGTTAAGGTACTTGCCAAAGTCCTGGGTTAGCAAGATCCAAGTTTCAGAACAAGAGGGCAGGTGGTATTGATGTTATAAATGGGAGACTTCTTCAACTTAACTAATCTTAGGCCTGACAGCCCAATTTGTAGTTCCCAGCAGGGGGTGTTGCTGAAGTCAAAGGACCAAATACCCCGTTTGGGAGGGAACGTATGGGCGTAGGCCTAAACTAGAGCCAAAATCTTTCATAACTCATTTTGGCCCATAACTTCCCATCTGCACAAGTGACATTCCACCTGTGGGTAGATTATTATGCAGACAAGTCTGAGGATTGATTAGATATGAATTATGTAATTCTATACTGAACGGTTCACGAAGATCTATTTTTCTGCTTTCCTGTGTATGCGAGACGAGTCGAGTGACCCATCAAACTGTCGGCTCCTCCTAGCCAATCTGACAGTATGTCTGGTTTTTATGTAAGTTTCTCATATTCTAAGATATGAGACATAGGGGAAAAATGGATTTTGAGGAGTGTTATCTGATTCTGTCACCTACGCTGCATTAGGTTCATTAGGTCAGAATCTCTTTCAACTCCTGAGAAAGATTGTCTTCTCTTCAGAGGTGGGAAATGGCACAGGTTCTTGGGACAGTGAGGCACCTCGTAGCTCCCTGCTGGGATCTGGCCTGTGACACTTTTAACACACACACACACATCTGTCACTGTGCCTCTCAGAGTGAGGGGGGGGGGGGGGAAAATGAGGGAACAACATGTCTACTCTTAACAAAATGGCAGACTGCGTCAGTCTCTGGTGTGCACGTTTGCGACACCTCCCCCTCAGGTGGTTGCATGGGAGGGAACTACAATTTCCCTCCTGACGCAACCGACCTCTGCCCAGAGGTTCGCCTTGGGTCAACCTGGTACCGCTGCACTGCGGGAGGACCAAGTTCCGTCTGAAAAGGAATCTTTTCTCCCCGGGCAACACTGCTGTGCCGACCAAGTGAGTGGTCACGGGTGGGCACCAGTCGGCTGTGGCTATCCGAATACCGTGACGACTGCCGGGGTTCCCACTTGTTCACAAAACACTTCGGCTCAGGGGTGTCACCTGCTAGCATATTAATATGTAGCTTCTTGTCAAGGTAGAGAAGGAGATTTCCCTCTCCCGTCTTCTTCCTCAGGCCTAGGACTACATCTGACCCGAAGGTAGTGGCGCCTGTGTGCACCGGAACCAGACAGGCGAATTTGCGAACTCGCTTCCCAGATGTGTCCACAGGTACCTTCATCCAAGATGAACAGTCCTCGTTACCTGCTAGCATCCAGGACACCAGTTCCTCCAGTTTCCTGTCTGCTAGGTCAGTCACAGGTCCAGCTGAGCCATGATAGTTGCACCCAGGCGTCTTACCATAGCCAGCTGCACCCACGACTGATGTAACCTGCTTTTTGGCCTGGGGAGCAGACCAGGCCACCACTGCCTCAGTCTCCTCTGGGGGTCTCTTCCTACCGGTGGTTCCCAAAACTGAACCACTGACATGCCCCTCTGACAGTTACTATTCTCGACTGTCAGACCAGGCACGGGCAGTTTGTTCCTGACTAGTGACAGGGGCCCAAGTTGCTCTACCCAGACAGGGCCGAACACCGCAAGGCCCCTAAAGTGGGCAACTGCACCCAGTTCCACTCCGCATTGCAGGTCATTCTTGACCTCTGGAGAGGTGGTTGGGGCATTCTCAAACCCAATTAGCTTTCCCGTGAATTCAGGCAAGCCACGTGGGGTGGTGAAGGCTGACTCATCCTGAGCCTCCTGGGTTAGAGATGGTGGCTCATACCCCCTGCTCAGGTCCATGATGGTTAAACAGCAGGCACCTTCCAGATGCTCCATCACCTCATGGCCCCCAGGCATGGGGCAGGCCACAACCACAGGGCTGGCGCTCAGTTTTCCAAGGTCCTCAAAAAGCCTGGTCATCTGATCCTTTTTGAGGACCGAGACTACCGGAGATGCCCAGACCCTAGCGGACCCCTGGATTCCTGACTGCACCATTTCCTCAGTCCCCTTGGCCCATTCAGCCTGCACCTCCTGGGGGAGGACGTTGGCAGGAGGCAGGAGGGGGGCAGACATTCTGCTGTCTAACTCCTGAACCTCACGGTGAGCTCTCCCCGGGTTCTCCTGAATCCAGACACCATCTATCATAGGCCCACCTGCAGGGGGAGCAGCTTCAGGACCTGAGTGGAAAGGGGAGGGAATTGGGGCTGAGGGCCACAGCCCCCTCTCTGAGATCTGAGGATCAACCCCAATAAGGCCCCTCGCACTCCCCCTGCAGGTGTGCTGTCATCGCCTAGGGCACATGTTTGTCTGCCTGTTGACACACCATGACAGGTCAGATCAACTGACATGCTTTCAGGCTTCCAGCCGCCTGTGGATAGGCCATTTGTCCTGTCAGGCCTTTGTTTACTCTCCCCAGCAGGGGAGCGCACATTTAGCCAGAGGCTGAAGGCCCCATATGAATGGCTTTCCAGAGCTGCCTTACTCGTGGAACTAGAAGTCCCAGCTAGCTGGCCTCTGAAGGTCCTTTGTGGATCGCTTTAGTGCCGCCTTATGCGTGGAACTACAAGTCCCAGCCGGCTGTTTTCCCTTCTCAGCGGGGCAACTCATAGCTAGCTGACCTCTGAAGTTCTTTTGGGAATCACTTTTCAGTGCTGCCTTGCACGTGTATCTACAAGTCCCAGCTGGCTGCCCAGTACCATGCAAGGCCAACAGCTGGGCACTTATCAAGGCACGATCTTAGGCCTGAACAATAAACAGGCCTATCCAGATCATCCTTTTGCTCAGCCCCCAGAGATCGTACCTCTGCCTCCTCCACAGCACTGTGGGTGACCCCCAACAATGAAAATGCATCATTTGTTTCATCATGACCATCATAAACATAGTTAGCATTACCAACATTACCATCAACATTGCTGACATGATCATCAACATTACTGACATTATTAATATCATCCTCATTGTCATCATTATCAACAGTCACGTTTATAATATCAATGACACGAGTCCGATACCTCCCCAGGCAAGGGGATTTCTTCTCGTTCTCCAGCTAATGGAGAATCCTGTAGCCCCACTCCATTCCCAGCCCCTCCCTCTGTCCATCCACAGGGTGCCCAGACATTGCCCCAATATTGCACACAGTACCTTGGCATGTCCAGCGAGTTCCAGGGGGCCCTTCCAGGTATTCTCGGCAGGAGCATAATAAGAAACAAGAGTGCCTAGATCAGCACCCAAAAAAAAAAAAAAAAAACACACACACGTGTGGGAATTTCCTCGGAGACCCCCAGCTCTCGCATCCCCCTTCCCGCACCCCAATCAATCAATGAATACCTTTGCACAGGGTATGCGTGAACTGGTCCCCCCAACTCCTGTGAGGGTAAGGAACTTTCCTGGAATGAGGTTCCTTTGCTCAACCTTTGGCCGGATCAAGGTGACGTCTGCCCACAGTGACTGGCTGCACGTTGGCGGGGGTTACCCACATCTTCCTGTGGACAAACAGCATGGAAGAAGAGTTGCTGGCCGGCTGGCCAGGATGATGTCGTTTGCTTCTGCTCAGGACTTTCCCACAGGTGAAACATCTGCGGTTGTCAAGCAGGAATGGCTTGGCTCCAGGAGCTGCAGGTGTGGGCGGAGGGGAAGCTTGACTCACCGTCATAGGAGAGGTTGCTAGGGGCGATTTCCCTCCTTTCCAGCCGTTTGGAGGAGCCTTGCAAGGGTCAGACACCTGCGTGTGGACGAAGGTATCTGCCAGATCTGCTGCGGCTTTAGTAGATGCTGGCTCTCTCTCCAAGACGAACTGTCTGACATTGGCCGGGCAAATGTGCAAAAGTTGATCTCGTATCATGAGATCTTCCAAAGACTCGTAGGAGTCAGCTTTCAGTCCCTTAGTCCACTGTCGGAATGTGGTGCGTAAGCGACTCGCCACATCCGTGTAAGAGTCCCCAGGTCCCTTCTGCATGTCCCTGAACCGGTACACTTCTGGAGTCATCTGGTACTTCTGGATGATGGCATCTTTTAAAACTTCGTAATCATCGTCTTACCCCTCTGGCAATTCAACAAACGCGTCCAGGGCCTTGCCTCGTAGCCCTGGTGTCAGGTACCGAGCCCATTGAGCTGGGGGCACATGGTACTGACGGCACGTTTTCTGAAATGACAGTAAATACGTGTCAATGTCACTATCTTTTTCCATCACTGGAAACTTGGCTGCGCCCATGGCCAGAGTGGCGTCCCTGTGTTCTAGGGACCCGAGGTTCTGGCTCTGTCGCTGCTGCTGAAGCCTGACCATCTCCAGCTCGTGCCGACGATTAGCTTCCCTCTCAGCCTGGCGTTCCTCACGGTCAGCCGCTGCTCAGCGTTCCTCTCTCGGCCTGGCGTTCAAGGAACTGCAAGTGAGCCAGAGGATTTGTCTCCTGGATGTGTTTCAGGGCTTCCTGCTTCTAATGAGAGTCTCTGCTGGTTACAGGCACTCTGGTGCTGGCCCGCTCAGGCAGTGGTGTGACGATACTATTCGGTGATCTTCCAGTGTCAGTCTCTGTATGCCCATCCTGCGAGGCCATCTGAGCCACTGGAATTGGAGATAGCGGGAACCCAGTCATGTTCAATTTCCCCCGAGTTCTGATCTGCTCAGATCAGATACTCTACAAGATCACAAATCAAATCTTCACAATTTTTGCGACCGACGTCCAATCCTCGTGAGGTACATTCTGCACTCAAATCACTTTTGCTCATTTTCTTGTATTCTGCTGCACAAGGCATGATTGCAAGCAAGATAGAATAGTAAGTAGAAAAAGGAAGGAGCTGTTGCTATATGTCTCTCTCTCTCCCTCTCTATATATAAAAAATATGCACAGCTTGTTTCTAAGGACTGTTTCCACAAAGGTTACAATCCTTCAGTGCAGCCAATATGTCACGATTGCAAGATCGCCGCCACCAACATACGACAATACCACGATCGCGACGTCCAATATGTCACGATCGCGGTGTTGGACCCCAGACCTTCTCACCCAAACTCGTGACCGAAGTACTAGCCAATCTAAAACCACGATGTGACGTGCGTAACAATGCCACACCCAGCTGTACCCTGCACAATGATTTTCCAGCTACTGGATCACAGATCGATGTACCGGCAGCCTGAGCGTTTGTTACTGGGTCAGGTTAATTATGCAATTAACCCTTCACACTGCCACCACCTCCTTTTTGTCAGAGAAAGAGGAAACTCAGCTAAAAAACACTATAATGATTGAGATAATCATCTGTATAAAAACGGTCATAACACAGGCCTGTTCTACAGAGGGTTAAACAAACAGTAGCATTCTCTTTAGAGGCAGGGATTTGTAAATTGCAATACAGAGCTATAGAAACAGTTCAACACTTTCAGATCCCTGCTGGGATCTGGCCTGTGACACTTTTATCACACACACATCTGTCACTGTGCCTCTCAGAGTGGGGGGGGGGGGGGGGGGGGGGGATGAGGGAACAACAAGGCTACTCTTAAACTGGCAGACTGCGTCAGTCTCAGGTGCGCACATTTCTGACAACCGTCCACGGATATTACCTTTTCTCCCAAAGGGAATAATAAAAATATGTGATTTTACATATAAGCTACATTGCTTGGGTGTTTATTACCTACTTCGGTAACTGGCTCATGGCAACTACTACTTCTTTTGTTATATATTTTTTGGTTTACACCCACACCTTTAAATAGGTGTGATCTTTGAGCTTATTAAATAGGCTAATTAAAGTGGTACATCTATATTTCTAAATATAAAGAATTTCCCACTATTCTTGCTCCACGCTTAACTAAACGTTTTAACTCCGCCGCTTCCTCGGTTCAAATGCCAAAAGAGATGTTAAAATCTATTATCACGACAATTCCAAAACCAGGTAAAGACCCACAATTGGTATAAAATTACGGCTCTATATGCCAAAATACTCGAATTCCGAATACAGACATCAAAAGTTATATGCCAAAATACTAGCCCGCAGACTACTTCCGATCATCCCATCCCTAATACATCCGGATCAAGTGGGCTTCGTGCCAGGACGTCAGGCCCCCCTGACGCCACTAGACGCTTGATCTCCTTAACAAGGCATGAATAATATTCGCCTTACTCATCGAACCCTTAGCCATAAAAATCCGGAATGACCCACACTGCTCAGGTATTACTTTCCATGGTAATGAACATAAAATCAGTCTTTTTGCTGACGATATCATATTAATAATCACTAACCCTATCCATTTATTACATAGAATCAGAGAAATTTTACACTTATATACAGATGTATCTTGAAATCTTAAATTTACACACATCAAAAAGTTCCCAAAATATTATTTCTAAACAATACTTGTATGTATGGGCCAAACAATATATCCCCTACTTAGGAATCAAAATCTCAGCATCAACTTCACTCCTTTATGACTTAAACCACAAAGCGTTCTTCCACTCTCTTCCTCAAGAACTTCAATCATTTCGAACATTTGGATTATCTAAATTGGGACGAGTAGCCTCTTTAGAAATGTTTTTACTACCTAAAATCCTGTATATCTTTAGAACCCTCCCAATACCCATTCCTATATAATTTTTCAACACAGCACAAAAACAGTGCTCATGTTTCATCTGGGATTTACTACCTTGCAGCACTTCTTGACCAGATTTACTATTGGTGGCACCCAACTAAAGAAAAAACATGGACTAACATGGAACATGAACCGTTCCATCCATTCACTCCACAGTCCTTCTTACTTCTGCACTCTCTCTCTCCCAAACACTCTCAACACACACACACCCATGCATCAAGTCCTCCTTAGACGCCTGGATAACTTTTAATAGCCATCCATCCCTGACCTCTAAACCAATTCCCTCACCTCTCCATGTCCTTCACTTTCTAATCCCTGACATCAACTTGAGGGAAAGATGGAAATACATTCCCTGTCTGACCTGTATGGAAAACAAGGTTTGGCATCCTTACTCGTTGCCACCTAGTGAGAGATTTAATCACTTCCCAATCATCCACTGTCTAAATAGGGAACAAATTCCCTGCACTCTAAATGTACCTCTACAACTGCACCTCTTCCTTGAATTATACAAATATCCAGGCAAAAGAATATCAATATTTTATGCTCTCTTCATAAAAACTATTACCCCATTCCAAATCAGCTTCTCTAAAAAACTGGGAATTCCACTTACCCCAACCAACATCAGAACCGGGGGTGGACTGACAACTCATGGGGCCCCGGGCAATAGGGGATTATGGGGCCCCTGTGTCCTTGCCTAAACTCAAAAAATCCTATGAAAAAGGTACCAGGGGCATCTCATCTCATGGGGCCCCCTACTGACCCCGGGCCCTTAGGCAGTGCCCGAGTTTCCAAATGGTCAGTCCGCCTCTGATCAGAACAGATGTGGCGTACAGTCTTTAAAAGAACATATTCCCATTGGGAATCATACCTAAAATTAGTGCACCAGTGATATCTGACCCCATTGCAATTATCTAAACTGTACCCTACTCAATCTCCACTGTGTTGGAGGAAGTGTGAAGAAATAGGTTCTCTCTTCCACATAATTTGGTCTTGTAAGTTACTCATATCCTTCTGGAATAATATTTTCATAGTGATTTCTGAAATAGTAGGCAGCATAGTGAAACCAGACTCAGCTGTGGCTCTGTTCCATATTGATTTGGACTAGTTTCCCCTAGATACAAGGGTAGTAATTATTCATATTCTATATGTAGCACTGCCCCTTGGGACAAGCTGGAATATATTATGGGTCCTGCGCTCAATAGATCCAACCCTAAGCAAATCCAATCCCTCTGGCACAACTGGTAATGAATAGCAAATACCCTGCCAAGAAATTTGCTGACACAGGGTTAAATGAAACAAGAACAATTTTATGGAGAATGAAATGCAGTGTAGAGGGGTGGGGTTCCCCTTTCAACTTCAAAACTTACTTTTTTTCTTTTATGCAATGCAGTAAATTTGGTCTGCCACTAGAGGGCTTCACAGCCAAAAATCTCCTGATGGCAGAGTTGCACTTTAAGCAGAATACAACTGATATCAAACAAATAAACTTACTTATGCTCTATCAATGAAATGTATTACCCACACCGGTGTATGATTCTGCTTCTGAGGGGAGTTAGCCAAAAATCACCTCAGAGTCAGAACAGAATGCAATAAAGAGGTACCTCTAATAAAGCTACTAAGCCAGATTCCCCCACTTCAGTCCTTGTAACGGTGGAGCTCTAGTTGGTGCACGTTTAGTCCTTGCAATGAAGTAAATAGCAGCTGAAGGCTTCTTTGGAGTTTCAGCTGGTGTGGGTTACATCCAATTTCACTAGGTTTCTGGGCTGAGAGGGTCCAACCTCAGTGTCTAAACGCAACACAAAGCACCCCAAGACCAGGGGCAGTCGCAGGATGCAATCTCCCAGTATGTGTCAGTCCCCGGGGCAGACAGTCTCAATTACACTGGTGGTGAGGGGCAAAGCAGGCAGGGGGATCTGTGGCTTGCACAGGGCCCCGGATGGGTGAGATCCCAGCAGTGGGGTGCGGATGTCCCAGTCTATATGCAAAGTGTAAATGGTGTGATTACTCTCTCCAGGGGGACAGCTCACCAGACTCTGAACACACAGAAGGGTCCCTCTATCCGCGCTGAGTGCTGTAGTGCCTCCTCCTCTGTTTGGACGGGCTCCACGTGTCCCTGTCTTTTCTCCAGCCTCGTGTCTCTCTGTTCTCCCCTTCACTTCTTGCTTCCTCCCCCTCCCAGCGTTCTTTGCTGTGTAGTGGATGAGTCATGAACTTGGCAGAATGCCCAGGTTTTATAAATAGGAGAGAGAGAGAAAGGACTGACTGCTGAACATGTGATTCCTTCTGAATCCTCTTGTACAAGGAGCCTGCTACATATATATGCAACAAACAACAATATAACCAGAGTATGATTCCATCTCCATCCAGGGCGATTCAAGAACTAAACACCCAATGTGACATGGAAAGAAGATTCTCAATTACACTCTTCCCCAACCTCAAATTTCATATCTCTTGGGCTGCATGGTTAAGTAACATTAGATGTAAAAATCAGATTTTCCAGTACCTAGAGTATAACCTGATTACATTGACTGGTTTAGTTCATCTGTTATTCCTACCTTCTCTGTTTCCCTCTCCTTCCAGACCCTTCCCTATATCCTCCCCAGTTTAACTATGGTTCTCAGTATGCACGATTGCATTAATTATATCTTCAGCTAATGGGTCTTCTTCTTAGACCAATATTGTATATTTTGTGTAATGACCACCACTTCAAATTGCTTGTATAACTGTGACCCCTTTCTTTTTGTTTTACTTGAAAATTCAATAAAAACCAAGTTGAATATAAAACATTTCTTACATCTTAACATCAACCATTACAATACAAATCATTAACATATGCCTTTAGCAGCACTTTTTCTCTCAGAAAATAGGTGCAGGTACTCCCCCCTTCTGAGTCACCCCTTGTCTCCACCCCCCTACCCACCTCAGCGCATCATCCTTTGTACCACCGCTTTTAGAGAAAACAGAACCAAGTATCATTTTGTGATGCCAAGTAATTTGTGTGCATTTTGTTAATAACAAGAAAAGCAGTAAAATAGATACCCTACAGCCAGCAACCCCCAGTGACAATAGACCCCCCCCCCCCCCCAACAACAATAGACCCACGCCAAAAAAATACTTCTGCCAGCAACAATAGATCCACCCTGGGAATGATAGACCAATGCCAGCAAAACTAGATTTCCCAGCAGCCAACAACAATAGATCCCTCATTTAACAGTAGATCCCTCCCAGAAACTATTGTCCCCCAAGCAATATAAGACTCCCCTTAGAAACAATAGACCCCTCCCTCAACAATAGATACCCCCAGCAACAATACCCCAATATCAATAGACCCTCCAGCATACCCCAGTAACCCTTGTAATACATTCAATGCTGGAGGTGCTGGAACTGTGTTCCCCCTGAAAAAAAAGCCCTACCTTTAGGTACTTAAAATACATTTGTTCTTGTGAAAAATACCCATTGGTCTCCCCTGGCAACCATCAGTCATAGAAAAATGAAATGATATGTTAAAATGAGTAATATAATGTGATAATATTATGATGTCATTGTAAGAAAAGGGCAGTCAGTATTGTGGGATCATACTGAGTATTGTTTGTCAAAAGTAAGATTTACCATAAGTATAATGTCATTGGAAGCAGTGGGTTCACACTGTTGCTAGTCACAGATCTCCTTTTCTTCCACCATCTGTGAGTCGATTTATTGACTTCAGAGCTTCTAGTCAACCTGGCCAACTACTCTGAGTATCACCTAAGCTTAAAAAAGTCATTTGAGGTTTGTAATTCTGCAAAACAAACCTTTCCGTGTATCTTTTCTGTTATTGCTATAAACTTTCAGATTATTATTGTTCTGATGTATGCTGACATCTAGCAGTGGTGTAGGGCCACTACAACTTGTTTATCCATGTACAGTATGGTACATCCCTTTGCATGCATTTGAAACAGAACACAAGCCACAGTTTAATGTTTGAATTCAGGTTATAGACCAATTGTGCCCCACAGCACTAACAATTACAGTATGTAAGTTACAGTATATATAGTTATATTGTGAGGAATAAGCTGGGTGTGTGTGTGATTATCTCACAACACTTTATTAGACACAGCAAACAACAGTCCTTAATGAAACACATTTGATATACAAAGAATATATGCACAAAGCAGAACAACAAAAAGACTAAAAAATAAAACCTTGCCATTTGGCCACTTACTAATGTACTGGGTCCCTGGACAACAGACCTGGAGCAACCTACTAATGCCCAGGCACCAAACTCTCCACAAATCAAGTCCTGGCCACACAGACTGTGTGTCATCAAACATAAGCTTTAGTTCACCACACTTAATCCAGTGACTCCCAGTCTGTCATGCACAGAAACTGGTTCTAGGGTGGAACAAAATCCTTGAGCAAGCTGAAGGTTTATATAGAGCCCCAAACTACCAGATCTGCTTCAGCTGGGCTCACTGCCTAATCAGCCAACCCAAACAACCTCAGCTTGCTTATTTAATTGAAACAAAGAAAACATTTAGCAAACTACTGGAATCTGGAACATACACACCTTCCATCCTGGATACAACTGGATGTTTTTATTGGCCAGCTGTTACATACCCCCTGCTGCTTCTCGTTTCAACTATGGAGTTAGAACCCAGGTTGCCTTGCAATTGTGATCCTGGGACAGGGCATTTACATTTCCCATCTTAATATCTTCATACTTTAGTGTGAAATTGAATTCGTAGAGGGCCAAGAACCATCTAATGATCCTCCTATTGATTTCCTTGTTTTAAGCCTTCCACTATAAAGGAAAATAATCGGTTATTAGATCAAAATATCTACCCAAGCATCCTCAGGGACTCGCAATCTGACAAGCAAAGAAACCAGTTTTAGGATGGAACAAAATCCTTGAGCAAGATGAACGTATAGAGCCCAAAACTAGCAGATCTGCTTCAGCTGGGCTCACTGCCTAATCGGCCAACCGAAACAACCCCGGCTTGCTCATTTAATTGAAACAAAGAAAATATTCAGCAAACTACAGGAATCTGGAACATACACACCTTCCATCCTGGATGCAACCAAATGTTTTTATTGGCCAGTTGTTACATACCCCACACCGCTTCTCGTTTCAACCATGGGGTTAGAATCCAGGTTGCCTTGCAGTTGTGATCCTGGGACAGGGCATTTGCATTTCCCATCTTAACACCAGGGTGATGCTTTAGTGTAAAGTTGAATTCTTGAAAGGCCAAGAACCATCTAATGATCCTCCTATTGGTTTCTTTGTTTTGAGCCTTCCACTTTAAAGGAAAATGATCAGTTATTAGATCAAAATGTCTATCCAAGCATCCTCAGGGACTCGCAATATACATTTCTTAAAATATGGGAGCCTTGGCTTCATTATGCTCTTTGCCTACTCTAGATCTCTTGAACCTGACCTATTTCTGAAGCCTATGACCATGGCAGGGGTCTAAACCTGTAGGGACCATATGTCCTCAACTTTGTTTGCCTGAGGTATGGTATATTCCATATAGTTGGCCTCCTCTACCCAATGGTACACTTTATAGGATTGGCAGTAGCCTTTAATATGGCATGAACGTAGTGCAAATGAGAAGCCCAACCTGCAGTATGACTGATCACATCATCTAGGCAAGCAGCCAAACACTTTTGATGGGTCTGAAGTATCCTATTTATTGACTACTGACAAACTTTGTGATTTTATTCAATTTAAAGAAATCATTGCAGAATTGTCAACTTCCATCTAGTTTGGGCATTAATACAATAGGAGTGGATCATTTGTTATTGGATTTCTCTATCATCCTCAGTTCAAATATGTTTTCTACTTGCTGATGTACTCTCTCTCATTTGGCCTCCAGAACCTAACAAGGTTTTGGTTTTTACCCTTTTCCCTGGGTGATAATGTCATGTTTAGCGACCCCTGATCTCCTTTATTGGCATTTCAGTCACAATCAACTTGTATCATATGTTTGATTGTCAGCTGTGACCTTGTGGATATTTACAGGCTATTACGATCAAGCTGAAGAATTTTTCAACAGCATAGGATTGGCTTTTATGAAGAGTCATTATATGGCACTTCAAGAATGTTTTGCAGCATTTTAACCACTTCCGGTCCGTAGGATGTCATATGACATCCTGGACTTTTCAGTGCTTATACCGGGATGATACCTGCAGCTATAGGCATCATTCCAGTATCTAAATTTTTGGCCAGTGATGCTCTTTAACGTAGAAGCAATCCTTGCACTTAAATAGCTGCTGGAGAGTGCGCATGCACCGCACACCTCCGGCGCCGATAACAGCCCATATAAGGGCACTGTGCTTTCCCAGCTCCTGGGACCCCCTCCTTCCCCCCCAGAACTTGCTCAGACCTTGGGCCCTGGAATCATGCCGGGGAAGGCAGCGGAGAAGAGCCGCGGAGGATCCCATATGATGATCCCTGCGGGAACAGGGAGATCCAAGATGGCGCCCGGCTCGGCGCCCGCGGCTCCTGTCGCCTCCTCTGCTCCACGCTCAGCAGCACCTCTCTCCCAGAGGGAAAAATCGGGCACCTCCTCCTTTACTGGACTGGGTTACTCGACATGAGGATTTTTGTGTTCCACATGTCTTCTCTTTTCTCCTTTTTTTTTTTTCTCTCCATCTTTTCTCTCCCTTTTTTTTTTTTTTTGTCTTTCCCCAGGGTCAGCTGGCAACATCTATGTACTCCTTGGAATATTTCCATTCTTTGGGAATGGATGGTTCCTACCCTACATAGCTCCTTAACTATTTGTTATGTCTTCCCTACAGTCTGATAGAGGAGCTATTCATCTACTATCTCACAACGTTCAGGGGCTCAATTCCCCCTCCAAATGCATAAAGGCCTTTAATTCATATCACTAATTTGGGGCTGACATAGTTGCCCTGCAGGAGACGCATTTTCCCCTCTCCTTCTCTCCACGATATGTTCATAAAAATTACCCCATCTGTTTTTTTGCTAATGCTACAGAGAAAAAACGGGGGGGGGGGGGGGGTGGCCTTTTGCTTTTCTCGCCGTTTGTCCTTTACCGAATCTAAAATTATCCGGGACAGGGAGGGGCGATATCTTCTGATGAAAGGCCACTTGGGAGGAAACTTCCTCACCTTTCTAATCTACTACACTCCAAATACCAATCAGGTGAAATTTTTCCAATCCTTATTAAGCTCTATGGGCAAGGAATTCGAGGGTGATGTTGTTCTCGCTGGTGACTCCAATTTGGCGTTGGACCAGATTCTGGATCGTTCCCAAACCGCCACGCTTCAGCCCCCTTCTAGACAGAGCCGTAAGTTGGCCCAACTATTGTATCAATATGACTTTATTGATGCGTGGAGGGAAGCTAACCCTACTTCTCGAGACTACTCCCATTACTCCAGGGCTCATAATTGTTATTCTTGTATTGACCATATATTTCTTCATACGCATTCACTCCCCAGACTCCTCACTGCTAAAATTCTCTCCACACCTTGGTCTGACCATGACCCAATTTCCATAACTTTGTCCTCCTGGACACTTGGTAAGACGGCTTTTCACTGGCGTCTTAATGATTCTATTCTGGGTAACCCCTCTCATTTTCAGGAAATCTCCTCACATTTACAAGCATACTTTGAAATTAATAAAGCAGAGTACACGAATACGGTGATTAATTGGGCAGCCCATAAGGCCTCGGTCAGGGGGTGTATTATTCAACTCTCCTCTCGAATTAAAAAAGCCCGAAATTACCTACTTACCACCAAAACCCAATCATACAGTGACTTGGTTGCTCAACATAAGCAAAATCCCAGTCCAGACTTGCTACTTAAACTTGACCAGGCCCGACTGGAACCTAATTTATGTCTTACTACCACTGCTGACAAACAGCTTTCTTGGTCTAACCATAAATTTTTTACTTGGAGGGACAGGCCTGGCACTTTATTAGCACGCAAGCTGACTCCCAGACATTCCCAGATGGCTCTCCCCAAACTCAGATTGGATAATGGAACGCTATCTCAAGACCCTAGTAAGATTCCTCCACAAATTTCAGTCTTTTTACACTAAACTTTATAGTTAGCCTCGGGGGGCTGCCTCTTCGTCTCTCAACACCTTTTTGAGTTCTGTTTCGCTTCCCCCCCTCCAGGAGGCCCATAGGGAACTGATGAAATGGCCTATCTCGTGCGAAGAAATCGGGAGTGCTATGAAATCTCTTTCCCCTCATAAGGCCCCAGGAACGGATGGTCTTCCCCATAGCTATTATAAAGTTTTCCCTGATATCCTGATTCCCCATATGGCCCTTTATTTTAACTATTTGCGGGATGGGGGGCTGGTACTCCCAGACGAAAAATAAGGCATTCATTAGTGTCATCCCCAAACCTCTTAAGGACGCCTCTATTGTTTCTAATTATCGCCCTATCTCCTTGATTAATTGCGATTTAAAGATTCTTACTAAAATCCTGGCCCTACGCCTCCATAAATTTTTGGCCCTATATATTCATGATGACCAGTCAGGATTCATAAGCGGTCGACAAACGTCGAACCAAATTCGTCGAACTCTAGCCCTACTGTCAGCTGTGCAGTACATTTGGGACAGATCCTCACAGAGGGAAATCCTATTATTATCACTAGATATCCATAGGCATTTGACAGTCTTTCTTGGGACTACTTGTTTCGGATGTTAGATAAGTTTGGGTTTGGCCCTTATTTTACGACGCTATTATGGGCACTATATTCCAATCCGTCCGCTCAAATTTCCATTCGTGGATATAAATCAGCTTCGTTTTCGATAGAACGAGGAACTAGACAGGGATGTCCTCTTTCTCTATTACTGTTTGCTTTGGCAATGGAACCACTTGCGATTGCTATCCGCTCTGATCCCACCATCCCGGGCGTTCGCTGTGGTCAACGGGATCATAAATGCGCCTTATTCGCTGATGATGTTCTTATGTATATATCTAATCCTCGAACGTCTTTACCTGGTTTCCTCCACCTGTTTCATCGTTTCTCTGAGGCCTCTGGTTTTACGCTTAACTCTTCTAAAATGGTTGCCTTAAATATCTCGTTACCCGACTCGGAGGTTCATTACCTCCAGGACAATTTTGATTTCCAGTGGGCCTCTAGTTCTCTCCCCTATTTGGGGGTTCACCTCACGAAATCTATCTCAACGTTATATAAGACCAATTATCTCCCACTTTTCAAACGACTTAAATCGGACTTACTGGACTGGCAGGATCTTCCACTTCCTTTCCTGGTTTGGTAGAATTAATTCTATTAAAATGACCTTTTTACCGTGACTGTTGTACTATTTCCGGACGTTACCAATCATGGTCCCCAAACGGGAACTGCTATTATTACAGGCAGCCGTCTCTAGATTTGTTTGGAGGGGAAAACGCCCTAGGATTAACAAGTCTACCTTATTCTCTCTAAAGAGGCATGGCGGTTTGGGACTTCCCAATCTTGTGGCCTACTTTCAGATGCTCCCCGTGAAATATTTCGCTATTACCAACTTAGCTCTTTTATCACTAGCAAACTTAGATTACTGTCAGAACCTTGCACACTTACTCCCCTCGAGGTCTCCTGCGGAGCAACTGGGATAATGAGAGGTCGTTTATCCATTATTTATGCTTCCATTGTTGACCCCCTCGCTAAATTATCCTACATGACCCAATGGGAGGGGGATTTGAATAGCTCATTAGACCTGGATACTTGGCAGAAAGCGGCCCATACTTTATCAAAAATCTCTATTAATACTGATCTTATCGAATCTAATTATAAAACGCTACTTCGCTGGTGTCTGGTTCCCACACGTCTTGCTAAAATGTACCCCTCAGTATCGTCTAGTTGTTTCCGGCGTTGTGGTCAAGAGGGTACTATGTACCATGTTTGGTGGAAATGTCCGATAGTGAGTAGGTTCTGGATCTGCATTTTTAATGTTATCTATTCAGTAACAGGAATTAATATTCGTAGATCACCGGAAGTAGCCTTATTTCATTTACTACCCGTTGACGTTCCCAAAAATTATTTTTTTTTTTCTCTCTTCTCTTCTTCTCTCTCCTTTGTTTTTCTTCCATTTAATTGCATTGGATACGTTTGGTTTATTTCTACAGTTAAGCCCATGTTTATTGCTTGCTGAAACGTATGTTACTGGGTGGAGGTGGCGCTCTCGTGTACATTGCCATTGACTGCTACTAATTTGTTTTTTCATGTGCTCATTTGTTCTATGTTTGTGGTCACACGTTTTGTTTTCACCATGTAGGTGGGATTTGTTACCATCTCTTTTTATGCCACTGTATGCCTATCTTTCAATAAAAAAAATTGAAATATAAATAGCTGCTGGATCCCTTTTTCTGGTGTCTTTCTAGGCTCAACTGTTCCACTGGGGAGCCCGGGACTGATGCTGGTGGTTCCCCTGGTTTACCATAGAGATGACTGAGGATTGGAACTTCCCCAATCATCTTTATAGTATAAGAAACCAGAAGCAACAAGAATGTTGTCACCTCCAGTTTTGCCAGGCTGCAAATAAGCCATTACTGGCTTGTGAAACATCTGATCGAACTGATCTTGGTTTGATAAGATGCTTTTAAAGGATAAGTTCACCATTTACTATTTTTTTGCATTAGGAGCCTGTAAAACATTGCACCAGTGATCAGATCACTGATGCCATGCAGGTCTCCTGCACACTGTCAATGTATCTGCTTGTTTGTACATCCTGTACAGGCAAGCCGATACTTGCTGATGGGAAGACACAATGAACTACCACAGCACTCACAGCACCATGGTATTTCATTGAGGACTACAAGCCAACAGCTAAGGCTGTTGGGACTTGCAGTCCATTCATTCACAGAACACTGTGAAGGAATGATGTAGTTTTTTGGGCAGAGCCCTGCACGGACGCTGTAAGGGACCACCCGACAGCACCTCTATCAGTCCCCTGATAGAGCCTCTCCAGAGTGCGGAGTCTAAGTTCCGGAGCACTTGTTCACCAGGGTCCCTGATGGTGGGGAAGGACTTGGAGCGCTCCGGGACCAGGTCGCAGCTACCGGCTATCTCTATCAGTGGTAGAGGAGTCTGCCGGAGGCTCCTGCAGGGTGAGAGTCTGATCTGAGGGGACCCGGGGATCCCTGAGGGATGGATGGAGGAATGAGCAAGGGCAGAGTCAAACAAGCCGTGTTGGTAGCCGGGGGGTCGGTGCGGTACAAAACAGTAGGCAAAGAATGGTCGGGTCACACGCTGGGTCAATAACCGGAGATCAAATCTAAAGGGGAACATCCAGGAGCAGAGTCAGGCAAGTCAAGGGGTCAGGACAGGAGAAGGCAGCTAGGTCAGACAATCCAGATCAAAGTACTCACAACACAGGTAACAGGATATGCAGAAAGACCATTCGGCAACAAGTGACAGCACTGGGCGCTTTAAATATCGCGCCCCGCGCTGTCATTGGTGCCAATCGCGCATTCACGCCCGCCAGTGCGCATGCGTGAACTCCGTCGTCGCGGTGGACTGAGTCCTAGCGCCCGAATCCCCGCATGAGACGGTCTACTGCGCATGCGTCGGGACCAGCGCCGCGGCGATCTCTGACAGATGCGCTGCTTTTGAAAACTGACAGCTAGTACAGGAAACTTTTCCCCGTACTTCTATCACAGTTAGGGGAGGCAGCAGGCGGCGGCCGCAGGATTGGGAACATGTTACATGTTCCACCCTAAAAACAGGTACGAACATGTAACATGTTCCTGAAGGTGAACTTATCCTTCAAGGGCAGAGGTGACATCTGGGGTCTAATATACCCCAGATGTCTCAGTAAAGGGAAACTGTCACTGCTCCAGCTATCACAATGGATGTTTTCAATCCCTTGTGATAGCAGTAACAGTGATTTTTAAAAAATTAAGGAGACAGTGTAAAAAAGTTTTTAATAAAATAAAACATTTAAAGCTCACCCCTCTTCCCCATGAGCTCACATGCAAAGGCAAATGCATATGTAAGTCTGGCATAAATCTATAAATGGCGTTTGCACCACTGCAAGGTATCGCTACTAACATCAGGGTGAGAGCAATAATTTTACTGCCAGAGCTCCTGTTTAACTCTAAACTGGTAATTTGTAAAGGCTTCTAAAGTGCCGCCTGTGGAGATTTTTAGGTACAGTAGCTTGGCGCCATTGCATGGGCATACACAATTTTAAAGCATGACAATTATCTATTAATTATCTATTTACTCAAAATAACATCATAGTTTATATTTACAAAAAAAAGGGCATTATATTGTGTTTGTGTGCACTAAAATTCATTAAAGTGTATTTTTTCCAAATAAAGGGCATTTTAAAAAAATGCTACACAAATACCATGTGACATAAAAAAAATTGCAACAACCACCATTTTATTCTCTAGAACCTCTGCTTAAAAAATTAAAAATGTTTGGGGGTTCGAAGTAATTTTCTAGCAGCAAATTGATGATTTTTACATGTAGGAGACAAATGTCAGAATTGGCCCAGTAGGGAAGTAGTTAAAGAATAGGTCCTCATAGAGTGGTGTACTCCCATAAAGGCAGATCTATCTGTTTTAATTATAGAGTGGTTGCTGTATGTTGCACTTTTTGCATAGCCATTGAGTGTTTTTTATTATTATTGAATACAAAGTAATCTTTTTTTAAAAAATAAATTTAAAATAAATAATGCAGGAATACTTTGTTTCAGTGTAAAAGTCTTTATGCAAATGACCGTAAAAGGGCCATACAACATGCAGAGCCTGCATAGTGACTTTCTTGGGACCCACTGAAGCCATGTACAATTCTTATGGAGCATACGTCAGAGCGCATGCTGATGCTTTATGCAAACCATATGAGCAAAACCACAGAAAGCCACGTGTCACGGAGCTGGCCCTTCCCCCCCCCCATCCTCTAGGTTTGCTGCCTGCCACCCCCCACATCTCAGCAGCCCCTCACTCTTCTGTCCCGTCCATGCTGGGGCTTCTAGTCCTTTGTGTCCCTGACACAGGCAGCCCTCAGCAGCCCCTCACCTTCCTGTCGCCTGCAGTCTGGCCCCCTGCTGAGGGAATCCACAAACAGGCCCCCATCCCCCTCCCTTCCCCCTCGTGCACATCTTCCCGGGCTCCATGCCGGACAGAGACAAAGGCCTTGTTCCCTGGGTGGGTCGAGAGACCTGGGGGACAGGGCCAGTTGCCATGGTAATCCAACAGAAAGTCTCGGGTTACCACTGCAGCAGCAAGGCGCCCAGCTCTGTACTTATGAGAGAGCAGGGCAACCCCCCTTCTGTTCTTTTGGCTGCGTGTGTGAGAGAAGACTGTGCTGAGTGCCAGTTTCTCTAGGAAAATCATTCCCCTGACCCCTTCTCCTCTCCTTGGCTGACCTGACTGCCCGTCTGCTGCTGGATCCCTCTCCTGTGTGGGGTGAACTCTCTGCTGCCTGGAATCCCTTCCCTGCCTGGACTTACCCTCTTGTTGCCTGTGCGGACGGCAACTCTCCGTGTCTGGTTCCCCGCATCCAGTAAGTGGACTAACCCCGTGCTGCCCAAAAGACTGAGCCCAATTCTCCCTAGGAACCCGAAGTTCCACAAAATCATCCCGCTCTTGTCTTACTGAACCCTGTGGATTACCAGCCCCCTGTTCAATATTGCCTCCCAGAGAACTTTACTGTGTTGCTGTGTCTGGTGCGGATATGTGGACTAACGGAACTTTTGTCTGTGCCCCAAAAACCTCCCCAATAAACGCCCGCACGTCGGGTTCCGTGCAATCTGTCTCTGTGTGCTCTCTCCCTGTGCTCCTGGGCCATGTACGTTCTTTTGGAGCATACTTCAGAGTGCATGCTGATGCTTTATGCAACCCACAGGAGCAAAACCACAGAAAGCCATCTATTCTAATATGTATCAGTGGGTAGCTGTGCGTGGCGGCACTGAGTCTTGGGAATGTCATTACACAAGCTCTGCACTTTGTTTGGTCCTGTGTATAAGACCTAATTATTGCATTTAGGTGTGCTGCGCACCTTGTCTGGTTTAGGCCAGGTTCAAGAGGTGTGTAATTCAGTGAAAAAAGGAAGGATGCGGAGGGACACATTCTAGATTATTTCTGGATTATAATCGTATTTCTGTATTATTTCTGGATATTTTAATGGTGATATGCATTTTATGATGGGAGGGAATATTAAATTAGTTACAATAAATAATTTTGTAGTATTGAAAAACACTAATGTGTTTCTGGTAGCAGTGCCAGGACAAGGTGGCTAACAGACTAAACTGTACACCCTCATGAGGTATTAAATTGATACTAAAGGCCTAAATTTTTTTTCTCCTGCAGGCACTCCTGGCCCCTCCCTCCTGTTGGATGCCCCTACAGCAAGCAGCTTGCACCATCCACACATGGCAATAGTGGTGTGACCCTCCTGCGCTCCAAAATATTGTGTTTAAACAATTAAACAAATTAAATATATGAACCCCAAACAGCTGCTAGCATTAAATCATATACCAGTGATCAAGTGAATATAAACCATATAAATGCTGCGCTACATTCAAATTAAAGTGAATGTGGAATCCAATGACACAAAATCCAATATAGTGACAATAATATAGAAATAAATATATAAGTGCTTGATGATATCAAAAAATCATCAAATCAAACACCCAAAAGATGAAAAAACAAAAACTTAAATCTATACGCATGTGCATAAATTACACATACATATAGTTACATCATACGTGCAAATGTGAAGTGAAATAATATTTACTTATCAAGCACAAAAACCCAATATATAAATATTAAAGGTGTGAAAAAATGTAAACGGTTTTGTTCCAATGATACTATAAAGTGACCACAGGTGAAACAAATCGTGCAGGTATCTGAGTGTAGATAGAACTTGTGAATCCAACCACCTTCTGGATTAGCCTCTCACCTCATCACTTCGACCCTTGCGGATCAAAGAGCAATAATGGATCCCTCTCACAGATCCTCCAGGCACCACAGCACTCCAGAAACGCTTTTCAGAATTCAATATTCCCACTCAAACTCTTCTCCAGGTATAGATGAAATATCAATCTCTCAGAACAAAAAGAGGAATCCTCCCATAGTGTAGCATAGGCCAGGGAGTGGACCAGAGCAGCGGGAAGCTGTGAGAAAGAGCTATATTTTCTCAACTATCTTGGAGGATTACGGAACCACACCCCCTATATTATGGACAACAACAGGTGTCAGAGTCCTGTAGTCCTATCCTGTGCCTGTTGTCCTGGTACAGTAAGGTATAATAAATATGCTACACTATGGGAGGATTCCTCTTTTTGTTCTGAGAGATTGATATTTCATCTATACCTGGAGAAGAGTTTGATTGAGTGGGAATATTGAATTCTGAAAAGCGTTTCTGGAGTGCTGTGGTGCCTGGAGGATCTGTGAGAGGGATCCATTATTGCTCTTTGATCCGCAAGGGTCGAAGTGATGAGGTGAGAGGCTAATCCAGAAGGTGGTTGGATTCACAAGTTCTATCTACACTCAGATACCTGCACGATTTGTTTCACCTGTGGTCACTTTATAGTATCATTGGAAAACACCGTTTACATTTTTTCACCTTTAATATTTATATATTGGACTTTTTTTGTGCTTGATAAGTAAAATTATTATTTCACTTCACATTTGCACGTATGATGTAACTATATGTATGTGTAATTTATGCACATGCGTATAGATTTAAGTTTTTTGTTTTTCATCTTTTGGGTGTTTGATTTGATGATTTTTGATATCATCAAGCACTTATATATTTATTTCTATATTATTGTCACTATATTGGGATTTGTGTCATTGGATTCCACATTCACTTTAATTTGAATGTAGCGCAGCATTTATATGGTTTATTTTTACCATCCACACATGGAGTTGCGGCTCGACCCCACTCATCTCTCTTCTCATTGGCTTACTGGCTGTGATTGACAGCAGCGGGAGCCAATGAAGATAGGAAGTCCTCCTCTGTCATGCATAGAATGCATGAAGGTAAAAAGCCTTGAGCCTTTACAATCACTTTAACTACTTCAACAGCATAAGTTGCAGGTCCTTCCCTTTTTTCATCCCTTCTGCTGAAGTGCCCAAGGCAGCTGCCTCTTCTGCCTACTCCTTGGCTTGGCCCTGCCTGGTAGATATTAGTTTACAGGGAGGTAATTCTATAGATAGCATGTACTGGCAGCTGAATCCTCAGCATCTGGCAGAAAGAGTCTGTAAGGCAACTTAAGTGACAAAGACACCCCTTTCAGAATTATAGAGAGATGCGTCAAGGAAACCTGTTCCCAGTACACTAACTGGCTTGCTTGATTTATCTCTATAACAGGCAATGCTTCTGCTACAGCATTTACGTGGGGAACAGGTTAAAAAGTAAATAAAATTGAACCCACATCATTATAGTTGCTATGTAAATAGACAAATACAAAGAGAGGTTGGCAGCCCAAATGAAGAATAATTTAGTGTGAGATAAGTAAATACAGATGATAACAGCATATCCCAAGATAAATATTCATAGCAATAAAACAGTCAGTAACAGATGCTAAAAATCAGGATTTGGTTGTATAATGTTCTCTTCAACAGGGATGATTATGCATAGATAGCCCAACACAGCAATATGTCAGACAGTACAAAATAGAAATGTTCCCCAGCACTCTACAATTTTAGCTTGCAAAACAAACTAAAAAAATTGTCTCTAATTGTGACACACCCAACTGGGACAGGGGCTTTTGGAGGGGATTGCAGGCTAGCCTGTTGCCTACTGACTGTGGGCCTTGGCATTTGACAGGGCTCTGTTCTTTGGAAGGTGTGTGCCTGGGGGACCTTTAGGAGTAGTTTTACTTTGGATTCAAGTCCATGTCTCCCCAAAACACATAGACTTGAAGAACTGGAGGACCTGTATACGTTTCTGCTGAGGAGGAACAACTCAGTGAGCCTCCAGCAAAAGAAAAGTCCATTAAATCCATCTCTGGAGCTGGTGGCTGGGGATAGAGGTTCACTATTTCCGCTCCCTTGATCCCCGGCACCGCTGAACGTGCTGGGCAGAGGTTGGCAACGCTCTGCCCCGATGCCGGCGCTTCTGCTGGCGACTCATCCATCTATGGGTGCTGGGACATACTGTTGAACAGTCTTTTATATGCTTGTTCCAGATCTCATTCTTGTGTGACTATAAAGTCCAAGTCAATGCTCAATCCGAGCTCACTGGGTAGTTCTAATTCCTTAAAATCTCCAATGTTCTCCCATCTCCACTCCGCTGCACTACCAAAATTTGGATCTTCCTGAAGCACCTCAAATATCACTCACACACTAATGTTTTCCTAAAGGGTCATTCCACCCAAGCATTGATTTGTTTAAATTCTGCAGAGATAGGCAAGTTTACAATTTCTTCTATCCAGTACCAGATTTAGAAAGGGGGCAAAAGGGGCAATTGTCCTGGGCTCCCCTGCCAGAGATGTCCCAGA
Organism: Staurois parvus; assembly: GCA_951230385.1. NCBI lineage: Eukaryota > Metazoa > Chordata > Amphibia > Anura > Ranidae > Staurois > Staurois parvus. Next base: position 751 of record CATNWA010004550.1, on the reverse strand, counting down.
TTTCCTTTATTTAAAAAATGTAATCATTACAAAATTAGTTTTATAATTAAAAAATTGAACAAAGTGTGTGTGGCTGTCAGGATAAGCCTGACTTCAGAGGCAAAGAAAGGGATGAGGACTTCTGGCAGATGTTTTACATTTCAACTTCTCATATTATTTTACTGTTCGAGATGTTTGTTTTAACATGAATGCATTGCAAATGTATTCACTGGTCAGCAAGAGCTAATGCTACTGAAGCCCTTGTAGATGGATACAACCCAGTGGTGTATCATCCATGGGTGCAGGGTGATCACTGGTGGACTGTGCTATGATCCACACTACTTCCCCATGGATAAGATGTATCAGGAGCAGGGGTGGGACTGACCATTGGGGCATACCCAAGTGCCTGAGGACAGTAGGGGGGCCGGTCCCTGGTTGGTACCTCCTGCAGCAGGTGAAATGGTAAATAGGGGTGATCAGTGCAGTGGAGGGACAGTTACTAGTACCAATCTCCCTGTATGGCTTTCAGTGAATCAGCTGAAAGCTGCTTTTCCTCCTCTCCTCCAATGGCTTTTAGCTGCTTCATTGAAAGCCATACAGGGAGATCGGTGCATGTAAAGGTCCCCTCCCAGACTTTCAATGGGAGAGGAGAGAGGCAGAATCTGCTCTGCCTCCCCCTGTGCCTGCCCACACTCCTGTCCATTCAGATTTTAAAAAAGGGATGTGTGGAAGCCTGTGATGCTTCTAAATGTGCCAGTGGTCCGGGAACCAT
>CATNWA010004549.1:0-14722 GCA_951230385.1 Staurois parvus | reverse complement strand
CTACGGGGTTTTCCGCTGTGTCTACACCTCCGCTACTGACCTTGGCTTGTTCCTGTGTGACCGACTCTGCTTTCGTCTGATCCTAACCTGTTGATCCGCTATTGGTTCCCAGTCTGCTCATTCCCTGGTGGGGTGATCCTGAGATCTGCGACCTGGTATTAACACGCAGCCCAATCCATCTCCACCATTAGGAGCTCTGGTGAATACCGGTTAATACTTAGACCCCGCACCTCAGGTTGAGCCTGCGTCATTCCCAGGGGGATCCGCTGGTGTACCTATCCTGCTGGTTCCAGGTAAGCCTTTTACTGCTATAGCAACTGGTCTCTGAACCTGACCTTACACCGTGACAGGTAGGCAGAATTATTCAGCTACTGACAGAGTAACTGAATCAATCCAAACATGGGGGTTTCTCAATCATGTAGCAAATGCCTAGGAGTCCTCCAAATTGCCCATTTTCTATCAAATAAGTGCATGTTGTCCAGTAAAGTGTAATGAATTCTCTCCGTGAGCATCACAGCATCAATCCTAGGCAGAACAGAAGCCAATGGCACTGTGAGGGACTTCCAGTGTAGGGCAATAGCCCATAGGGTGGATATAAAAAAATGGCCTGGATTAGCCTCCTAACCTCAATCTGAACTCCCGAGATCTGGGATCCCAAATAGGCAGGACTGCACAGTCAGATGCACCGGAAACCCCCGCCATGGCAGAAGCCACCTCCGAGATCCTACGCCACACCAAAGAGAGGCCCAGACAAGTCCCAAATGTATGCACCAGAGTACCTGCAATGCCTCAGCCAACGAAAACATAGCTTAGACGTGTTCGGATACAAGACGTGGCGTCTGGAAGGGGTATAATACCATCTGGTTAATACCTTGGGGGCTGTGTCGCGGACCCAATGGGATCTGGAGCTCTTACATATGTTATCCACCATGGAATCCCAATCCTCATCCCAAAAGGTGATACTAATGTCAGCGTCCCATTTTTGTCTGTAGAGAGGGGGCGCGGGAGAAGAACTAGCCGACAGCTGACGACACACCTCTGAAATAAGACCCTTGCCCCTAGGAGAGTCACGGCTAATACGTTCGAAAAACAAAAATCGGAGGTGAAGGTATAAGGCCAAAATGTGAACTAAAAAATGTGAACTGAAAAATCTGTGGATAATGATGATATTCACGAAGTGGGATATCAAAGTGTGCGCGCAACACCTCAAAGGTGATATAAGATCCTCCTCTTTGAAAATCAGATAACCTAATGAAGGATCTATCGTACCACCAACGAAACGCCTGCGGAGATGAAAATGTCGCAATAAAAATCCGGGTCACCAAAAAAAGCTGTACCCGGAGAGATAGAGGAGACCAGATTTAATCTAAGTCTTTAGCGAGACCAAAGCATCAACCAATGGGCCACAATGGAAATATGGGTCCATAATGAGGGGGGGGGGGGTAACTGAAATTTATGTCCTTTTTTTCACGCACGCAAACAGAGCTTTCTTTTGGCGGTATTCCTTCACCTGTGTGCTTTTTACTATTGGCGCTATAAACAACAAAATTTGGAGAAAAAAACTTTTTTTTTTTTTTTTTACCTTCAAAAAACAACATTTTTCTCATACGTTTAGGCCAAAATGTATTCTGCTACATGTGTTTGGTTACAAAAAAAATCCCAATAAGTGTATATTGATTGCTTTGTGTGAAGGTTAGAGCGTCGACAAAACTATGGTATAGACATCAGAATTTACACAGGTTTTACTTTCTGACTGCTTATTACATTTCTTGAGGTGCTAAAATGCCTGGGCAGTACAAACACCCCCAAATGACCCCTTTATGGAAAGTAGACACCATAAGCTATCTGCTGAGAGGCATATTGAGTCCATGGAAGATTTTTTTTTTTTTTTTTTTTTTTTCCATAAGTTTCTGGAGAATGACAAAAACGGTTTTTCTTTTTACACAAAAGTTGTCATTTAAATGATATATTTCTTGCACAAGCCATGGGTATATGTGGAGTTACACCCCAAAATACGTTCTGCTACTTCTACCGAGTGTGGGGGTACCACATGTGTGAGACTTTTTGGGAGCCTAGCCACTGGCACAGGGTCAACGCTCACAAACTCAGATGCATGCATAAGGGGGGTGGGGTGAGGGTACTTTTTTTTTATTAAGTTTATTATTTTTTAAGTTATTTTTATTTTTTTAATTATTTTTACACTGTCCCCTTCATTTTTGTTTTTTATTGTTGATCCCTTTTTTTGTTTGCAAATGATTTTATTTTACAAGAAATAGACTGTAAAGTAGCATTACAGCTTGAAAAACTATATAAAAACAGAAACAAGGCACAACTGAAATGTGCATGTCAGAAAGTACAATCGTATAAAGTAAAGAGAAAAAGAAGAGAGAAAGAATAAAGAACTTAAGTACATACTCCAAAGAGACATATATCCTTTTACCCGGTACAAATAATTAGTAATACCTCATCTGGAATATGCAGTTCAGTTTTGGGCATCAATTCACAAAAAGAACATGGAGAAAGTACAGAGAAGGGCAACCAAACTGATAAGAGGTATGGAGGAGTTCCACTATGAGGAAAGATTAGAGGAACTGAATTTATTCTCTCTTGAGAAGAGGAGATTAAGGGGGGATATGATCAACATGTATAAATGCATCAGTGGTTCATATAGTGAACTCTATGTAGAGCTATTCACCCTGAGGTCATCACAGAGGACAAGGGGGCACGCTTTACGTCCAGAGGAAAAGAAATATCTCCAAACACTTTAAAATGCTTTAAAAGAAGCCTGGATTCTTTCCTAGATACACAGAATATAACTGGATACTAACATTTATAGATAAAGTTGATCCAGGGAATATCCGATTGCCTCTCGGGGGATCAGGAAGGATTTTGTTTCCCAGCAGGAGCTAATTGGTTCATGCTTTGTCGTTTTTTTTTTGCCTTCCTCTGGATTAACTGTGGGTGATAACTTTTTTTTTTTTTTATGGTTGAACTGGATCGACTTTTGTCTTTTTTTTTCAGCCAGACTAACTACGTAAACAGACAAACCCAGGATCAATGCAAGCTCATTCCAACTAACAGCATTAGGCTCTGCCCCCATAAGTTTCATGCGTGTGAATGCCAGGTCGCAGATCTCAGGATCACCCCACCAGTATGAGTAGGGCTGGAAACCAAAAGCGGATCAAACAGTTCAGGGATCAAACAGAAGCGGAGTCAGTCACAAGCCAAGGGTCAGTCACCAATGGTAGTAGATAGGATGAGGCAGAATCGTAGTCAGTAGCAAGCCAAAGGTCGGTTGGTACGTAGATGAAGACAGCAGCAGGAACAGTAAGCGGGATATTGGCTGGTAAGGCACAATAATCTGGCAACCAGGAAGTGCAGAGACATGGCTTTTATAGGAAGTTCATGGGAAGAGCAAGGAGTTCAAGGTTCAAGACAAAACAGGGCAAAGGCAGGATCATCCAAAGAATTGTCAAGGGAGCTGTCCAGCATTCCAGGTGGCTCAGTGAGAAGAAACACTGTCTCTCCCTGCAGAAGGCCCAGGTTCGATTCCAGGCTCTGACACCATGTGATCTCCACATCAATCTGAGGTAGGGGCAGAGATAATTTAAGTCCATGACCCCTGGGATTGGTGCACTTTGTGGGAGTGGGTAGTGTAGGTACAGAGCTCCCATCTGCTAGGGACAGGACCAGTAGTAGGGAAAGGTTTTGGAGCAGTAGGGCAAGTGCAGGGACTATGCTATCTCATTAATAAAGCCCTTCCACTTGGATAGGACTGGCCAGGGCACATTACTGCCCCTCATTGCAGAACCTGTCCACGTCATTGAAGCTACTGTATCTTTGCTGTGCATCTCATAAGTGGCTCTGGGCAGCTGTGCTCACCCGCTGGTCCTGTTTGAACCTTGCTGGAACTTTTACAATACAAAGTTTATATTACTTGACCTCTGTAATCTCAGCTGTGCCACACTACACTGCATCCTGCACACATTTGGCAGGATATGCCCCTTTTTGCAGCTGGGGCGAGGTAGGAGGAGCAGGGGCCACTATGGCACCTTTAGGAGCAGCCTTGGTCTTAGTGTCTAAGTTTAATGGGTTAATATGGGTCAAGGAGCAGGGGCCACTATTTGGCACATCATCAGAATGGGTCAGGAGGAGAAACTGAAGAGTGCTGCCCACCTGTATCAGGTCCCTACCCATCTGACTGCGGAGCTGGCCATTAACTTGCTAAAGGATGATACTGGCCAAGTGGTGATGGGGCTACTAGAAGACTAGAACAGATTGGATGTAGGGATAGGCTGTACAGGGTTTTGCTGACATATGTGCTCCAGGTAAGTTGCTGCAGGACCAGGTTGGGGGAATGAAGGTTTGCCCGTTAAGAGAGCCCTACAGGAACGAGTCAGAGCACAGCCCTCCCTCGCTTTTAATAACACAGTGGTGGAAGTTGTATCATGGGAACAGGAAGAAGCAGAAGCTACCAAGAGATGTTCTTCAGGTGACGCAATCATCTCATGTTGGTGTTCATGCGGGAGAGTCTGGGTCACAGTTGTTTGAGAAGCTCATCAAAAGTGCCAATGGACATCCTCGTAAAATTTAAACTTACTAATGTTGGGCTTGATGTTCGAGTCAAACATAAGTTCGACTCGAACATTGGCCATTCCTATGTTTGGCGAACACACGATGAACTGTAAGGGCATTCAGCGGGCTATTCACCCACCACACCCCACAATGCACTGAGCCCTGACAGTGCATTGTAATTGTCCAAATTAATGTAGGTTGACCAGGGGCGGACTGACCATTTGGAAACTCGGCACTGCTCGAGGGCCCGGGGTCAGTATGGGGTACCATGAGATGCCCCTGGTACCCTTTTCATAGGCTTTTTTGAGTTTGGGCAAGGACACAGGGGCCCCATGATTCCCTATTGCCCGGAGGCCCCATGAATTGTCAGTCCGCCCCTGCAGCTGACCACATGTCAGATGCAATGCTTTGGCCAATCAAAGCTCATGATGATTTCACAAGGGGACAGGGGTGACCCTGCCCCCTTGTGACATCATCACAGTATTTAATAACTGCAATCTCAGCAGAGCTGTCAGACAATGGGAGCCAGCATGAAAAGTGTTTTTTTTTTTTTTTTTTTTTTTTTTTTTTTTTTTTTTTTTTTTTTTTCAAGTCGGCAGTGGCGGCAGACATCGTGGTTGACGTTGGATCTACTTCGGGGGACATTTCTTAAATTTTTGTTTTTTAACCTCCCACCGGCCGCACACAAATGTGCTGCCCCTGGCATCTGGGCCTATCTGGGCAATTAAGAAAAACATGTGCTGAGAGCGCGTGCCCTGCTCGAACCCAGCACACATGTCCGGTACTCACGGAAAGGTCCCGATCTCCTCTTTTGATCGGGACCTTTCCCAATCATGTGACCGCTGTGATGGCGAATCACAGTGGTCACATGACCCTAAAACCTGCTCTCCCTCCCAACTTCTGAAACCCTTAAAGGGCCAGGAGGCGCCGGTGCCAAGGGGTTAAAGGGGGATTCCAGATTCCAGATAAGCCCCTGCCCGCAGACCCCCACAGCCACTGGCCACGGTTGTGGGGAAGAGGCCCTTGTCCCCATCAACATGGGGACAAGGTGCTTCAGGGGGGGAGCTCCCTCTGCCCCAAAGTACCCCCATGTTGAGGGAATGTGGCCTGGTATGGTTCAGGAAGGGGGAGTGCTCGCTCATCCCCCACTTTTCTGATGTCCGGTACTCACGGAAAGGTCTCGATCTCCTCTTTTGATCGGGACCTTTCCCAATCATGTGACCACTGTGACGGCGAATCACAGCGGTCACATGACCCGAAAACCATGCTCCTCCTCCCTATGGTTCAGGAAGGGGGAGTGCTCACTCATCCCCCACTTTCCTGACCTGCCAGGCTGCATGCTCGGATAAGGGTCTGGTATGGATTTTGAGGGGAACCCCCATGTCATTTTTTTTAAAATGTCGTTCCTGATGACGTCATGATGGTGAAACACGTTGCGTAATTGTGGAAGGCTGTGGAGTAGGAAGATCTCACCTAAGAAGCACTTTTGACCTACCTATATTTAGGAGGTCAATTTATTGTGTGAGTGTGGTTTTGGAGGGGAAGCACGAGTGTCATCACGGCATTATCACTTGAATGTTATGTAATTTGGTAACACGCATATCGCCAATTCACCATCATCTTCGTTATGGATGTGGAAGGTGTTTTGTAGCATGGGAATACCACTCATTTGGCACTAAGGAATGAACTGGTTTAAACAAATGGACATTGATATAATATCTTTATAGACATTCTGGATGCACAGAGATCTGTATGAAAGCCTCTTTTTAGGGGGAGGTGTATTGTAGCACATCAATCACTGACACATTTTTAATTATTTTTTCTCTATTTTATTTTTAGTTTGATGTTTTGTTTTGATTTTTTCAAGTTTTACTTTTTGAAGTGGGGGGAGGTGCACCATGGCACATCAATCACTGATACACAATAGCGGTTACTCCAGTTGGAGGCAGGATTGTCCACGCAGCACTTCTCTTGTATCACTTTGGGGAGGTGTACTGTAGCACACCAATACAGAAACCTTGGTTGGTTTCCACATCACAAATAAGAGCAGCATTGGCAGAGCAGCATTAATCTATTTTCATACATCACACTAATTTGTGTTAAGAGCTAGCAGCCTGTATATCCACATACACCATTCACTGCACAGGATTTTCCTTTATTCAGACATTTAGCTATGCCTGCTGTGTCCTCCTGAATCTAAGTATAAGAAACTGATCTTTGACCATGAAGGTTGCTGGAAAAAAAATCAGAAAATCCGGGGTATGTGGCAGTGAGAGAATTTTCTAGTTGTTTTTTAACTGGAGCTCTTATGCCTATAGGTCCGATCTGTTATATATAAGGGTACTATGAAGTCCCAAACATCCCTATATTTGAGATGGCACACAATACTTTTAGTTTAGGTTTTTATAGTTTCTAAACCAATTATACTGTAATTATATGGGCTTTCCTTTAGTATTTTGCACTTATTCCTGCAAACATTCTGTTGGGTCCATCATTTCATTTGTCCTCAGCAATTTGATAACTTGTCAGTTGTATATGTAATATTCTGTGTATGCTTTATTGCAGAGACTTTGTTTTATCTAATGTTTTACTGAATTTGTACTACATCAGGGCTTAAAATTTCGAGTCTAGACCTACTAGCTAGGGACAAACCTTACTCTCGACCAGTTGTCCCCCCCAACCTTGCCCAGGTCTGCCTCCAGGATTTTTAAATGAAGCTCGAGAGGAGGCCCCGCCCACCCAGCACACATGACTCTCACCAGGCTGCAGGCAGGGGAGGTGGTGGTGGTGGGGGATAGCGAGAGAATGGGAACTGTGCACTCCTCAGGGTGGGTGTCAGCACACACTCTCCCCCCCACATTTTTTCCACTCGCCAAATGCGAGCAGGGAGTGGAAATTTCAAGGCCTGTACTACATACAGTTGGTGTATGTCTTGGTCAGCATTGATATCATTACTTTATGTCCATTTCAATGCTGATAGAAAAGTACTCTTTTAGTTTAAAAAAGGTGCCAAAAAGCTGCACAGGTCCTGAATGGTAATCCACTAATGCAGTGAAAATAAAGGATGTTACACATGGCTGAATGTTGGCCAGTATTGGCTGGTTCAAAAGAAAATAGCTGACATTTGGCCCATGTGTGCACTGGCCTGTCTGACAGAAGTCGATCTACAAACTGGCATTTATCAAACGGGCATACTGGAAAACATCTGAGCAGTGCTAGTAGCCAATGGCTGTGAGCAGTGATCAGTGTTGTGGCGAATGGGCAGTCCTCCTGTCAGAACAAAATAGTTCAGTGGGGGAGATCTGATCCCTCTTCTCCAAGTCATGGCATAGCTGGTAATAGTTTGTCACATTTAACTAGACTTGCTCTGTAATGCTGAAGACTGTTCACCACTCATAAAAGTGTCTTCCTCGGTTCAAATAAACATACCTTAGCTTTTTTTCACAATTGTGCAAAACATCTCAATCCAGACACAGTGGTGTCATGATATGTTATAAGGCAGATTGTTTCTAAGAACATGGTTTGATGTTTAGTCATCCCCATTTTTATCACACTTTGGAGGAGATTTACTAAAACTGGAGCACACAGACTCTGGTGCAGTTGTGCATGGTAACCAATCAGCTTCTAACTTCAGCATGTTCAATTAAAGGATAAGTTCAACCTTTTGACAAAAATAATAAATGCACATTTTTTTGCAGGTAAAAAAATGTGCATTTATTTTTTTGTCTGCAGGAGCCTGGAAAGCATTGCACCAGTGATCAGTAGATCGCAGATGCCATGCAGGTCTGCTGTACGGCAGGGGTCAGCAACCAGTAGATCGTGATCTACTAGTAAGATCTACTGGCCTGGTGACTGGTAGATCTCAGTCAGGGCTTGCTGACATGCCCATCCCAGAGCATCCAACAGAGTGCAATGCAGAGGGACTACTTGTAAAGTTGGAGCTGTAGTAGGGAACAAGAGCCGCATAGGTAAGGTCTAATCTGTAGTGCTGGTTCCTGCACCGTGTCATGGTTGGTGGTGTAGCACCAGCCAAGCATGACCCCATTCAAGTGAATGAGGCTACTCTGCAAGTGCCCTTCAACCTTGTGCAGTACAGCAAGCAAGGGGTAAGCAGGCAGCAGTGTGTTGCTTTCTCACCACCTGCTTTAAGCCCTTGGACCCCACAGAAGCATGCATTTGCAGGGCACTTGCAGAATTGTCTATTTACTTGAATGGGTCTCCATTGACAGGCGATAGCACCTAACAAAATCAACAGAGGGTGTAATTCCTGCTGCGTCATGTCTACACCTTTGGCTGCTGCCTCAGCAGCTAAAGGGGGTAGGGATTGGGGGGTGGTAAATCCGTGATTCAACTGCAAGGTCTTACCACCCCCAACTTTACATGTGAACAAGCCCCTAGGGTGCCGCTGCTGATTACAACTAAGGGCTCATTCACAGGTGCAGTAGGCACTGCTGCTCCTCTGCAAAGCGATCCCAGTGCGTTCGACAGGGGGCGAGGAGGCGATATGTTGCCTCCTCATCACCTGTTTTTAAACCTGATTGCTGTGCAATGCTCGTGATTGTGACATGGTAGTATTCCAAATTAGAGGTGTAAATCAAGTGTGTGACTTCTGCCATGTTGTTCAGGTAGTTCTTCTCCTCTTTAAGTTGCCTACCCCTGCCGTACGGGATGTATGTCAAGCAGATATTCTGACAGGAAGCTTCAATGATCTACCATGACGCTCCACAGTACCAATGTAGTTCATTGAAAACTACAAGCCCACAGCTGCTAAGGCTGTCGGGACTTGCAGTTCATTCATTCACGGAAGTCCTTGAATTAATCACTTGTCTGTGTGGCGGAGCCCCGCACGGCCGCACTGTTTTCAAATTTGACACAGATAGAATGGGGAAACACTTCTCCCGTACTATCTGTCACGGGGGGGGAAGGGGGCAGGGGGCGGCGGCTGTGCTATGAGAATATGTTCCATGTTCCCAAAGGTAAACTTATCCTTTAAGCTTTGAAATAAAACCTGGGAGCTGATTGGTTTCTATGCAGACCTGCCCCAGGTTCAGTTTTAGTAAATATCCCCCAGGGACTCTGCAGAGGAAGATGAGGACAGGAGATTTCATTGAAGAGAGCATCTCCACTCTAACATATTCCAATCCACAGGGTACCATGGGGGCCATGTGTTAGTTGTTTTGAGTTACACAGCTAAAGGCATGAATTGCTGGCAAATCACACTGGGGTAAAGATGTTAAAACTACATTATGGAGTAGTAACAGATTTATGATGTGAAAATGTTAAACAGAATTATTTATGGGTGAATAATTCTGGTGAATGTGACACACCTATACCAGCTCATTCAATGTAATTATACAGTGCAGCCACAAGATGACTCTCTCTTCACTGTCTACTTTTATATCTGCTTTGGATTGGTGCATTCATCCTGATTGTCCCCACTACTTAGGGCCTCATGTACATGGATATAAGAATTAAAAGCTCCAAAAAGCTGCCAGACGTTGGCAGAAAGTAATTCCTCCAGTCTCTCATTTTTCTCTCACATTTTGTGTGCATTTACAGGCATTGTAGCCATCTAAAAAAGTGTTTGAACGTGTTGAAGTGAGTCATTCTATTGGCTAGAATATTTGTGTATTCTAGTCACTAGAATACATTTTTGCCCCATAAGTGCATGTGTTTATATGCGTTTAGGGGTGTTCACACATAGATTACACACCTAAAAAGTCCCTCTGCACACAGCATTGGGGCATTTGTACCACTAGCCCCTCCCTCTTAGGCTCCAAGTACACGGGACACTTCTGAACAATGGAAACCTGACCGCTGGAAAACGTAGGTTAAAAAAACGTTTTGTTCAGCCGCGTTTGCATATATTTATAAGCGTTTAGCATTTAGAATGTTTTTAAAGATTAACTTCAGGAGACATTCCAAAATGCACTGAAAAAAAACAGTAAAAAAAATTATCTGTTTCATACATTTTGAGAGAAAATAGAGAGAACAGAAGCAGAGAGAGAGCAGTATTTGTTTGGATGTGTTCAAGCTCATTTCTGTGCAGAAATTATCATGCAGCAGTGTCTAACATCTTTTTCTTTCAAAGTGAAACATCAAGTATGGTGTTATCAGGTACATTTGAGTATCAGGAAAACACCTTTGTATGCATTTTTCATGATGAAAAAAATGCTCTGCACAGCATCTGGAAATGGAAAGATGTTAAAAAAATTTTGCCAACGCTTATAAATCACGGTTAGCCGTGTTTCACATGCGTTTAGTGTTTGAAATCCCTTTGTAAAAATCATACTCCTGACCACTAGCTTTTCTGCGTTTCAAAAAAACAACTTGTAAACTAAAATGCCTATATAACGACTATGTGTTAACATTGGACACATTAGGAAAACATTTGGGCGAGAGTTCATGGGCCGCTGAAGAAAAAACGCTGCTCGACCAGCTCTGAATGTCAGTTTTTATCAGCTTGCAGTTAGGTAAACATGAGCTCTGGAAGATGGTAAGATCCAATGGATCAGGGCCACTCCTATCACCTCTGGTATTGGGGGGGGGGGCGGGATAAACCCTGTACTGGTTGCTGTCTTGTCTCCCATTATATTGAAAAGGCACTGAGCAAACAGTTTGGCGCTATTATAACATCCTGTATTATAATTTGTTTTGTGTGCCTCTAAACGTTGCTTGTAAAATATCAGATTTTATGCAACCTGTGTATGGCCACCTAGGCGAAACACTGAACTGAGTTTAAAGCGCATAAAAAAACATGCTGGATGCCTGTTTAAGGAGTGTATTGTTACTGCCGTGCTGTTGTGTTGGGTCCCTGCTTTTGATGCATTTGAAGGGGTTAGAATGCCCTGCTGATTCCATGTTAATTGGGAAGGTCACAGCGCCTTATGAGTCTATGAAAGGACTGTCACAGGTACCAGAAGACATCCTGGTAAAAAAGGTCCCCTTTAGACAAGGATGACTTTGAATCCAGACCGAGCTGTCAATGCTGGTCCCTTCATGCAGCCTAGTGCACACTTAAGGACCATATATTTTAAAACACGATTGTATTCTGCATTCTGATTGATATTTTTATCACCAAGCTTTCATGGCAATCCTCAACTCACAGTTATGCTCCTTCAGCCATCTCCACTGCTTTAGTAAAGCCAAACTTAATAGATAAACCGGCACAGATATGGCTTGTTCATAACATGATGGCTGGGGTTCTTGGACGGAAAACCTCCATTGAGATTGTAAAGGCCTTCCATGGCTTTAAACAAATGCCAGTTCCCTTGGCAGGAAAAAAACACAAATATAGAGCGTTTTTGTACACAATTTAGGGAGAGTATTAGCATTTTTTTTTATTACCAGAATGCTCCAATTCAGAAACACAAACTAGAAGGTGTTATTTCCTGTCTATAAACGATAAGCTTAAAAGCATGCCTTTAAATCGTCCTCATGTGCATGGACACATAAGCGATACCACACTGAGCTGCTTCTACAAGGCAGTACACCGTTCCATATAACTACTCAGCTAAAATATAATCCCTTTGATGTTACTCAAACCGTGTCATGGGAGCCTAAGAAAACACAAATAGTAACCAGGGCCGCCAGGATTACAAAATATTTTCGCAAATGCTACAAACAACATATCCACCTCTGCATGGAAGTTTGGTGGAGTGTTGAGCCCCCCCCTCCCCTGAGGCTGCCGCGCTCTTACGAGCGTAGACAGATCGCTAGACGATACGCAAAAACAGGAAGCGTGGACCAAGGCACCAGCAGTTGGGAATGCAATGAAAGCCAGGAGCCTCCAAAAGGGAAACATTCCCGTCGGCGATCTGTCATCCTCATTTCCAATACTCTACAGGTAGTAACCCACTGGGATTGGGATGTGGGTGAGGAGTAAATCGCTAAAAAGCGTCCATACACACCAGTCCCCTGGGACAGCATACCGGCCTTCCCAACCAAGTGACATGAGAGATGGTGCCTTGCTTCATGACCGTGGGTTAAGGACTGTGGTGTCTGAGGTCAGTTTCCTGAGATTGACGAGTCCATTACACTAGGAGCTCTGAATATGCTTCTTTCGTAGAAGTAGCTGAGCATGGTCCATCGTGGCTGTTAATGACTAGGCATGGCCCAGCAGGTGTTCTATAGGTCTTCCTGGAGTGGAGGAGGGCTCCAGGAGGGACCCAATGCCTCTCCAGTGTCCTCAGAATATTTATCTCCCATTCAATCCCCCCCTACTGGACACGCCACACTCTCTCATGGAAATTGGCTTGGAACCTCGATAAATATTCAACGCTTGGTTATTTGAATATCTCCCTCCTCCTAAGTTTCCTGGAAACATCTTTCAGATGGGCAGGGGAAAGTCAATTACATCTCCCAGACTGAGACCCTGGATCAGGCCAGAACAAACAATCACTTCTCCCCTGATTACAGAAGGAGCCAATAGCTAAATTTTACCCTATTCGCGACGCCACGTCACAATAGCAGCAGGCGCCTACTGACGAAACTCCATGGGGGGGGCCGGCCCGGGGGGGGGGGGCAATAGGGGATCATTGGGGGCCCCCTGTGTCCTTGCCAACACTCAAAACCACACCCAAAAAAGCCTAGTTAAAAAGGTACCCCGGGGATATCATTGGGCCCCCTACTGACCCCTGTGCCCTCAGGCAGTGCCCGAGTTCCCAATTGGTCAGTCCGCCCCTGGTTCCTCAGCTACACCACTGTTCTAATATTGGTAGGCAAAATTTACTGATAAACTTACAAAGAGTTGTAGATGGTAGGTACAGGAAATTCTTTACGACCCCAGGTGTTCCACTTCGGTGCCTGTACGAACCACATACAATGACTGCAACCAATTCAAAAATCCCTAAAACAGCAGTTAACCGCCACTTGGTAAATGAAACTGTTGAAAAAAGGTTTAGTTTACCCGCTTCCAAGAAAAAGTATGGCAGACCACTCAACTGTTACCAAGACAGAGAAAAAAAATCCAGGGTCAGTCTTTCTATGTTAATCTTAGCTTCCATAAATTCATTGGAAATATTTTCATGGAATGTCAGACCGCAAGTTTCTGAACAACATGACGACCTATTTCTACCCCCCCAAAAAAAGATTTTTAAAACAAAATTTGTTTACAAATTTTAACCCTCAATGTACAAACTCTATCGGCTTCAATTTTGCTTAAGCTATTAAACAGCTAATGGCTGGAACAATCTTCTAAGGTTTTACATGCCTAGGGGTTGTTGTGTTTCTTATTGCACCAGAGTAATATGTTGGTACATGAAAATATAGTTTTTCAGTCACTCTAGTAAATTGCATTTAAGAGGATTTTACCTTCAACCATTTGGTTAGGAGCGTTTGTAAAATTTTGTATATGCTTCTTGTAAATTAGCAATTTGCACATTTTCAATTAAGTTGTAACTTAAAGATAGTAATAAGTTGTCAAATCAGTACCTCCACCCCACTGAAAGTCCAAATCGGTTGGGTTATGGTTATAGAGTAAGCCCTCAGCTCCTTTTTTCTGTACCTGACATTCAAGCCATAGAAGAGCTGAACACTTTTCTTCATTTAAATGACATGTCAAACTCCATTTTTTATTCACCTGATTTGATTCTTATCCATTATTCTAATCCTAACTTTATATTATTGCTCTGCAGCCCACCAGCATTCTTGGTATATTCAGGCACTACTTTTCTATCCTGATCTGGGTACCAGTTTTTTTATGGGCTGTATTGGTAGCACTCAATAAAATGCAACTTTAGTGCCACTGCCAACAGCACAAAAAACTCAAATGTTTGGCTTGGAAAAGGCATCCTTTTTTAACCCCCTTCACGCCTAAGGGTAAAACAAAAACTAAATGCCTAAGCACAATTCTGCAACGTTGACCCTGTGTTAGTAAAACCGTACATGTCATCACAACTACTTTGTACATCCAGGTGGATTATACCTTGATTTTCTCAGGACAAATTGGTCTTTCATTTGGTGGTAAATGGTAATGGATGCGCCCGATTTTTTTTTATTATCAAAGGAAAAACTGGCCCAAAATAGTAAAAAAAAAAAAATCATTTTTTTTATTTAGCTGTGTGTTTCTTGTTTACGGGCCATAAACCTACCACCAAAGAACAACCCAAAATTAAATTTCCGCTCTTGACGATCGCAGTGATACCAT
>CATNWA010004548.1:0-16167 GCA_951230385.1 Staurois parvus | reverse complement strand
AAAAAAATGATTGGTTAATTGCTATTAGAGGAGCCCATCTGATAAATCCTTGGATAAACTTTGGAATTTATCCTACTGTATAAATGTTAGTATACTGGACATTTGTTTTTGTCAGTCAACAAAGCTTTAATTCCATTTTCATCGTCCGGAACTGGCATCCTCCTAATGGAAGCTCTCCTGTTAAGTAAACATTAGATGGACTACTCCAAACGCCCACACATCAAGGCTGCCATCCACAACCAGGCCAATCTAAAAGTGTCAATTTTGAAACATTTCTGGAACCATGTAGGACGCGGTGCCACACTTGCCTCTAATTCACTGTCCCTTTTTACCTTAGCCAGGCCAAAGTCTGTGAGCTTGATGGAATAGCAGTCCCCGGTTAAAACACTAAAACATTATCTGGCTTCAACATCCATGTGTATCAGTTTTTTCTCTGCAATGAATTCAAGAGCACTTGAGATCTGCACAGCACACCTCTTCACTGCATCTTCTGGAATTCCCACCTAAAAAAAAAAAAAAAAAGAAATTCAGAATACTTATCTAAAAATTATAAATTCTGAATATTTATCGAAACCATTAAATTATAATGTATAGCTATAAACTTTTTTAGTTTTAGACTAGGGATGGATTATTTCACCATATATCTAGGTGCTCAGTAAAAGTAGTCAGAACAAAAGGCAAGTGTACATCTTTCAACATGGACACCTCTACTAAAATAACTAGTTTCCTCAATTCCTGTTGCATCTCTAGGAGAGGAAGTGAAAGGAAATCTTTACAAAAGGATACAGACAGCAAAAATAATTTGACGAGTTGTAAACTCTTAACTCCATCCAAACCTAAGGAAAACAATTCTCCATACTTAAATTCTTAATGTACTTACATTTGGTATCATGGAGAGCAGATCACCAAGAGGTGCCAGTTCTTGGACAAATTCAAAGCGGTCAGTAGTGGTTGACGACATTGAATGATGTTGGGATGAATTGAAAGTAAACATGAAAATACTGAACTCCCGGAGAAACGACTTCTGAGTGGTTTGTGGGGTTTATTTTTTTTCCCCATAACCTTCAATGCCATTGTTCCACCTGTGCAAAAAAAGTTTAATAGCTTAAAATGTCCAATTCTTGGTCTAAGGTAATTTCAGAATATTTAATTCTAATATCTGTTGCACCCAGATGTTTACCTTTTTCATTGAGATGTAATGCATGTTATAAATTGGGCCATATATGTTCTCTCCATATTCCTGCTATTTGTTTTATGGGGATTCTACTTTACTGATCCTTTTTATTTTAGAGTAACTTTACCATTAGTGATGTCTTGAAAGTAGTCTCTTGCAGATCATATTTACATGCCTAATGCAGTACATGAAGAATATTTAAATGGATAGAATTATTCACTGACCTGTTTTTCCTGTCGTTTGCCAAGAATACTTTCCCAAATCCACCTTCTCCAAGTTTCTTCACAATGAGGATCTACTCCTGTAAGTCTACCTTCTTTAATCCTCGTGAATAGAAGGAGGAGATCATTCTATCCAGAAGATGTTCCACATCATGAGCAACAGAGAACATGGTGTCCTGAAGAGCAAAAAACAAATCTTGTTAGGTGGAAAAAAATATCTTACAAATAAACTATAGAAAAGTTGCCAAATCTGAATAATGTTCACCTCAATTTATATACCTAAAAAAATAAATATGAAATGCTAAATAGACCTCCACATTTGTATTGTAGTGGTTTATGTAAGGATTTATTGTACTTATAAAGGGCGGTGTCCCCTTTCCCTTAGATGAAATATTATAGTGCCTCCATGCCGTTAAAATACGGCCAAAATATTTAGTAAACCAATAATTTGGGGACACCTTGATAATTTTTGATCACCACTTATTATTATACCTTGAAATTCTTTTAGCAGTATGATTTTGTACCATACACACAAAAATTTGCCTTATAATAGATAAATAATAAAAAATTTATTTATGTACAAAAATTATATATATATTAACAACAAAACGCAAAAAAAGACTGGTGATGAATGGATTATTGGTTACACACGAATCAAAGATATACCCTACCAATATCAACTACACAATAGTAATGTTTCTAAATAATGGGAAACAATATAACAATCTTTAAATGATAATGATTAAAAAATAAGTTTATTAACTAATAATTTTAGAGTATTTCAGAGGTTTATTTTCTCTCATTACATGGCCATAGCAATGGAAGAAAGATATTCCCTGATAAATTTTACTCTAATTTTTTTTAATTTATGAAATATGAAAAATTTGTAATATGACACCAACAAATATCTAACAGTAATACGGAATCCCCTATATATATATATATAATATATAAACAATCTTCTAAATGAAATGATTAAAAATTAAATTTATTAATAAACTAATAAATTTTTCGAGTAACCTTTATCAGAGGTTATTTTCTCATTACGTGGCCATAGCAATGGAAAGAAGATATTCCCTGATAAATTATACTCTAAATATTAAATTTTTTTTAATTTATGAAATATGAAAATTTTGTAATGACACCAACAATATCTAACAGTAATACGGAATCCCTCTATCTATATATATTTATCTTTATAGATATATATATATATATATATATGATATCCACCCAATACAGCTGTGATACACTAAGGTAAAGTTCTTATTACTCTACACAACAGATAATCGCATATAATGCAATACAAAATTAAATGGACCGTCTCAACCACACCCAGATCTAGGAATATGCACCTCCATTTATAGTGGATCCATGATTGGGCAATGGAATGCCTTCAGAATGATGACCACAGGGGGAAAGTGAAATAGAGTTCAATAGTGTGGAGGATGTAGGAATGTTCTTTGAAGTACAGAGATTTAGAAATTTAGGTAAAGTTTTGGAAGTTTGAAAAGATGGGAAGAGTTGATAGACAGCAGAGATTGGATTTCAGTCTTCAGATTTCTTCAGTCAGTTATGTTCCTTTTTTATCAATGAGGTTCTTTTTCAATGATTTTTTTTCTTATGGTGATATAGGTTCTTTTTAGTGTGGTTTTTTTTTTTTTAAATGAGGTTCCATGGGTTTTTTAATACCAACTAAAATTTTTTCTAAGAGACCCTCTCCACCAGGCTTTTTTGATTGGCTGGTTTGAGAAATGTATTATTTTTTATCTCTCACCTGTCCCCACTAAGTGGCGGTCAGAGCTTTTATATTTGTTTACAATTTGAGTATTTGTGATGACTTCGCACCTCGGGTGGAACTCAAGGTGATTTCAGGTATTAACTTATTATTTTATCCAGATATATAGTTGATTCATAGCTATTAATGGTTAATTAAGAACCATGGAATATATTGTACTTTTATTCGGTTATTCAATCTCCCTGAGATACAAGCCTGTTTTTTTGCATTTGTGTTTCTTTAATCTATTGATTGTTTTTTTTTGATTTATTTAATTTTTTTCATCTTAATACTCAAGTTAGTTAATGATATACCAATTATATTTGCTGGAATGTATTACATTTTGTTTCAGAAAGAGTCAGGAAATAATGTTTTCCTATTAATGTTTTTTTGGGTAAGAAATTTTTTTATTTTTTTTAGGCTTTAACCTTTTAGTCTTAAGGAAGTGACACATTAAACTGTTTTGTCATTGTAAAGATGATAGGCCAACAACCCGACGGTTCCGTTTATTTGGAATAAGACTGTTTATCTCACCATTCTTTTTTATTTTTTTTTACTTCTTTTATTATTTTATTAATTATTTTTATATTTTACCTTTTTTTTTATTTTTTTTTTCTTTTTTAACGTTTAATTGATCTTTCTGATTAGCACTTTTGTAATGCATTCTCCCCGGACTATTTTATATTTTTTATAGTATTTGTTACATATTTTAATTTTTTTAAATTATTAGCCTTTCCAGTTAAAGCTTTTTATTTTCGTTTTTTTGTTTTTTGGAGAAAAATATGCAGTCTATTGTTAATTGCTTTGAGGAAAGAAAAAAAATTTTCGTTTTTTACTTTTTTTTTTTTTGGCAGTTATTCTCTTAGCTTAGGTTTATTTGGAATTTTAATTTTGGTTAACCACACCGCTTATGTAGATGTTTAGGTTTTTTATTTATCATTATTTTTTTTTTTTTTTTTTTGTTTTACTTCTTAAACTTCCTTTTTTTTTTTTTTATTTTTTTTTTTTTCAGTTTACAGCGCACGTATTTTGTTATTGTAATCGCAAACCAATGAGTTTTACTTTTATTTTGTTTTGACTCGTTTCCTTTTCTGTTTTTTTTTAATGTGAAATGGAGACTCTATTTTATTATTTTTGGTTAGTCTATGGTTTTTTTTTTTGTGTTCATAGTTTTTATTTTTTTTTTTATTTCTTTTTGATTTTTTCACTTTGATGTCTGATTCTTTATTTTTTATTAATTTTCTGTTTTTAATTTTCCTACCTTGGGGTTCATGTTCCTCCCATGTTAATTTTTTTTTTTGGCCTCCTTTTCTTCTCTGGAATTTTTTGGTTGGGCCCCCCTGGGACATTTTTTATCCAAAAAATTTTTCGATTTGACATTTGGTTTATTAATGGATTTTTATGCTTTTAGTTTTTTTTTTTTTGTTTTTGTTAATTTTTTTTTTCGTTTTTATTTTAAAATTTTTTTTTATTTTCTTTTTTTTTGGAAAATTTCTATTATATTTTTTCTTTTTTGTTCTTTTTTGGAATGACAATGTTACTTTGCAGGTGGTTTTTTTTTTCTTTATCTTTTTTATAGTTTACTCATAAGTTTATCTTGTTTCTTTTGTATTTTTATTTGGCAACTTGTATGGTTTGATTTATGTTTTTTTTTGTTTGTTTTTAGGGAAACTGCATTTTTTTCTTATTTTATTTTTATTTAGTATGATTCATTTTTTTTCGTTTTTTTTTTTTGATGTGTTTAGTTGTTTTTATTTTCAGCTTTTTATTTTTTTTTGTTGCGTATCGTTTTGTTTTTTTTTGTGTTTTATTTTATTGATTTTAGTTTTATTTGTTGTTGTTCTTGTAGTATCATTTGTTTTGTGAGTCTTAGCGACTTATTTTTTTTTTGTTTGTTTATTTTTTATTGTTTAGAATTTTTGTTTTTTTGTGTTAGATAAGTGTTTTACCGCACTATTCCTTATTTGTATTTGGTGTTATTTTGTGGTTTTTGTTTTTTTTTGTTTTTTTGTTGTTTTTTACAATCACCGAGCTTCCTGAATTTTATGTTCTCAGTTTCTTTGTTTACCTTGTTTCCTTTTTTTTTGTTTGTTTTTTTTAGTATTTTTGTTTTTTGTTCAAGTTTTTTGTATTTTTATCGTTTTTTATTTTTTTTTTTTTTTTATGTGTGTTTGACATCCCATTACGTTTCCTTTTTCCTTATTTTTTATACCTTTTTGTTTTTATTTTATATGTTTTGATTCTATCGTTTTTTACACTAACACCACCCCCTAGAGAGATTTTTTGCCTTTAGGATTTTGTTTTATTTAGTTTTACGTTATCAAAATTTTTCCTTTTGAATTTTGGCTTTTTTTAGGGGTCGCTAGCTGAAGTGCGATTCTTACCCACTATAATCCTCTTGGTGTGACTTTATTAACAGTCAAAAGACATTTTTTTGTTAGTTAATGGCAGGAGACACAACGTCTCGGAGCTTTTTATTCGAGTGAATTGGTATATATCGACATAGTGGTGAGGTAAATAGGCGATGTAAGCATGTTGAAAAATGTTCCGATTTGTTTGCGTCGTGAATTTAGATTTTATATATTTAGTATGGCCCAATTTATCAATTGAATTTCTGTATATAAGCCATATATATGATCAGCCATTGTCTGTTGTTAAATGTATTTCTTTATGTAGTTGGTAAATAAAAATAGGATAAATTGCAAAAAAAGATATGAAATAACACGGCAAAAAAAGGCAGTAATTCAGAACATCGAGAAACGATAAGAAGAGCCAATAGGCACAATCCTTGTACGCAGTGAGAGTAGTCATACATGATATAGAAGGATCGAACTAAAAGTAGATGCTCCCCGTAAAGCCCTATGAGACGAATCATGTTGTAACGAAGAAAACCTCATAAATTTAAGTGAGATCTTGACCCATTTATACTATCGTATGTTAATTTGATTAATCCACTAGTCTGGTCGCAATCGAGTAGATTTTAGATGATATCAAGTAATACCATTAAGATACGTAAATAATTTACACTCTTTTAACTATCATACGCTGACAGTGCTAGTCAATCCATGACGCTTTTAGTTGGGATAACGACACATTATGATGAATGAATACGATAATGCACATTATATCGTTTCATCACCTTTGGCATCTCTCTATTTTGTGCAGTATTTAAAGATCCACACAAGGATACATCGTGATCACTATCTCGTATTCCTTGGAGCACCACTGTTCTAAGCCTGCTTCACACTTGTGATAGCTTTTCCATACCCTTTACCTTGTTAGATCCTTTAACCTTTATTCTATGTCTAATAATTTTTACCACCGCATGATTATCCATTTTTTATTCTTTCTGTTTCTTTCTTGTGTCTTAATAATATATCGGCCAGATCGTTCACTATTTCACGCAATCGTATGTACTAATTTATAGTGGCCATTCCTTGGTCTCTTGAATTGCACCTTGATTCTCGTTTGCAGACTCTTAATAGCAATTAACATCAATAGTGACAACATTACCTTACCATGGTTTCCAACGGTTTGTGCTCTACTCCTTGTTCATGGTTTCATTAACAGCTAGGGCCCCGTAGACATACTTTTAGCGACGATCTGAGTTCCTGACTTAAATACGAATCGTGGTCCATCATGGCACACTCTAAATTAGATACCGAACTTTTCGGGTAGTTCTAATCGTCAACTAATGGTCCCTTCACGAATTGCTTAATGAAATTATCAGCAGCTGATTTCATTTTGGTACTCAAGTCTGCTATCCCACAGAATTTAGCCTCTTCTGACACCTTTGTGGTACCAAACGATTCCAAGTACTCATAGCCACTTTTTGGAGCTATTGCCTCCTTATCGTTCTTGTGATGAAAAGCTCTTCAAAGTCATATTATACCTTCAGCCGCTATATTACCAGTATCTTAATCATCAAAACCTGGTCAGAGAGCTACAGATTTTGCTCTTCCATTGATTCAAATTGGTCCGGGGCCTACATAGATAAGCGTAGATTGAAGGAGACATTCATCTGGAGCTCGCTATTCTCACTGGGCTATTTCTTTCTATTCCTTGTTCTGTATTAATCTTTATCTATATTTCACAGAGGCTATTTTCTTTTTTCGGTTCCCCCTCCAAGCTTGATCTGGCTATCTCGACACACCCTTTCTTCCCCTGATTTCCCGTTCACATCTTTAAATCCTCTGTAAGGCTGGTGTGCCGTTTCAACAAAGTCTCCCTCCCTTGAATGTAACTGCGGAAAATCTGTGAGATGCCCACACGGTGGACAATAGAGCTTTTTCAGTCCACTGAATTTTTACCTCTAACCAGGGCAAAGTTTTCACTGGCATAGCAATCAACCTTACGACATCCTCGTTCTGGTAAAGAACGGAACCATACTTACCTGCGTAAACCCTGTCTACTAGATAGAAATTCTTACCGCCCTTCAGGATATCCGAGACACGGGGCTTGTGTGAGACGTTCCTTTAACTCCTTCATGGCGTCGTCCTGTTTCTTACCCCACACCATCCGACATCTTTCCTTCAGTAGGTAAAGCAAAACGCTTGCTTATCTCGGCGTAATTATCAATAAATTTACGCGAGTAGTTTAACCATACCTAGAATGATCTCAATTCTTTAAGTTAGTAGGGACTTTACAGTTTAGAACCGCCTCAACCTTCTTCTTTTGTGGGTTTCAAACCTTCAGCAGTTAACTTCATGGCCTAGAAGTTACCTTTGTGAGACGCCACTTTGGGGCCTTTTTGTAAGGGACAGTTAACTCCTGCTGCTTTTAATTGGCCCAGAACATCCGAAGTTCTGTAATGTGCTTGGCCATAACAGTACTTTTTGATCAGGATACGTCCACATATGCCAACGGCCCCCTTTCGAAGGCGTCTGGCATGGCCTTAGTGCATGAACACAGCAAATTCACAGTCCAATTTATGAATCCGAAAGGCATCCATAACCCAACAATACTGTTGAATATTCCAAAGCTGAAAGACAGTTTGTATATGGTCTTACCCCTCACATCACCATAAAGGTCCAATACCCCCCTGTGCACCAATCCAAGGCGTAGTAAAAACTCTGGAATCCTTGGAGCTGGGCTAGACACTCGGGACTATGTAATGGGGACAGGCCATCCGTGACAATGTACACTCGTTTGTTCAGCTGACGGAGGTCCAGCCGCACCAACCGCCATTGTCCATTGGGGTTTTAAAAATACCCAGGATAGGGTGGGTATAGGATAGACTGTGGATGGGCCTAATTATACCCCCATTCATGTGAACTTCCTGATAATCTCAGCTAGAGAATTCATATGGAAGCTTTAAAGTCAGCAACACCTATACAGTCTCCTTATAGCGAATACTTGTGGGACGCATCTGGATCTGTTTGGATCCTTAAGCGATGTGTTAGGTCAGTAGTCCCAAAATCGTAATAATACATGGCAAAGAGTCTCTTTGAATACAAGGAGAAGCTCTTCTGTAGCAATGTTCGTCCGAGATCCATTGGAACAACGCATCGGGCGAGGGCCACCATCTCTTCAAGTAACTTCCCTGCCCATCCAGGTTCCTTGGGGGTTACACTTGTACTTCTTCGTGTGTGATTCACACAGACACTAGTGATGTCCTCTTCGATTTCGACGAGGGTACCTATCTTTAGAAATCGTACACGAATAAATGGACTCTATGGTGAAAATACCCTCTGGTAATCGAATGGAATTGTTTGTTCAATAATTGTTCCTCCGCCTAAATATTCCATCCGGGATGATTCCACTCACCTGGTTTCGTGACACCCAAAGGGTGTAAATATTCAGTCTCTACCTGCTAGATCCAATAAGGGTCTCTTTGGGTTAGACGCATGTCCTGAGTGGACAAGATTATGTTGTAACTGTACATTGGGGACTGATGTGTGTTTGGGGGGGGACTAGGGTGCGTGTGGTGGTTTAGTGTTTCGCGCTGTCCTTCACCCTGCATTTTATGGAGATGCCATAAGACTTAATGCACAACATGACCCCTTCAGTCTATGGTCCCTTTATAAATCTTGGATGGGGAGTATGAATAATTTAGTTATGCCCCTTAGGAATGGTAAACCTCTGTGGCTACCTGGGCTTTCAACAAGCATAAGGCATATCTGTTGCACGGAATTTACAGCTAAGGTCCTGATTTTGGTAATTTTTGCGTTTCCCCTTTAGTCGACTCCCATAAACAGTCAGTTAATTAGGTCGACTTGCATTGCAAATCGATGGTAACAACATCCGTTTGCCAAAATAAATTTTTAGTTTTGGTGAGTATTCCAAGACTATGGACACGTGGTGGCTGTTTTGTTATCCTACAGAGAACGTTTAGAGAGACACCTTGCTATTGAATGGGGTAATCATCAGAGTCATCAATGGAAGTCTGAAAATCCCAATGACGCTGAGGTGTGTGAGGAAACGGATCATATCCAATTTCGTTCAGGTGTTTTAATCAGAAACCGCTAAAACAACCCCTGGCTTACAAAGCCTGTCTACCAGTCGAAAATCTTAGTTAGGCATATTCTTGTGAACTCGTTAAGACCCATTTATATCCGGATTGGGGATAAACAAATCGCTGTTAAACCCTTTCAACAACCTGACAATAATTGGGTTGTGATCTCCCCTTTTTCTTGGTTTATCCTCCTGATGAAAAGATATCGTAAGGATGTCATCTTGCGGAGGGAAATATCTTTTAATTTTATCTTGGGGAATTCTAAAAAATGTGATCCTCCATACTCTTCTGATTGGGTTATGGTCATCAGGTTTAGGATAACCGTTACATCAGGAAGTTGACTGTTCCTGAAATTGGATTTTCTAATGATCCAGGCCTTTCTTCCACAAGGTGGCAGTGTTGTCGGGAATGGGAGTTTTAAAGTTTCCCATATTTAATCGGGGTATTTTACCTGTGACCCACAGTACTTGGTTCACACACGGTCCAACTATTGTGTTCAGCCTTTTAGAAAGTCCATCCCAAAGATCATGTGGTGGCTGGGAGAATGTTGGCAATGATGAATGGGTGTCCTCAGTTTCCTTGTTACCCAGTTTTCAGTTTAAGCCAGGCGGTACCCATGACTTGTACAGGGACTCTCACCTACAACACCAATTAATGAGCTGTCAAAACTTTTAAGTCTTGGCTTGGTGGGGCATGCGACATTAGCCACTTTATTAAAATGTTCCTGTGACCGATGATGGTTGCTTGGGATCCAGTGTCTATATAGGCCGACAATAGAAAGATAATGGCCATCCTGCACCTGCACCGTGGCATAATTCTCCCATCAGATTACAGTCAGCTCACACATGAAAATAGCGTGGTTGAAGATCTGTGGGCCCTTACAATTACATATGGACTGGCAACTTATCTCACCCACATGTGTGTTGGACACATCATACCCTTATCCTCCCTGGTGGGATTCTTGGACTGTTTCAAGACAGGAAGCACAACCTAGAACTTGGTGCTTGCTTCTTCCGTCTGGGCTTGTCAATCCCGATGATTTCGCGATGCCACGACTATATTAGGGGCAATAGATGGACACTGAAAAACAGGAGAATGCGTTAATAACCAACAACTGGTCCCCTTTGCCGGAGAACTAGATTCTCCATTTAGTAGCGTGTCAGGGACGGAGACACACATCTCTTGTCATTTGACTCCGTTGTTCTCTTCGCTGTTGGTGTAAGTCTTGGTTGCCTGTTAATTCTGTGACCCCTTGGTTGGTCACAGGCTGTTCCCTAAAAAAGGATTGGGAAGAAAATTTAGTGACAAGCTTGTCCATTTGTGTTCAGCCATTGTGCTGACCTGTGCCTCTATTTGCCCAATACGCTCAGAGGAGTCATTCTGTTGATTCTCCCTTTTCCTGTACTTACGCTTGTATTTTGGACGGGACGTGGCAATGAGGACTCAGAGTCAGAACTACTGCTCTGGTCCCGACGCCATTTTTCTATCTGAGGTTGTTCGGGGTCTCCTGTCATTAAAGGGGAGCCCTGGGGTAAACTGTATCCCCCTTTGAGTTTGAGGGTGTTCTTTGGCGTGGAGGAAAATCTTTTGCGAAGTCAGAGTTCTTATTAAAATTGGCTGATTCTTATTGAAATTATGGTTCCCTAATTTAAATTGGGGCTTCCCAATAAAAATTCCATGTTGATCTTGGCGAGGATAGTAAACCGCCCGAGGATACCATTGCCCCCTTTGATTCTCATCACTATACTGGACCTTTACCATACATTTTTATTCTCACTTCCACTACCGTAGTTCCTGGCTTTTGTCTATCCTTCCTCACCCACTGGTTTTGGGGCCGGTGCCAAAGTTTTATGGACCGCTCCTTCACTGCTGGGTTTTGAGGTACAAATCTAGGGGAACCATTGGTTTTACCCCACGGACTACTTCTCCGCATAATTGATTTCTTCTTCCCGCCTGCAACACATTTGGATTTGGAGGGAAACTGTAGTGGCTGCTACGTATCTTGGGACTATCTTGGTTCTCTTTTTATCCCGCCCCTCACACTGACTGTTGGATGGGAGAACAAATAGTCACTCTCTCTCAACCAACCAATCAAGAGAGCATCCCTTTCTGTAATCCTTTGGCAAGTCCCCAATTTTATATAAGCAGGTAGTGCTTCATTAAAATATGGTCTTGAACTTCTGTGGCTGGTCAAGATTGGAATCCTTCTCAGCCAGGAAATAGGCATTTCTGAGAGACAGCCAGAAATACCTGCAGGGTCTTGGTGAGGACCACACTTTAAATTGTAGGCCGGCAGCCTTGGCAGAGGTTACAGTTTTATAAGGCCCAAATTCCATGTGGCACTCTATGTTTAAACCCTCTCTCCAGGACACTATCGGAATAGGTCCTCAAGGTATCAAAGAATTGCCGGTATTTCTCTTCAAAACCCATGGCAGCAATTCTATTTTGGTGTGGTCCATCTCTAATGCCCTGGGGGAGCCAGAATTTCTAACGTCTGTTCGTAATGTTTTCATATGTTCGGTGATCTCGAGGGCCCCTTTTCTTAGTAAACATAAGAATAACCAGTGTCCTTCAGGAACTTAATGACTTTTGGGTGTCATATCTTCTGAATGACCCCTGGGATTTTAACCCTTCTTTGCCTATATGAAACCTCATACTTTCCTTCTGAGCGCTCTGGAGTGTATCTTGGGGAGCCTAGGGGGCGACCTATATTCTGTCTCTGCCTCACTGATCAGGTACTTCACTGTGATGCGGGTATCCCCGCTAATCAGCCTCCTACTTGACTGGGTTGGTTTTGGACCCCAGAATTTATTTGCGGCCGTCCTACCCTCATAATCTGCTCCCTCCAGAGTTTTCTGCTCAGATCTTATCTACGCAAGTTCTGACAGGTCATGCTTATCCCCTGGGTGAACTTTAATTTCACATCAGGAGAACTTTCTTGATCTGAAGTACTTCCACTTAATCTTTTAAATCCTGATATTTCTTTTGAAATCGTTTTCCATTCCTGAAAATTTCTTTCATACAGGTCTTGAGCACTTTGAAAAGTCTTTGACCAATCTATCTTGATATTCTTGGATTCGTCTAAAACTAATACCGTCTGACCAAGCTTCCCTTTCAAAGACTCAATGTCCGATTTCTGCTTTCCAACAAGAGGTGGGCTTCTGACAATTCTTCCCTTAAAGTTATGGTTTGCTGGGCAGCTCCAGCGCTCATGAACATAACATGGGCCAGGCTTTTAGGAGAAGTCTGTCACGGCTTTTATTACTTTCTGTTTTAGCAAAGGCAATAAAAAACTCGACCCACCCCCGACCCTTTTGGTTGAACAGGTCCTCAAAATGAGCTCATAGCCTGCTTTTTTCTCTGCATCCCACCAATTCATCATTGTTCATCCCCTAAACCTAATCTCTGGCGAGAGATAATTTATTACTACAACCTTCAACATACTTCTGCCAAGTATCGCACAGGACTTTTTTCGGGGTGGCCTAGGTTGTTCCCCCCTCAATATCTGGGCTGCCAAATTTTCCTCGCTATACTTGGAAGAGGTGGACGATCCGTGATTACTGGATTGCCAATTTTGATACCAAATATATGTTTGACAAAGTGTACAAATATACAATCAGCAGTGCGTTTTTGTATTATGGTACGATTTTCTATGGCTCTCAGCAGTGCCTCTCCCAAATTGTATCCTGTTGTGGTTTATGTAAGGATTTATTCTACTTATAAAGGCGGTGTCCCTTTCCCTTAGATAGAAATATTACAAGTGCCTCCAGCCGTTTAAAACATCGGCAAATATATTAGTTAAACCAATAATTTGGACACCTTGATAATTTGGATCACCACTTATTATACCTTGAATTCTTTTTCAGCCAGTATGATTTCGTACCACCATAACACACAATTTGCCTTATAGATAAATATAAAAAACACTTTATTTATGTACAAAAAATAATATATAAAACCGCAAAAGACTGGTGATGTGAATGAATATGATGCACACGGTTCAAAGATATACCCTACCAATATCATACACAATAGTAAATGTTTCTAAATAATGGGAAACCAATATAACAATCTTCTAAATGATGATTAAAAATTAAATTTATTAAACTAATAATTTTCGCCGTATTTCAGAGGTTATTTTTCTCATTACGTGGCCATAGCAATGGAAGAAGATATTTCCTGATAAATTTATACTCTAATTATTAATTTTTTTAATTTATGAAATATGAAAAATTTGTAATGACACCAACAATATCTAACAGTAATACGGAATCCCTCTATCTATATATATATATTATATATATATATTATATATATATCTATCCACCCAATACAGCTGTGATACACTAAGGTAATTCTTATTACTCTACACAACAGATAAAATATGCAATACAAAATTAAATGGACAGTCTCACCACACCCAGATCTAGGAATATGACACCTCCCAGTGGATCCAATTGGCAATGGAACGCCTTCAGAATGATGACCACAGGGGAAAGTGAAATAGAGTTCAATAGTGTGGGAGAATGTAGGAAGTTAGAAGTACAGAGATTTAGAAATTTTTAGTAAAGTTTTGGAAGTTTGAAAAGATGGAAGAGTTGATAGACAGCAGAGATGGATTTCAGTCTTCAGATTTCTTCAGTCAGTTGTTCCTTTTTTTTCAATGAGGTTCTTTTTCAATGAGTTTTTTCTTAGTGAGGGTTCTTTTTTAGTGAGGGTTTTTTTTTTTTTTAAATGAGGTGCATGGGTTTTTATACCAACTAAACTATTGTTCTAAGAGACCCTCCCACCAGGCTTTTTGATTGGCTGGTTGAGAAATGTATGTATTTAAGCGATCTCTCACCTGTCCACTAAGTGGCGGTCAGAGCTCATAGAACAATTTGAGTATTTGTGATGACTCACCTCGGGTGGAACTCAAGGTGATTTCAGGTATTAACTATATGTCTTATCCAGATATATAGTTGATCATAGCTATAATGTTCTAAATAAGAACCATGGAATATATGTGTATATTCGGTTATTCATCTCCCTGAGATACAAGCCTGTGTGAAAGCATTTGTTTCCTAATATAACATACAACTGATGCTAATTCACAATATATCTTACTTTTTCTTCATCTCAATACTCAAGTTAGTGATATACAATTCCCATTGCTGAATGTATTTTTGTTTCAGAAAGAGTAGGAATAATGTCTCTTCCTGTTAATGTTTCTGGGGTAAGAATATAAGTTTTAGCTTTAACCTTTAGTCTTAAGAGTGACACATTAAACTGATGTTTGTCCATTGTAAAGATGATAGGCAACAACCCGGTGTCCTTGTAGTTTGAAAAGACTGTTTATCTCACCATTCTCCTCAAGGTTTTTTTACTCTTCTCAAACTTTAATATAGTCTCATATTCACTTGTTGGTGTGGTGATTCAATGTTTGAAGGTTTAACGTCTTATTTGACTGTCTGATTAACTTTTGTATATGCATTCTCCCCGACTCCAATATACAAATAGTATTTGTTGACATATATACACTTTAGTTTAACCTTATAAGCCTTCCAGCCTAAACCTTAGAATTAAACCCCCTGTGGAGAGTCAAACAGTCTATTGTCTCTAGGAAAGAAAAAAAATCCCCTCACCCATTATTTACATTTCTTAGCTGTAGGGTCATTCGAATTTTCAACCAAGACAACTTAACCCTTAGCAGATGGCTAGGCTGGTTTGCTATCAGAATTAAGGTTGTCTTGATAAATAATTTCAAAAGTCCACAACAGTATGTACATGACTCGAGGAATACGGTTTGAACATTAAAGTGAGTTCATGCTCAACAGAAATGTGTATATTACTTTAAAGGACCTGAATATGGAAAGCCAGCTATCTATTTTTTTTCCATTGACCACAACTGTAAGGAACATTCTTCCCACTGACCATCACACTGTACACAGAGCTGCAGCTATATCTATTAGAGTGTCACGGTATAAGGTCATGTTCAGAGACCAGTTGCTATTGCAGTAAAAGGCTTACCTGAAACCAGCAGGATAGGTACACCAGCGGATCCCCCTGGGAATGACGCAAGATCACCTGAGGTGCGGGGTCTAAGTATTAACCGGTATTCACCAGAGCTCCTAATGGTGGAGATGGATTGGGCTGCGTGTTAATACCAGGTCGCAGATCTCAGGATCACCTCACCAGGGAATGAGCAGACTGGGAACCAATAGCGGATCAACAGGTTAGGGATCAGACGAAAGCAGAGTCAGTCACAAGCCAAGGGTCGGTCACAAGTTGTAGCAGATCAATCGTAGTACGTTAGGATGAGACGAAATCGTGGTCAGGAACAAGCCAAAGGTCAGTAGTTTGAGGTGTAGACAGCAGCAGGAACAGTAGCGGGATATTGGCTGGAAAGGCACAATAATCTGGCAAGGAGGAAGTGCATGGACATGGCTTTTATAAGGAAGTTCATGGGAGGAGCATGGAGTTCAAGGTTCAAGAGTAATCAAGGCACAAGGCAGGATCATTCAAGAAATGTCAAGGGAGCTGTCCAGCATTCCAGATAGCT
>CATNWA010004547.1:0-24573 GCA_951230385.1 Staurois parvus | reverse complement strand
CTACAGGAAACGTCTGACCTCTGTAATTGCCAACAAGGGATTTGCCACTAAGTACTAATTCATGTTTTGTGAAGGGTATCTAATACTTATTTCCCTCATGAACATGCAAATCCATGCATAATTTGTTAGACATGCCTTTCTTTTGAATTTTTTGTTGCTATTCTGTCTCTGTGTTTCAATACACCTACCATTCGATTTTTAGACTGATTATTTCTTTGTGGGCAAACATTCAAAATCAGCAGGGGATCAAATACTTATTTCCTTCACTGTATATACAGTATATATATATATATATATATATATATATATATGTGTATCGCAATGGAAAAAAAAATATTGATTATAAAGAAAATTGGATCTAACAGATCATGTTGGGAATACTGTTTTCTAATAAGCAATATGTAATAGAAGTAATTATTATTTGATGAGGATGTGATCTAATTAAATTGAACCGGATGATAAGGAATAGACTGCAAGATATGGGTACAAACCAAGTTATTACAAGATGGAATGGATTTCCAAGTCTTCATTCATCGCATTGGGAGCCATAGTGTCCAGTATGTATATCCAATATGGTTCCCTCCTGCACAGGCGTTGAATACACTCTGCCTTTGGGTAACTCTTGGATATACTATCTATAACCCAGACATATAGGCCTGTGGATGACTTCGGGTGATATTCTAGGAAGGCATTTTGGTTTGTGGCATTGATACATCCCCTTTAATGACAAAAAGGTCAATGTTGAGGGGGGGGGGGGGGTGCACTTGGCTGTAGTTTTTTAATTTTTCGGTGCAATTCTACTTTTGATATTACAAGCCTTTCTGTAGGAGATTTTTGGCATGTCAGTTATGGTGGATTGTAGGTGGGGGTCCTCTAAGTGTTTACCCCACTGTTGGTGAAGGATCCGCTCCATTTTCCTATGCTGGGTATGAAACTGAGTTGTAAATCTCACTATATTGGTTTATTTTTGTGTGGTAGTTCTAGCAGGACTGAAATTATGACAATTTTGATACATCATATGGGTCTCCTGCATTAGTGCCGGGGGATATCCTTTTTCTTGAAACGTTTGTTTTAAGAGTTCACTTTGGTAGAGATAGTCAACATCTCAAGTACAACTGTGGTGGAGTCTACAAAACTGGCTTTTAGGGATATTGGATATCCACCTGGGGTGGTGATAGCTCTGAAAGTGAAGGTAGGAATTCCTGGCGGTAGGTTTAATGAAATTATTAGCATAGATTGCTGTGTCAGTGTGACATTATTCAAGATCCAGAAAGGCCAGATAATCTGGGTTACACACATGGGTAATTTATAGGCCTAAAGTGTTGGAATTGCAATATGTGACACAGGACTCAGCTAGCTGCATAGGGCCATCCCAAATCACTATTATATCATCTATATATCTCCCATATATAGGTGTTCAGAATATGGGTTATTGTTGCACACTGATTGGTGTTCCCACAGTCCCATGGCTAGAATAGCATAGCTTGGCACAAAGTTTGCCCCCATGGCTGTGCCCTGGATTTGAAAATAGAAGTTGGTGTCAAATGCAAAATAGTTATGGGTAAGGCAAAAATGCGTGGCATCCAATATAAATTTGGGCTGCCTCAAATTTATAAGCGGGGGTCTTGAGTAAGGAAGTGTTGGACCGCCTTGAGTCCTACCTCGTGAGGGATGGATGTATAGAGGGAGGCCACATCCAGGGACAACCATAAATATGTGGATTCCAAGGAGTAAGTTTTAAGGTTATCTAGAAGATGGATGCCATCACAAATATAGGCTGGGAGTTGTTGAGTCACTGCCACTATTGGACGTACAGGTGGGTTGACTATACTTTTGTGAATCTAGGGCAGATGATAAAAGTATGGCATGCTGTAATTATTTCTCTCTAGAAAGGCAGCTTCAGTTTTTCTGATGACCCCTTCTTCCATAGCTTTACTCACTAATTTGTGTGCATCCTCACAAAATTGTGGAAGAGGGTCATATTCAAGACGTGTGTAAGTCTCATAGTCTGATAGGAGTCTATGTGTCTCGCTGAAATAAGCAGCTATATCCTGAAAGACTGTGTCCCCACCCTTGTCTGTTGGTTTGATAATAAGATCTGTGTGGGAGGACATTTTTTTCAGGGCTAATTGTTTCTGAGGTGTAAGATTAGATTGGATGGGAGAAACAGTGGATGTAGATTCACATATACGTTTCATAGACCACTTGATAAAAACTTAGAATATAGGGACCTTTAGCATGTATAGGGTTAAATATGGATTTGGGACAGAACCCAGTCTGTTGTACCGAGGTGAAGTTGGGAGAAATTGGGTAAGAGTGATATTATTATTATACAGTATTTATAAAGCGCCAATGGTTCGCTCAGCGCTGTACATTACAAAGGGGGACAGAACATGTGACAGAACAATACCAATACAATGCAAAACATGAGGGGATCGAGGGCTCTGCTCTTTCGAGCTTACAATCTAGGAGGGAGGGGATAGTGGTACAGGAGGAGATAGCTGTGGGGGATGGAGTGGTAGGAAGAGTGGAGGAGGTCGGCAGGTTAGCAGGGGGTGGGGTAGGCTTCCCTGAAGAGATGGGTTTTCAGGGTGCGCCTAAAGGAGAGGAGAGTAGGTGATAATCTGATGGGTTGGGACAGGGAGTTCCAGAGGATAGGTGACACCCTGGAGAAGTCCTGGAGGCGGGCATGGGAGGAGGAGACCAGGGAACTAGAGAGAAGGAGGTCTTGTGAGGAGCGGAGTGTGCGTGCTGGGCGGTACTTGGATATTAGGTCAGTGATGTAGTACGGGGCAGTATGGTGGACAGCTTTGTACGTCAGTGTTAGGATTTTGAATTTGATCCGTTGCACAATCGGAAGCCAGTGGAGGGATTGGCAGAGGGGGGTGGCGGAGATGGAGCGATTGGAAAGGTGAATGAGTCTGGCAGTCGTATTCAGGATCGACTGAAGCGGGGATACCCAGCAGCGAGGCAGGTCAATAACGAGGGAGTTGCAGTAGTCGAGTCGTGATATGATGAGGGGAGTGGATGAGCTGTTTAGTGGTTTCTGGGGTTAGGAACGTGCGTATTTTGGCGATGTTGCGGAGGTGGAGTTTGCACGAGTTTGTTAAAGATTGGACTTGGGGTTGGAAGGATAGGTTGGAGTCCAGAATGACACCAAGTACTCTGGCCTGCGGGGCGGGTTTGATGGTGGCATTGTTGGATGTGACGGAGAAGTCAATGGGGGTCCGGGCTGAAGACAAGAAACTCGGTTTTGGAGAGGTTCAGTCTAAGGAAATGGAGCGACATCCAGTCTGATATGTCGTTTTGTAGGTGTGTGATTCAGGCGGAGACCGAGGGGGTGAGGTGGGGGGTTGAGAGATAGATTTGTGTGTCTTCGGCATAGAGGTGGTAGTTGAAGCCATGAGAGTGTATGAGTTGGCCAAGGGAGGAGGTGTAGATGGAGAAGAGAAGGGGCCCGAGGACAGAGCCTTGAGGGACCACAACAGAGAGGGGGAGTGAGGGAGAGGTGGTAGCATTATAGGTAACGCTGAAAGAGCGTTGTGACAGGTAGGATGAGAGCCAGGAGAGAGCAGAATTTCTGAGGCTGAGGGAGTGTAGTTTTTTGAGGAGGAGGGGGTGGTCGACTGTGTCGAAGGCCGCAGAGAGGTCAAGGAGTAGGAGCACTGAATAGTGGCCATTAGCTTTGGCGGTTAGCAGGTCGTTGGAGAGTTTGAGTAAGGCAGTTTTGGTGGAGTGTAGGGGACGGAAGCCGGACTGTAGGGGATCGAGGAGGTTGTTGTCGTTGAGGTGAGAGCTTAGGCGGGTGTAGACGCTCGAGGAGTTTAGATGTAAATGGGAGCAGGGAGATGTGTCTGAGGTTGTTCGGGTCATTGGGGTCCAGGGAGGGCTTTTTTAAGTATGGGGGTGATGTGTGCATGTTTCAGAGGGGAGGGGAAAGTGCCAGAGGAGAGGGAGAGATTAAAGATGTGGGTGAGGGAGCGTAGGATGGAGGGGGAGGGAGGTCGTAGGAGTTGTGAGGGGATAGGGTCGAGGGGGCAGGTGGTGAGGCGGGCATCAGAAAGGATCTTGGAGACTTCCTCGATGGTAGTAAGGTCAAAGGTGCGGAGTGTTGGGGGAGCATCAGTATGAGGAATGTAGGGTGGGGTGGAAGTGGAGGTCAGAGCAGTGGTGGGGCCGTGGGAGAGGGGTGATGAGGGGGTAGTTGAGTGAGGGGGGAACGGGGTTGGAGGGAGTTTGAGCAGCGACGAAGTCCCTGCGGGTTATGTTGAGGGAGAGGGGGGGGATGAGGGGGTAGCTGTGTGTAAGGGACTGCCCGGCGGTACCACTAGCACTCCACTGATCAGGCGTCCCCAGCGCAGGGAATCTAAGCCCCAGAGTACTTGTTCACCAGGGCCCCTGATGGTGGGGATGGACTTGGAGTACCCTGAGACCAGGTCGTGGCTACTGAGGACACCCATCAGTGGTAGGGGTATTCGCCAGGGGCTCCCACGGGGAAGAGCCTGATAGGAGGTCGGGAGACCCCGTTGGGATGGATGGGTGAGCACGTACAAGGTCAGGCAGGCCGGGTCGGTAACTATGGGGACGGTGCGGTACAAAGCAGCGGGCAGAGAATAGTCGGGTCACACGCCAGGTCAGCAACAGAAGGTCAGGTCCAATAGGGAGCATCCAGGAGAGAGGTCAGGCAAAGCAAGGGTCTGGGCAGGAGAATACAGCAGGGTCAGGTACAATCCGGGTCAGCAACTTACAAGAAACAGGTTCGCAAATACAAGATACAGGATAGACCAGAAGGCACTGAATGACAGCTCAGGGCCGTTTAAATATCACGCCTGCGCTGTCATTGGTGCCAAGCGCGTGCCCGCGGCCCCTACTGCGCATGCGTGAGCTCGATAGCAGCAGTCGGCCAGGCCCGAGTGCCCGTGTCCCTGCACAGGGCGGTGCACTGCGCCTGCGCCGAGACCAGCACCGCGGCGATCCCCGACATTGCCCCCCCCCCCTACGGGCAATCTCCGGGTGCCCACCCGATCTCTCCACCACGGGTGATCACGAAGAAACTCCCGGACAAGTCTAGGTGCATGAACATTGAGGGCTGGTTCCCAGGAATTGTCCTCAGGACCATAGCCTTTCCATTTAATTAGGAATTGGGTCTGGCCCCCCTCCTTCGGCACTTCAGGATCGTTTCCACCTCAAATTCTTCTTGTCCTTCAACAGTTATGTGTCCTCCGGAGGCCTGGATTCTCGTTCTGGGAAGGCATCAGGAATCACTGGTTTAAGCAGGGACACGTGGAATACTGGATGAATTTTGAACGTTTCAAGAAGGATAAGCTCATATGCCACCTCGTTGATCATTCGCTTCACACAAAAAGGCCCCACAAATTTAGGTCCCAATTTCTTCAAAGGACATAGCATTTTCAAGTTGGTTGTTGCCAACCACACCTTATCCCCGGGCTGCAGCACCAGATCCCCTCTTCGTTTCTTGTTAAACGCCTTCTTGTTGTCCTCCTGGGCCCGAGCGATAGCTTCCTGCAATACTTTGTTGTTTGAGGAGAAGAAAGTTAATGTGTCTTGTGTTGCCGGAACTGGGCATTCAGAGACCAAATCAGGAAGAAAGACAGGGTGAAATCCGTAGTTAGAAAAGAACGGAGATTGCCCTGTTGCTGAATGGCTTGCGTTGTTGTATGCAAATTGCGCAAAGGGTAAGAGTGGTAACCAGTTATCCTGAAGGAAGGACGTGTAGCAACGCAAGTATTGTTCCAGGGTCTGATTGGTTCTCTCAGTCTGTCTGTTGGTCTGAGGGTGGAATGCAGAGGAGAGGGATAACTTGATATCCAGAGCCTTGCACAGAGCCCTCCAAAATCTAGATGTGAATTGGACCCCTCGATCAGAGACAATGTCCTCTGGGACCCCATGTAGTCTTACAATTTCCTGGATAAATATTTGCGCCGTCTCGGATGCTGACGGAGTCTTCTTCAATGGAACGAAGTGGGCCATCTTTGGCCGGTCGATCAACGACCACAAGGATCATGTTGTGGTCTTGGGACGGTGGGAGCTCGACTATAAAGTCCATCGCGATCCTTTGCCAAG
The DNA here is from genome assembly GCA_951230385.1 of Staurois parvus. Taxonomy (NCBI): domain Eukaryota; kingdom Metazoa; phylum Chordata; class Amphibia; order Anura; family Ranidae; genus Staurois; species Staurois parvus. Next base: position 18,489 of record CATNWA010004547.1, on the reverse strand, counting down.
GTCGTTCGGGAATCGGCAAAGGCTGCAGCAGTCCCCAAGCCTTGTTCCTCGATGGCTTGTTTTTCTGGCAGATGGTACAGGATCTTACATAGAGAGCTTGCAATCCTTGGCCATGTTCGGCCACCAAAAAGAGCGTTGGAGAAGCTCCAGGGTCTTGGCTGGGCCAAAGTGTTCTGCCATCGGGTGGTCATGGCAATGTCCCAAGACAAGTGTTCGGACTTCTTCAGGTACCATAATTAATCTTTCCTTCCATAGGAGTCCCCCCCTTGCTCTGGAGGGACACCCCAACTGGGGTTGACGTGGCTGTGGATGCATCCATTAGCTTGGATCGATGGTCTGTCTGGAGCGCCAAGAAATTTCCTGAAGACAGAATAGTATCAGGTACCGGTTCTTCTTTGGAGTCCTCAAACATGCGTGATAATGCATCAGGTTTCGTATTTTTAGATCCGGGCCTGTACGTGATATGAAAAGTGAACCTGGAGAAGAACAGTGCCCATCTTGCCTGTCATGGGCGTAAACGTTTGGCGGTCCTCAGGTACTCAAGATTCTTATGATCCGTGAAGATCAAGATGGGGTGTGAGGCACCTTCCAGCAAGTACCTCCATTCTTCTAGTGCCGTTTTGATGGCTAACAACTCTTGATCGGCGATATCGTAGTTCTTCTCGGCTGGGGTAAGTTTCCTCGAGAAGAACGCTACGGGATGGAGTAATTCTTTGGTGCCTTTTCGCTGGGACAGGATGGACCCCACCGCATTCTCCGATGCATCTACTTCCAAGATGTAGGGCAGGGCAGCGTCTGGATGGCCCAGAATGGGTGCCGAGGTAAATAGCTTCTTCAAGGCCTCAAAAGCTTCCTGAGCCTCCGGCGTCCATCTGAACCGGGTTCCAAGTTTGGTTAGCTGAGTTATGGGGGAGACCAGACCCGAGAAGTTCTTAATGAACTTCCGATAAAAGTTTGCAAAACCGATAAACCGCTGGACGCCCTTTTTGTCCGTGGGTACAGGCCAATCCAAAATCGCCGAGACCTTCTGAGGGTCCATCGCGACCCCCGCGGTGTGGAGATAATCAGACCCAGAAACGTAATGCTAGATTGCTTGAAACAACACTTATCTGCCTTGGTGTATAAGCCCATGCTGCCGCAACTGCCCCAACACCCTTGCCACATGTATCCTGTGATCCTTCAGGGAGGATGAGAAGATCAGTATATTGTCTAGGTAAACGATAACAAAAATGTCAAGGAAATCCCTGAAAATATCATTTACAAAATGTTGGAATGTGGCCGGAGCATTGCACAGCCCAAATGGCATGACCAGATATTCAAAATGCCCAAACCGGGTACGGAATGCCGTCTTCCACTCGTCCCCCTCCCTTATGCAAACCAGGTTGTAGGCCCCCCTTAGGTCGAGTTTAGTAAATATGACCTCAGCCTTCAGGCTCTGAAATAACTCTGGTACCAATGGCAACGGGTAACGATTTTTAATCGTGACTCTGTTCAGCTCCCGATAGTCAATACACGGTCTCAGATCCCCGTCCCTGCTGCTGAAGTGGAGGGACGGATGAACCCCTTCTGGAGACTGTCCTCTATATATTCCTTCAGGGCCCCCAATTCAAGTTCAGATAGAGGAAAAATTCGCCCAAAAGTAATCTCGGAGCCGGGCAACAAAAATCAATGGGACAGTCATACGGGCGGTGGGGGGGGCAGGGTATCTGCTCCTTGCTTACTGAATACATCCAAGAACTCATGATATGCTGCGGGAATAACCTGTTTCAGATCAGAGTCCCCTTCGGAGCATAGGTGGACCCGGGCCCGAAGTGCGACAGTGTTCCTGACAGTATGGGGAAGGGAACAAGATTGACCCGGTTTCCCAGTCAATTTGGAGGTTATGGGCCCACAACCAAGGGAGCCCCAAAATGACTGGGAAAAGAGGTGACGCAATGGCATCCAGGCGGAGGAATTCCTGGTGCTGGTTGGCAATGGTAGTGGCGATGGGGGAAGTTTCCTGATTAACCACTCCTGATTTTATCTGGGAGCCATCGGCCAAAAATATGTTAAAGCCCCTCTTTCTGGGTTGGAGGGGAATTCTCTGCTGGTGAGCAAGTCTAGATCCAGGAAACAACTGCATGCCCACGAATCAATTATGGCTGTCACCTCCACGGTCCTTTCTGGAAGCCGAAAGGAGAGGGGCACAACTACAGTCAGGTCCATAAATATTGGGACATCGACACAATTCTAACATTTTTGGCTCTATTCACCACCACAATGGATTTGAAATGGAACGAACAAGATGTGCCTCCCACTTGTTAAGGGACCAAAAGTAATGGGACAGAATAATAAATCATAAATCAAACTTTCACTTTTTAATACTTGGTTGCAAATCCTTTGCAGTCAATTACAGCCTGAAGTCTGCAAAGCATAGACATCACCAGATGCTGGGTTTCATCCCTGGTGATTCTCTGCGAGGCCTCTACTGCAACTGTCTTCAGTTCCTGCTTGTTCTTGGGGCATTTTCCCTTCAGTTTTGTCTTCGGCAAGTGAAATGCATGCTCAATCAGATTCAGGTCAGGTGATTGACTTGGCCATTGCATAACATTCCACTTCTTTCCCTTAAAAAATGCTTTGGTTGCTTTTGCAGTATTCTTTGGGTCATTGTCCATCTGCACTGTGAAGCGGCGTCCAATGAGTTCTGAAGCATTTGGCTGAATATGAGCAGATAATATTGCCCGAAACACTTCAGAATTCATCCTGCTGCTTTTGTCAGCAGTCACATCATCAATAAATACAAGAGAACCAGTTCCATTGGCAGCCATACATGCCCACGCCATGACACTACCACCACCATGCTTCACTGATGAGGTGGTATGCTTAGGATCATGAGCAGTTCCTTTCCTTCTCCATACTCTTCTCTTCCCATCACTCTGGTACAAGTTGATCTTGGTCTCATCTGTCCATAGGATGTTGTTCCAGAACTGTGAAGGCTTTTTTAGATGTCATTTGGCAAATTCTAATCTGGCCTTCCTGTTTTTGAGGCTCACCAATGGTTTACATCTTGTGGTGAACCCTCTGTATTCACTCTGGTGAAGTCTTCTCTTGATTGTTGACTTTGACACACATCCTGGAGAGTGTTCTTGATCTGGCCAACTGTTGTGAAGGGTGTTTTCTTCACCAGGGAAAGAATTCTTCGGTCATCCACCACAGTTGTTTTCCATGGTCTTCCGGGTCTTTTGGTGTTGCTGAGCTCACCGGTGCGTTCCTTCTTTTTATGAATGTTCCAAACAGTTGTTTTGGCCACGCCTAATGTTTTTGCTATCTCTCTGATGGGTTTGTTTTGTTTTTTTCAGCCTAATGATGGCTTGCTTCACTGATAGTGACAGCTCTTGGGATTTCATCTTGAGAGTTGACAGCAACAGATTACAAATGCAAATAGCACACTTGAAATGAACTCCGGACCTTTTATCTGCTCATTGTAATTGGGATAATGAGGGAATAACACACACCTGGCCATGGAACAGCTGAGAAGCCAATTGTCCCATTACTTTTGGTCCCTTAACAAGTGGGAGGCACATATGCAAACTGTTGTAATTCCTACACCGTTCACCTGATTTGGATGTAAATACCCTCAAATTAAAGCTGACAGTCTGCAGTTAAAACACATCTTGTTTGTTTCATTTCAAATCCATTGTGGTGGTGTATAGAGCCAAAAATGTTAGAATTGTGTCGATGTCCTAATATTTATGGACCTGACTGTAAGTATTGGGAAGGACTGACATTGCCAATAGACAAAGAAGAAAAAGAGGTACACTTACTCATTTTCTGAGGGCAGGATCATACCATATGACCGGCTTCACCACAGTAGAGGCAGAGGTTCTGAGAGCGTCTCCGCTGGCGTTCTTCTGGTGATAATTTAGGCTGAGCCAGGCCTAGTTGCATGGGTTCTTGAACGTCTCCTGGAGGTGGGTTCTGGACACTTGGTCTGGTTGGTTGGCTGGGACCTTGGAATGGACCCCAGGAATTTCCGCGACCCTGGCCAGACCTCTCAAACCTGCGTTCCCGCAGTCTTCGGTCTATTTTTATCGTCAGGGCAATTAGGTCCTCTAATGACTCTGGAACCTCCACCAGGGCCAGCTCATCCTTTAGGGGTTCTGACAGACCCATGCGGAACTGGTGCAGCAAAGCGAACTCGTTCCAGCGTGTATCCCCCATCCAACGCCTAAATTCAGAAGCGTATTCCTCTGCCGCCCGACGGCCCTGTCGGAGCGTGTATAGGGTTGCTTCGGCAGAGACTGCCCGCTGTGGGTCATCATACAGGATGGCCATCGCTTCAAAACAGTCATTGACCGTTCCCAGGTGAGGGTCATTGTTTCCCCTTAACCGATGGGCCCAGTCGTGGGGTTCACCCTGCAACAGTGAGATTATAAATCCCACTTTCACAGATTCAGTTAGAAAGGTGCGGGTTGTAGTTCAAAAAACAGGAGGCAGGACTCACGAAAAGACCTGAAGCGTGTGCGGTCCCCGTGGAAATGTAAGGGCACTCGGGGTTCTGCCATAGGCAGCGGGGCGGAAGCCCCTGAAGCTGGTCCAAGAGCCACCGCGGCCTGGGGTGCGGAAACCGGGGCCTGTGGAGCAGGGTCAGATATGGAGCAGGTCTGGAAGCGATTTTCCAGCTGCATACATTTCTCCTGCAGGGCCACCACGGCCTGCGTCAAGGTAGATAGATGCCTGCAAATATCCTCCAGCGGGGGGGCCCTCCTCTAGGCATGGCCTTCTGGTACTGTAGGGGACCGCCCGGCGGTACCACTAGCACTCCACTGATCAGGCGTCCCCAGCGCACGGAATCTAAGCCCCAGAGTACTTGTTCACCAGGGCCCCTGATGGTGGGGATGGACTTGGAGTACCCTGAGACCAGGTCGTGGCTACTGAGGACACCCATCAGTGGTAGGGGTATTCGCCAGGGGCTCCCACGGGGAAGAGCCTGATATGAGGAGGTCGGGAGACCCCGTTGGGATGGATGGCTGAGCACGTACAAGGTCAGGCAGGCCGGGTCAGTAACTATGGGGACGGTGCGGTACAAAGCAGCGGGCAGAGAATAGTCGGGTCACACGCCAGGTCAGCAACAGAAGGTCATGTCCAATAGGGGGCATCCAGGAGAGAGGTCAGGCAAAGCAAGGGTCTGGGCAGAAGAATACAGCAGGGTCAGGTACAATCCAGGTCAGCAACTTACAAGAAACAGGTTCGCAAATACAGGATACAGGATAGACCAGAAGGCACTGAATGACAGCTCAGGGCCGTTTAAATATCACGCCCTGCGCTGTCATTGGTGCCAAGCACGCGCCCACGGCCTCTACTGCGCATATGCGAGCTCGATCGCCGCGGTCGGCCAGGCCCTAGTGCCCGTGTCCCTGCACAGGGCGGTGCACTGCGCCTGCGCCGAGACCAGCGCCGCGGCGATCCCCGACACTGTGTGAGAGGAGACGGGTTGAGAGGGCATGTGAGTTGCGGCAATGTCCTTGAGAATTGTGTCAGTCTTGTTTTTGAAGTGATTGGCAATCTCAAGGGCAGTGAGTGAGGTGCTGGGTGGAGGTGGGGGTGGCGAGAGTAGAGAGTTGAAGGTGGAGAAGAGTCGGCGAGGATTGGATTAGAGGGCCTTGATGAGGGTCAGGAAGTAGGCTTGTTTGGCTGCGTGGAGGAAGGAGGTGTAGGTGTGGAAGTCAGATTTGTAGCGGGTGAAGCCTTGTTGGGATTTGGTTTTGCGCCATAGTCGCTCCAACGCACGACTGTGTCATTTGAGGGTTTTGGTGTGATCAGTCTGCCAGGGCTGGAGCGGTCGGGGTCTGATGTTGCGTGTGGTTAAAGGCGCTAGTGAGTCAAGGGCTGTTAACAGCGCGTTGTTGTAGGCAGTCATAGCCAAGTCGGGGCAGGACAGGGGGAGGATGCTGTCGTGGAGTTGATCAGCTGCAGAGTGGAGGGGGGCAGGGTTAAGGTTGCGGAGGTTACGGCTGGTAGTAGTGTGACATTTGGAGGGGTAGGCGTTGGAGGACGAGGAGATAGAGAAGGTAATCAGGTTATGGTCAGAGAGAGGGAAGGGGGTGTTAGTGAGGTTGTGGGGAGCGCAGCGGTTGGAGAAGACGAGATCAAGGATATTACCGTTGGAGTGGGTGGTGGATTGTATGCACTGTGCAAGTGCAAAGGAGGAGGTTAAGTGGAGGAGATGGGATGTGTCTGGGTTGTCGAGGTTGACAGGGATGTTGAAATCCCCAAGGATGATGGTGGGTAGCTCAGAGGAGAGGAAGAAGGGTAGCCAGGAGGAAAAGTCATCCAGGAAGCGGGATATGGATCCAGGAGGCCGGTATATCACAGCAATCTTCAGGGGGGTTGGGGAGAATAGTCGGACGCAGTGGGCCTCGAAGGAGGAGAAGGATAGGGAGGGGGGGTTTGGGAGAACTCGGAAGGTGCTCTGCGGTGACAGGAGAAGACCAACCCCACCACCTATACGACTGTTAGGCCTGGGTGAATGGGTCCAGGTGAGACCTCCGTAGGAGAGTGCAGCAGGGGAGGTAGAGTCAGTGGGCTGGATCCAGGTTTCGCTAGGAGGTTAAGGGAAACAAAGAGGTCGTGGATGGCGGTAAGCTTGTTGCACACCGATCGGGCGTTCAGGAGTGCACATGAAAACGGGGGGGCAATTTTAGGGAGCTGAATCTAAAAATAAAGGCCAGCAAATAAAATTTGTTTTAAAAAACGGTGTGGTGTCCCCCCTCCCATCCATACCAAGCCCTTTGGGTTTGGTATGGATCTTAAGGGGTAACCCCACGCCAAAATAAAAAAAATGGCGTTGGGTCCAACCCAAATCCATACCAGACCCTTATCTGAGCATGCAGCCCGGCAGGTCAGGAAGGGGGGGGGGACTAGCGAGCGCTCCCCCCTCCTGAACCATATCAGGCCACATGCCCTCAACATTGGGGGGTGCTTTGGGGCAGGGGGGCTCCCCCCAAAGCACCTTGTCCCCATGTTGATGAGGACAAGGGCCTCTTCCCCACAACCCTGGCCGGTGGTTGTGGGGGGTCTGCGGGCGGAGGGCTTATCAGAATCTGGAAGCCCCCTTTAACAAGGGGGGCCCCCAGATCCCGGCACCCCCTATGTGAATGAGTATGGGGTACATGGTACCACTACTCATTCACAAAAAACAAAAAGTGTAGTGTAAACAAAGACAGGACACGGTCTTTGACAAGTCCTTTAATAAAAGAAAAACCTAAAAGACTGTCCCCCGAAGTAGATCCAATGTCAATCACGATGTAAGCCGCCGGCGACTCGAAAAAAAGGTTCCATTTCTGACGATGGCATCCAGCCCTCTGCTATGAGCTGGGTTGACAGCTCTTAAATATGTTAAGGACATCATCCGAGTGACCACGCCCCATGTGACATCATTGATGTCACATGGGGTAGGGTCACATGCGTGATGTCCCGGGTGGCCCCGCCCCTTTAATATTTAAGAACTGTCAAACCACCAGAGCTGTTACACCGCAGGAGCCAGCATCAGGAACGGGACCTTTTTTTTTTTTTCTTTTTTAAACACGCTTCCCAAACGCCTGTCAAACACTATAGGGTCATTTGGCAAAAGTTAGGGATCATTCACACTTGACTTTATTTCTAACTCTTGCCAAATGACCCTATAGCATTTGATAGGCATTTGGGAAGCGTTTTTAACGCTCCTTAAATGCTCCCCAAATGCCCTATGTGTGGTTTGGAGGCATTTGATAGGTGTTTGCCAAGCGTTAAAACTGTACCACAAATGCCTATAATGAAGTTAAATGGTATTAACGCTCCGCAAACGCCTCACAACCGTGTTGAAACCGCACATGCAAATGCCTGCCAGGCATTTGAGAAGTGGCACCATAGACTTGAATGGGAGGCTTCAACTCCTCATGATTCGACATGAGGCACCAGTTTTGCCGTGACGCAACACTAACGCTTCAGTGTGAGCAGCACTGTGTGCTGCCATGTGCAGAATTTTCATAGGCGTTTGAGAAGTGTAAAAAACGCTTCCCAAACGCCTGTCTGATGCCTGCTGACAAAGCTAGTGTGAACGTAGCCTAAGAGAAGATAAACAAAGTTGCAATGAAATGTAAACAGAAGGAAAATTGAAAGTTTCAAACTTGTCAGAAGAACAGGACGCAGGTAAGATTCACTCCCTTTCCACTTTCTAGTCAGTAGCCAAATTCTTAATTGATTGATCAATATTCCTGGCACTGACAGAACCCTGGAAATTGATCTCCATATTTTGGGCTTTTACAAATTTCAAGGAGCTTACAATCTAAGGCCAAAAACTCAGACATATACTAAGCCCAATTAACCTAACAGCATGTCTTTGGAGTGTTGGCAGAAACACACCCATACAGAGAAAGCATGCAAGCTCCAGACAGGTGCAGCCATGACTGGGATTACAACCCATGACCCAAGTGCTGTATATAAATATATTGGGAAATTAGAACTAGACATTCAAAATATTTGAGATATAAGTGTGAAAATGTTTGACATTTGAAAATCGAATGTATGACATTCATTAGGAATTGCATTAGTTGGCTGATCATCTTTGGAGAAACAGCAACCAAAAAAAAAATTATAATATAGGTGTGCTTTTTATTTTAAATTATAAGTATTCTCAAACAGATAAATGCCAACGGGACAAAGCCAGTGGTTGTGCGCCACCTAGCGAACATATCCGGCATTGTATCTAGAAATGTACCCAACGTCATTACATATTTACTAACAGGAAAGAGTCTAGAAAGTAGACTCTTTTTTAATCAGCTTGCTGGGCGCCTTTCTGAAGCCTTACTGACAGGTCTTGATTGATTGAATTGAATCTGCCTGAATGTTCAGCGTCTGCTGGTAGACTCAATTCTTAGTAAATCAGGGCCACAATATCCATAGAATCAAGTAGAAAGGATTTTTCTATTTAGGCCTTGGCAGGGGATATAGCCTCGGGACTTGTTTTGATGGCTTGTATATTGAAAAAAAGTGTTGTAATGTGAGGTTCCTAACAAACTTGTTAATATTTAGTGTAAAATGGGTTTGGATAGGAGGATGGCGCAAAACTGAGTCCTCTGCTAAGGAGTGAGGATTCTTCTGAGGATAAATACATAGGTAGAAAGGTTAAAAATCTTTACAGTCAGCGGACTTTGTCCTTTTTCCTTGTACTTGTGTTTTCCCCCTCTTCTGCCTCTTCTCCTAATTTTCTTTTGGTGCAGATTGGGGGATATTCTCTAAAACAGGCTTGCTAAGATCTGTTTGAGAATATACAATCTAGATGCCATTATGAATGTTTTGATTCTCTATGGGGATGGTGGTGGATGTGGAGGGGGTACCATGACCATTTGGTGCAAAGGGGGGATGCCCTATAGGGATGTGAATGGGTGAGGAAGGCACAAGTTCAGGGGTGATGATATTCCAGTATACACATTATGCTGGATAGCTGGAAGTGTTGAGAAGTCTTACTTGTATTTTTGTTTTTATTATTACTATTGTTTTTTTAAATTAAGGTTTTGGTCTTACGAGACTTGGGGCTGATGAGCATATGGAATTCCTAACAAAGGAGGAGGGGGGAAGGGGATGAGTATGTGGAATAATGTTAGGATGCTGATGATCGAGTAGTGGTCTCTGTCTCTCATTAGGGATTGGAATGTTCCGGGGTGAAGTAGAGGGTGGGTGCCCTTTGTGGACCTGGTGAGAGTGAGGATGACAAGTAATATGGGGCACTGGTTTTAGCTCAAATATATACGATTTCCTGCAGATACAAATTATACAGAATATATGGATTATATACCATCTGAGTTTATGACAACTCACTCTTCTGTGAATCAATGGGGCTTATGTTTTATAAGAAGCTGTAGATAAGGTGCAAGTAAAATACATGCAACTGGTGTGCTACTCCTGGACATTTGAAGTCAATATTTGCCTGTAGTGCACTGAAGTGTGGAAACTTGTTGATTTATTGCATTCTGATGTGCTAAACCTATGGGTTGTATATCGAAAATAAATGGAAGTATACTGTACATATGCTTGCACAACAGAGGTGAAACCACTTGCTCATTAGAATTAAACTTCATTAGTTTTAAAAGTCTGATCTTAACATCATACATTTTTTGGAGTTCATATTACTTGAATCATATATATATAGTGTCCTTCTAGTTAATCAGGCGGAGCTAGCTAGGTTTTTTTAGTGAGAGGCTGGATAGCAGCCTGGTATGAGTCAGCCAGGTAACTTTAGGTCAGGGCTGAGGGCTCTGCAGGCCAGTATCCTGATACTACCCCCTGCTCTAGAAGCTTGAGATGTTTTTAGAAGGCAGTGGGTGAAGAGGGGCTGATCTGCATACTTGGCCAATCCCCAAGCAAGAGGCTGTGCATGGGGTCAGGACAGTCCTTAAATATGAGAGAGCTTGACCAGGAAGTGGTTAGTTTCGGGTGGAAGATGGAGTGAGAAGGCTGGAGCGTGGAGCCTGGGAGTGGGCCATAGTTGCTAAATAGTTTGTCCTCAGTTACAGTTTCCTTGGCCATACTATACACCCTTCAGCCCTGCCCAAGTTCAATACCCCTTAATGAAACCTAAAAACTAAGCTCAAGGACTGTTTACGGTCTCCAGTGTGCAGGGTCTGAAGGGAATGCGTGTCGCTTGGCTGTGCAGAACTATAGTGGGACCCAACACTCAGCGACTTCTAAAGGGTTTAGTGCTACATATCAAAGTGTTTTGCATCCCCAAAGTTGCTTATACTCTCACTAATATTAGAGTAAATGTGTGCCTTGTTATTAACCACATGCCGCCCAGCCACTGTAGAAATACGGCGGCAGGGCGGCACGGCTTGGCAAAACCACGTTTTAAAACGTGTGTTTTTAAAACAGGTAGGGGGCGCGTGCGAGGCCGCCCTACCTGTCCCGCCAATCACGGCCGCGGATGTCAGTCGCCGGGTCAAAGCCGGTCGTTACTGGCTATGTCCCGGCGATTAGCGGCAATCAGTGACAGAGAGCACAGCTGCAGTAGCTCCTGACATGCTGATCGGGACAGAAGAGTTTATCTGTCCTGATCAGCGTTGTTCCCTGCAGTACACCCCCCCCGCCCCCTAGTAAAACACTCCCCTCACACAGTTAACCCTTTCACTGAATAATAAAGTTAACCCCTTCCTCCCCAGTGCCATTAGTACAGTGTCAGTGGGTTTTTTTTTTGCACTGATCACTGTATTGGTGTCACTGGGGATGTCAGTGACCCCAAGTCAGGTTCCCCCCAGTGTCAGAATGTCTGCTGCACTCCCGCAGTCCCGCCATAAGTCGCTGATCGCCGCCATAAGTCGCTGATTGCCGCCATAAGTCGCTGATCGCCGCCATTATTAGTATAAAAAAAAATTTAAAAAAAATCCCAGTATCTTTCCCGCCATTTGTAAACGCTATAACTTTCACGTAAACCAATTAATTTACACGTATTGGGGTTTTTTGTAGCAAAGACATGTCGCAGAATGCATTTTGGCAGAAATTTATGACTAAATTTGATTTTTAATTTTTTTTTTTACTGGACATGTTTTATAGCAAAAAGTCCAAAATATTGTTTTTTTTCCCTCAAAATTGTCAGCCTTTTTTTTTTATTGAGCAAAAAATAAAAAACGCACAGGCGATCAAATACCACCAAAAGAAAGCTCAATTTGTGAGAAAAAAAAGGATGTAAATTTCATTTATGTACCGTATTGCATGACCGCGCAATTGTCCGTTAAACTAGCGCAGCGCTGTATAGCAAAAAAATGGCATAAATTGCAGTATCTATACCATAGTTTTGTAGACGCTATAACTTTCACACAAAGCAATCAATATACATTGGGATTTTTTTTACCAAAAACATGTAGCAGAATACATTTCGGCCTAAATTTATAACTAACTTTGAGTTTACTATATATTTTTTATAGCTGAAAGTAAAAAATATCGTTTTTCTTCAAAATGTTTGGTCTTTTTTTGTTTATTGTGTGAAAAATAAAAAGCACACAGGTGATCAAATACCACCGAAAGAAATCTCTATTTGTGTGAAAAAAAAAGGCCGTAAATTTCGTTTGGAAGCAGCATTGCATGACCGCGCAATTATCAGTTGAATTAGTGCAGTGCCGAGTAGCAAAAAGAGGCCTGGTCATTAAGGGGGGTAAATCCTCAGGAGGGCAAGTGGTTAATGTGTAAATACATATAGTAGTCTTTATATTGATTGTATGCTATCAATCTGGATGAATGGGGAGTGTGTTTTTAAAGAGGATTAATGCAACAGCTTTGTGATAAATTAAGAGTTTTTTTTATACTTGGTTGTTATTGTGTTTCATATACTTTTCTCCTGCACAAGGTGTTTTATTTAGGGGGGAACTGTGAAGGCCTTAAGCGTTTTTTTCTGTGGTTAACATGCAGTAGCAGAGAAGGAAGGTAGTGGCTGCAAATCTATAACTCTAAAGGTCCTTTTTAGTGAAGCTGATGTTTTTCAGTTCCTGTTTCTTACCACTGTAGAGAACGGAAACAGAACTACTTTTCGGTTTTTTTAGATACCCGATATTAGTCATCTTCAGCATATGTAAATGTGAATTTAAAAGATCTCAAAACATTAGAATTTAAAGGAAACCTGTGCTGAGAGATATCTAGTGGCTTCCATTCATGATTAGTTGCCTTGCGAGAATACAGTATCTCTTACTTCAGTCACTGACATGGAACATGCATGTAGCATATTCAGTCAAAGTACAAGATTGTTTCAGCAATTTAGATCTGATTCACACCACACAATTGCAATCAGATGTGTTTTTGCATGTACTTTTTATGTGTTTTGATGTATTTTTAATGTGTTCCAGTGCAGTTTATCCCCTCTTTTTGCCAAAGTTTTGCAGTTTTTTTGCCCCTGGTTGTTAGGAGCTGGCGCAGGCAGGAATCCCTGCTGAGAGCAGGGAAAACTCATCGTTGTTAGGAGGCTGAAGGGTTTCACCCACATAGAAGAAACATATATTTGAAATATATTTTAAAAATACTCTTCCCATATTCCCATTGACATATATTTGAAATGATACAATTTTGGCCATATTCAATATATGTATATATATATACAGTGTGTGTGTGTGTGTGTATATATATATATATATATATATATATATATATATATATATATATGTACTGTATGTTGAAATGCAATTTTATTTCAAAATATATGAAAAATATTTTTAAAAATACATTTCGAATATACTATATTTTTTAAAAAATACAAATTTACATTTTTGGAATGCATTTACAAATATATGTCAAAATATATGTTAAAATGACTTTTTTATATGTTAAAAAATATCTGAAGAATATACTTAAAAATATATATATATTTCAAAAATATATTTTTTTTACATATATTCTTCAGATTTTTTTAACATATAAAAAAATAATTTTTACATATATTTTGACATATATTTGTAAATGCATTCCAAAAATTTAAATTTGTATTTTTAAAGACATACAGTATATTTGAAATATATTGAATATGGCCAAAATTGTAGCATTTCAAATATATGTCAATATATTTGGGAAGAATATTTTTAAAAATATATTTCAAATATATTTTTCTTCCATATGGGCAGCTCCTTAACATCCGAAGACTCATTCCTGCTGCTGACAGCAGAGATACAGTAAGGAACAGAAGCATTTGAACATCCTGCGATTTTGCAAGTTCTCCCACTTAGAAATCATAGAGGGGTCTGAAATTCACATTGTAGGTACATTCCCACTCAGAGACAGAATTTAAAAAAAAATTCAGGAAATCACATTGTATGATTTTTAAAGGATGTAATTTTCTTGCACTGCTGAACATAAGTACAGTATTTGAACACCTAAAAAACAGCAAGAATGCTGGCTCTCAAAGACCTGTTACTGTGCCTTTAAAAAATCCACCTCTACTCCACTCATTAATCTAACTTAGTAGCACCTGTCTGAGCTCTTTTAAAGAAACCTGTCCACCCCACAGTCAGTCAGACACCAACTACTACCATGGGCAAGACCAAAGAGCTGTCCAAAGACACTAGAGACAAAATTGTGGACCTCCACAAGGCTGGAAAGGGCTACGGGGCAATTGCCAAGCAGCTTGGTGAAAATAGATCAACTGTTGGAGCAATTGTTAGAAAATGGAAGAGGCTAAAGACAACTGTCAGTCTCCCTCGGACTGGGGCTCCATGCAAGATCTCACCTCGTGGGGTATCACTGATGTTATCATCAGTGATATTTCTTATGAAAGGTGAGGAATCAGCCCAGAACTACAAGGGAGGAGCTGGTCAATGACAAGAAGAGAACTGGGACCACAGTTTCAAAGGTCACTTCCGGTAGAACACCATGCCGTCATGGTTTCAAATCATGCATTTCACGGAAGGTTCCCCTGATCAAGTCATCACATGTACAGACCCGTCTGAAGTTTGCCAATGACCATCTGGATGATCCAGAGGAGGCATGGGAGAAAGTCATGTGGTCAGATGAGACCAAAGTAGAACTTTTTGGTCTAAACTTCACTCGTTGTGTTTGGAGGAAAAAGAAGGATGAGTTGCATCCCAAGAACACCATCCCTACTGTGAAGCATGGGGGTGGTAACATCATGCTTTGGGGGTGCTTTTCTGCGAAGGGGACAGGACGACTGCACTGTATTAAGGAGAGGATGAATGGGGCCAATTATTGTGAGATTTTGAGCAACAACCTCCTTCCCTCAGTCAGAGCATTGAAGATGGGTCGTGGCTGGGACAATGACCTGAAGCACACAGCCAGGATAACCAAGGAGTGGCTCCATAAGAAGCATATGAAGGTTCTGGAGTGGCCTAGCCAGTCTTCAGACCTAAATCCAATAGAACATCTTTGGAGGGAGCTGAAACTCCGTGTTGCTCAGCCACAGCCGCGAAACCTGACAGATCTAGAGGAGATCTGTGTGGAGGAGTGGGCCAAAATCCCTGTTGCAGTGTGTGCAAACCTGGTCAAAAACTACAGGAAACTTTGACCTCTGTAATTGCAAACAAAGGCTTCTGTACCAAATATTAACACTGATTTTCTCAGGTGTTCAAATACTTATGTTCAGCAGCGCAAGACGAATAAATTCTTTAAAAATCATACAATGTGATTTCCTGAATTTTTTTTTTTAATTCTCTCAGAGTGGGAATGCACCTACAATGTGAATTTCAGACCCCTCCATGATTTCTAAGTGGGAGAACTTGCAAAATCGCAGGGTGTTCAAATACTTCTGTTCCTCACTGTAAGTCACTGGTTATTAGGACAGCAGAGGGTCCCAGCTTCTGAACAATCAATGACTCAGGGCGGAGTGCCCATTTGGAAACTCAGGGGCGGACTGACCATTTGGAAACTCGGGCACTGCCCGAGGGCCCGGGGTCATTAGGGGGCCCCATGAGATGCCCCTGGTACCCTTTTCATTGGCTTTTTTGAGTTTGGGCAAGGACACAGGGGCCCCATGATCCCCTATTGCCCGGCGGCCCCGTGAGTTGTTAGTCCGCCCCTGCAATGACTCATCCCTGCTGCTAATAGCAGGGATGAGTCACTGGTTGTTAGGATGTGAGGCAGGTGTCTCCTCCTAACAACCAACAGAAATCATAGGCAAAAATGCATTCCAGTGTATTTTTTAATGCCTGTTGCCATGTTCCAATACAGTTCCATGCAGAAAAAATGCAGCACGTTCTGTTTTTGTTGGTTGCACTTTAGTAGATTCCACTAGTGCACTGGTGTGAATTAAGCCATTGGAATGCATGTTAATTACTATCCATGCATTTGTAATGCAGATTTAAAATGCACTGGACTGCATGTGGTGTGAACCAGTCCAAAAATTGTCCATTAATTCAGAATGAATGACAGCCAGACAGCAGGTGTTTTTAGAGTGAGAGGACAGCCTGTATGTTCCTCTCAGCAAAGATTTCCTTAAAGAGTAACTTTACTCTTCCTACAAAAAAAAATCAGTTATATGTGCACTGGATTTTTTTTTTTGTGACCATTTTGTATTTTTTTATATATATAAAGGGATGGTTTATTTGAACATATTACACTATGAAAAGCTGTTTTATATCTATGAGCGATTTTTTGAGAAAGGAAAACTGTCCACAGGAAAAGCATCAGGCCAGTAACTTATGCACAGCATTAGTGAAAGGACTGCATGACTGGGTTTGCTGATGCAGGGCTGTGGGTGAGAAAGGGTTAAGTGGGGTCGTGTTTAAATATTGACAGCCTTACCTTTATTGGAGGATCATGGGGTGTGGTGGGGAGGGGTCAAACTAGGCTGGAGAGGAGTTTTGTGGGAGGTGGTCTTCCTTATATCACCATTCCCAGCATGGGCATCGTTGGAGGAGCTTCTCAGGTTTCCTGGAGTTGTTTTCCACCTGTTTGAAAAAATGGGAGACCTTGAGCAGCTTTTAGCGCAAATCAGGCAGCAGGGGAGGCTAATGGGCCTCAATGCTACGGGCCCAGCTGCCTAGTCTGCTGCAGGGGGTCAGGGCAGGTGCCTGTTATGCCTGCTCGTAGTTCCTCACGCGCTAAGCGGTCACGGCCGCCTGTGCGCCTCAGCCTGGATTTGACCCCTCGGGTTTGCCGCCGTCCCCCGCCATGGGGAGTCCCATCAGGGACCCTCCAGTTCTGTCAGTGAAGCGGCAGTCTTCTGCTTCTTCTGGGGGGGCTGGAAGGAATCCCCGTCCTCGGCGGGACCTGAGCGGGAGCATGGCCCCTACCACTTGCTCTCGCACCCTGTCCTACTAGCCCTGTGGAGCATTTGGCTGGCCGGGAGGGTGCTGAGCCCCACTCTGGAGAGTGACGGGCTTACTGCTGTGGGAAGGAGCATCCCTGGGGACCCTGCGAGGTTGGAGGACTTACCCGACCAGGACCGATGTTCGGCAGCTGCAGGGAGGTCCGGATTCAAGAGTGCCCAGCGTGGGAGAGAAGCCCCATCCAGCATCTGCAGGCAGATCTGCATTGCAGAGTGCTCCAGCGTGGGAGTGAGCATCGTCTGGCCTCTGGGAGATCAGGACTGCAGAGGGCCCAGAGTGTGAGGGAGCCTCGTGGTGTCCCTGTGTGAGAAGAGTGGTTGCTGCTGATGATGTCACCCTCTGCTCCCCTCTCTGCTTAACTTCTTGGTGGCTGCGGCTGCAGGACTGGAGGAAGAACTATCAGAAGGGGAGCTGTCACAGTCGGAGGAAGGTGAGGTGGCCCCTGATGTGAACTGGTCGCCGGCTGGGGCACCGACCCATCTGGGATCTGGATCAGCGGCGGTGCAGCAGTGATTCTTTGGGACAGCCAGGTAAGTCTCCTACTCTTTGTGATCCTGTGTCTCTCCTGTTGCCTGTCTTTTCTTCTGCTTTGCTGTCCACACGGGTGCTGGGTTAACTGCGGGGGGGAGGTCCGGCTGTGGGGGGTAGTGTTGGTGTTAGGTCTTCTGGTGTTTTGTCATCTCAGGCTGCTGGCGCTGAGGATTTTGTTTGCCAATGCGTTGCAAACGCTGCTTTCAAGCTTTAGGTATGAGGTGGCTCGCAGGACAGGGAGGCTGCTGCACTTTTTAGCTGCAGCTCGTCGGTTGCGTGGTACCACTGTGGGGAGATCGCTTGGACGGAATCGTCAGCTTCAGTTCCAGTTGTGGTCGTTTGGTTGCGAGACCTGCTGTGGTGCTTCTTTGGCGCCCTGCTCTTTCTTCGGCGGATAGTGCCTCGGATAGCGGCAGTTGGGGTCTGCTGTGTTCGCTCCACACACTGCTTTGGAGGCGGTTAGTTGTCAGAGCCAGGGGCAGACGGTCGGGGTGTCTGAGGTGATTAGTTTGGCGGATGCGGCCAAATGTGAGTGTACGTGTGTTTTCGAGGGTCCTTTGGGTGGGGTGCTCATCTTAAACAGGCAGTAAGGAGCGGAGTTGGAAAGGGGAATATGTGGCCTATATTTTCCTTATTGCCTTTGGAGAAAGTTTAATTTGGACAAGGGTGCGGTCAGGATCGGAAAAAAAAGGAGGAGGGAAAAAAAAAGGGAGGATGAAGAAAAGAGGAGGATTCGCCTTATCCCACGAATGTTCCCAAATTGGCCTGCAATCCCTTCAATTATAATGGCAAGCGTTATTGGGGAAAAGACAACCTGAACATATGTTCTGCGTTGTTTTGTTATTTTGGATTCGATTATGAGAGCCCAGCCGGGTGTATGGCGGCGTGGCTTGGTTGTGTTATGACGAGCAATTTCATCAACGAAAGCGGTTAGACCCTCCCTGCGATGGAACCACAAAGATCTCAGTTTGTGGATGAAGCTCATGACGCAGGCCTAGACCCATCCAACCCCTTTTCGGGGGGGGCTGGGGTTAAAACCTGGTACCTTGTCCCCGTCGCCCGTTAAGCGCAATTTTTTTGGGTTTGGCAATTTAAATTTGGAAGGGGGTTTGGGGCAATTCGGGGTTCTTGTGGGTTTTCGACACAAATGCCCAGTTGGGGGGGTGCGCTTTCCCCTATCCGATGT
>CATNWA010004546.1:0-29330 GCA_951230385.1 Staurois parvus | reverse complement strand
TTTAAAATTTTTTAAAAAAGTCGAATTTCCTATCTGGCTTTTTTTTTTGATTTTCTGTTTAGGCATTTTCTAAACCCTCTTTATAAAAATTAGCCCTTGTTGACGTCCCAAACCAGCCCTTTTGCTTGGAAAAGTTTTAAATTCCCCCATTCCCTCCTTTTTCTTTTAACTATTTTTCCTTGGGGGTCAACCAAAACCGAAAAAATTAAAATTCTTAGCATCCGGCTATACTGAGCTGTTTGTCATATAATTTTAATGTCTTGATAAAGTCTTTTTTTGGGGGGGACTTTAATTCAAAAGGCCCCAAAACAGAGGGGAATACATTGAGTAGGTTTCTGCCATTTCAGACCCCAATCGTCATCTCGCCTTTCCGGGCACTTGCCATTGTCCCTCACGGGTTTTCATTTTCTTCAAAACACCAACCCCTTAGGTCCCTTCTCCCGGGAATACAAAAATTTTTTTTTCCCCTAAAATAAATTCCCAGTTTTGGGAAACCCCATTTAGTATGCGGGAAACCATGAAAGTTTTTCTGAACCCAACCTTCGGGGAAAAGACAAACTTTACCCCCCCCCCCCCCCATCCCTTCACTGGGTTTTTTTACGAAAAAACCCTAAAGGCATTGATTTTCTGGAGGGGGGGGAAAAGGGATTAAAACCTCCTGTTGGTTTCAATTGCTCCCCTCGGCCCCCTTTTTGGGGATTAAACCTCTCTATTTGTCCGGGTTTACAATTTTTAACCGAAAGTGAAAATAAAATCCTGAGTTTTGGGTGTCACCGGGAACGGGTTCAAAAAAAGGGGGCCCCCCCTATGAAAACCATTGGGATGTAGGGGGGCTCGCAAAATAGATTTCACACCATCCCTTAAAATAGGGGCAGCTTTCCAAATATATTATTACACACGGTTAAAAGTAATTCTCCTCACCCTCTACATTGTAAAACCCCCCCCGGGACACCCCCATGTGTACATCTGGAGGGCATCTTTTCCCGAATCATTCCAATTATGAAAACACACCCCCGTTTTAATTTTAAAAAACATGTAGGTGGTCCCAAACAAGGCCCTGCAGGGCCCCCGCATTTCACAACCCCCCAAGGGGTTAAAAAACACGGTAAAAAAGGGGCCAATCGGGAAACCCCCCAGGCCCCAGCCAGGGTTCCCTTAAACCAAACCCGGGGGGAATTTTTACAAAACGTGTTTCTGGGGGTCCAAACGGAAACCCTCCAGGCCCCCGCCGTTTCACCCCCCAAAATTAAAACAACCCCTGGAATGGTGGTTCCCCTTTAGAACCCTCCAGGCCCCAGCGTGGGGACAAACCCCCGTTTTAAAATTTACACGTGTATTTGGGGGTCCCATCAGAAACCCCCCCCGGCCCCAAACAGTGCACCCCCCCCAATTAATATGACCCGGGGTATTTGGGGGTCCAATCAGAAACCCTCCAGGCCCCACAGTGGGACACCCCCGATTAATATGCACCCTGTACTGGTGGTCCAAACAAAAACCCTCCCCGGCCCCACAGTGCCAAACCCCCCATTTTAAAACCATGTTTCTGGGGGTTTTCCCCAAACAGAACCCTCCAGGCCCCCCAGGCGGTTTCACAACCCCCCAAAAAAAAAGGGGGCCACCAGGGATGGTGGTTTCCAAACAGAACCCCCCAAAGGGCCCCCCGGGGAGTGGCCCCCCCGCCCTGAAATTCCCCCAAATTTTTAAATCTCCATTTAAAAATTCCCCTCACAAATTTCTAGCCGGATTCTCCTTTTTAAAATCCCCTTGGAAATTTTAAAAAACTCCCCCAAATCTCTCCCCTCCTCCCCCAAAACCCCCTTAGAAAATTTTTAGGGGGTTTGGGTTTCCTTCTTTTGAAATCCAGATCTTTGAGGGAATAGAAAAGATCCAACAAACCCCCACAAAGTCCCTTTTTTTAGAGATTTTTTTCCTTTAAAATTTCCCAACCCAAATTTTCACATATTTATTCCAAGGTTTTTGAAGAAAATTTTTCTTTAAAAAACCCATCAAAAACTGCTTTTTTATTGGACTTTATTCCCACAATAAAACAATCAAAGGGAAACCATGCCAAACAATCATCAGATCAATAGGAATTTTTTCCAATTTTCCCAGTGATCACGGTTTGTTTCCCCCAACTTTAAACCCGTGCACAGAATTTATAAATCTATCCCTTTAAAAGGATTTTTATTGTTTGGGTTTTATGTCATTGATTTATCTTTTGATTCCCTTCTATGTTTTTTTTTGATTGTTTTTCCCCTTTTTATTGTTCACCCCACCCAAACCCTCTCACCTTTTTGTCTTCTTCATAAAACCCCGAAATGGGGGAAAACCCGTCCCGGTCCTTTAAAAAATAGTTTTTGAATTGGGTCTTTAAATTTCCAAATAATGGGACTGGGGACTTTTATTCCCCTATTTTTATATCGTCTTTTTACACTGTCGATGAAGTGACCTTTGAGCCTAAAAAGGTTGATGGTGTTTTTTTTTCATTCATGTCCGAAAACTCCACCTTTGAAAAAACTTTCAAGTTTTCCTCCTTTACTATGGGCTCCTCGCTGCCCTTCCCCCTCATTTTTTTTTTGGGGGTAAAAGTTCTCCACCGGGTCCAAATCCGTTTTGATTTATGATCCGGAACCCACTTCTCCTTCAAAGAATATGTTCCTCCAACATGTCCTATTCCTGAAGGGCTCTATTTATAGAACATTCATTGGACCAATGAGACAATCATTCCTCCAGCTGTGACAACATCCGGCCCTATGTTAGGTAACACAGTGATTTCCTATGATCGCCGGCTCCATCTAGTGGCCACAATGAGGTGATTTTTCTGAAATATCTCCATCAGTAAAAGTAGCCCAATATGATATTATGGCCACTAGATGGAGCCAATGATCATAAGAAATGAAATACGGCCAAAACTCCTCCCAGCTGGAGAATGCCGGTCACATCCGTTCAACATTGTTCTCCATAGACCTCCAAGTGTTTGTGAAATCTCCCACCACAAAATGTACTCAGCCAATCACAGGGCAGGACTCCAGTTTTATTCTTCTCCTGCCATCAATGGCCAACCCGGTCCCACACTTCATCCATGTCTTTGAGGACCTCTGATCTCCTTATGAACTGTTCCTTCCATGATGAAGATCAGCCATGGAGTATATCTGAGGTGTATATCAGGGTGTGCTTCTTCCCCACATGAGAGCTGGGATGTCCAGCAACATTCATCTAGAAGACATTTCCCGCACTCAGGGCACCAATACACCTCCAGGGTTGTGTGGGGACCCCTGATGTACAGGAAGACAGGACTTCAGTGAGGAACATTTCCCTCACTCAGGAAAGGAAAGTACCTTCTCCCCCGTGTGAGATCTCTGATGCTTGTAAAAGTTTAGACTTGTCTGAAAAACATTTCCCGCACTCAGAAAAGGAATACGGCTTTTCCTCTGTGTGAGATCTCTGATGTGTGTAAAGAGATTTGGACTTCTGTGAAAAACATTTCCCACACTCAGGACAGGAAAACGGCTTCTCCCCTGTGTGATATCTTTGATGTGTGTGCAGACTGGACGTCTGTGAAAAACATTTCCCACACTCAGGACAGGAATATGGCTTCTCCCCTGTGTGAGATCTCTGATGGGTGCGAAGACTGGACTTGTCTGAAAAATATTTCCCACACTCAGGACAGGAAAATGGCTTCTCCCCCGTGTGAGATCTCTGATGTTTATAAAGTTGGTACGTCTGTGAAAAACATTTCCCCCACACTCAGGACAAAAATATGGCTTCTCCCCCGTGTGTGAGAACTCTGATGTCTGACAAGTTTTGATTTTTTTCTACAAAACATTTCCTGCACTCAGGACAGGAATATGGCTTCTCCCCCGTGTGAGATCTCTGATGTATGGAAAGATTGTCCTTCTTTGAAAAACATTTCCCGCACACAGGACAGGACAGGAATACGGCTTCTCCCCCGTGTGAGATCTTTTATGCACATTAACAAGGGATTTAGAACGGAAACATTTCCCGCATTCAGAACAGGAATGCGGCTTTTCTCCTGCATGAGACCTCTGATGTATTATAAGGTTAGATTTTTCTACAAAACATTTTCCGCACTCAGAACAGGAATATGGCTTCTCCCCCGTATGAGATCTTTTATGCACATTAAGACTAGATTTAGAACAGAAATCCTTCCTGCACTCAGGACAGCAATACAGCTTCTCACCTTTATGAAATCGCTGATGTCTATAAAGATTGGACGTCTGTGAAAAAACATTTCCCACACTCAGGACAGGAATACGGCTTCTCTCCTGTATGAGCTCGCTGATGTGTGTAAAGATTGGACTTCCTTGAAAAACATTTCCAGCACTCAGAACAGGAATACGGCTTCTCCCCTGTGTGAGATCTTTTATTGCACATTAAGTTTGGATTTATAACGGAAACCCTTCCCGCACTCAGTACAGGAGAAGCTCCTCCCTGTTGGAAGGCCGGACCGGTCCCGCACAGTCTGAGGTTCCTCAGAATACGATCGTCCATCTACACTGGGTGGTGCCGGATGGACATTGGAGGGAGCCGGGTTTTCTCCTGGACTATACTGTGTGATGTCCTCATCTTCTACTTTCCAGTCTGGAGACAAAGTGAGACAATCCTCAGAGGTTTTCCTCATCTCCCGGCCATGGACTAAAATACAAAGACAAAGAGGATTACTAGACAGGAGCTGATTGGTTCCCTCAAACCAGGACTCCACCCACATCAGGCAGCTTGGTCTCTGAGGAGCTTACAATTCCACCCTCAAGGGAACTAGGAAATGGCTCCTCTGATCTCCTACCAGGTCATTTCTTTATTCATGGACCTTAGTCAGAGAGTGAGGAAACAACCAGAACTGTCTTTTATAGGAGGGACAGTGATGAGGGGATTATAGGACGAGGGTCCCCACCCCCTCTATCACTCATCGCCATCTTCCCAACACAAGAAGTACTGCACTTCCTTATTTAGTCCATGATTTAGTCATGAAGAACAGCGGGGCTGAGCCCCACCAGAGGTCAGAGAGTGAGGTTGGGGGGAGAACAACCAAGAATGAAGACTGGACTGATCCTGAAGACCACCATCATTGGGGTATTGACTCCTCCCTCATTATCACTTTCTGTTTAAGGGTCCAAAGTTGGAGGATGTTATCACATTATTATCACCATGTAAAAGTCTGTGCTCCAATCACATCATCCGATATAAAATGTCCAGCTGGGAGGAAATGGGTGACAACAAAAGAGAATCCATATTATGTGTATATATATAACAGTGGGGGAGGGGGAGAGCAGAAGTCAGGATATATGGAATGTACAACATAGAGTATATATGTGCAGGGGTCAGGAGTATGTAATGTACAACATAGAGTATATAGTGCAGGGGTCAGGAGTATGTAATGTACAACATAGAGAATATAGTGCAGGGGTCAGGAGTATGTAATGTACAACATAGAGTATATAGTGCAGGGGTCAGGAGTATGTAATGTACAACATAGAGTATATAGTGCAGGGGTCAGGAGAATGTAATGTACAACATAGAGTATATAGTGCGGGGGTCAGGAGTATGTAATGTACAACATAGAGTATATAGTGCAGGGGTCAGGAGAATGTAATGTACAACATAGAGTATATAGTGCAGGGGTCAGGAGTATGTAATATACAACATAGAGTATATAGTGCAGAGGTCAGGAGTATGTAATGTACAACATAGAGTATATAGTGCAGGGGTCAGGAGTATGTAATGTACAACATAGAGTATATAGTGCAGGGGTCAGGAGTATGTAATGTACAACATAGAGTATATAGTGCAGGGGTCAGGAGTATGTAATGTACAATATAAATTATACAGTGTAAGGGTCAGGACTCATAATATTGGTATTCAGTAATCAGTGGAAATTAAATGTTTACTGTAGACAAGTTGCAGAGATCCCACACACCGCTGCCTCCCATCTCCTGAGACTGCACTCAGTGACTTGGGTCTGAGACACTACAGACATATCCCTCCACCCGGCACAGCCAGCAGACCACAGAGCAAGGAACCCTGGGAGAAATGTTCTGTCAGAGATCTTACTGGCCCAGGCATGGGGAAGAAGATAAAAAATACATGTCCCAGGGGCCTAGTTAGAGTATCACACTATGCTGAAAAACTAATTTTGCTGCCCAGCTGAGCCCCAGAACCTCCATAAATCCAGTCTAGATACATAAATTGTGTCTGCAGCACAGAGAAGGAAGATTATCCGAGAGAAATCCAGGAATACAGGACGGGGAACACAGCTCAGCTCAGGAAAGTGACCAGGGGATTACAGGCTGATATCACCCAGTCCCCGCCCTACTCTGGACCAATCAGTGAGCAGTATGGGTGGAGGAATGGATTTAGTGTTCATGACCCACCTGTGCTGATCTCTGTAGGAGTGTCCTCCTCTATAAATGTCCCCGTTATTCCATCCTCCTCCATAGACTGCTGATCATCCCTCACATACGCCTCTTCTTCTTCTGCTTTCACCTCAAATTCTATATCGATTGGATCTCCACTCTAAATCAAGGAAATGAGAGAAAAATATCATCTGTAAAATGTAAGATTTATGATTGTGACATCACATATAAAATCCACACATTGTCTCCACAAGTCCATGTTCTAGATGCTCCATCCCACCAACCTTGTAATATGAGGGATGGTGTGACCTTCCTGTGTGGGATCCCGGGAATACACAAGGACGGGGACATCTCTCTGGTGGGTTCCTGGTATTAGGTGGCTCCATCATCTCCTTGTGTCCTTCTGAAAACTCCTTCATCATCACTCCATACTCCTCATCCTCCTCTTTATACTCTTCTTTAACATCAATATTATCATCCCCGAGGATTCCACTCTGAAAGATATAATAAAACATTCATTGTAACAAACATGCTGTGTATAAATCACAACTACCAATAATTGTCATCATCTACCTGATGATGGTGAGGGATGGTGTGACCTTCCTGTGTGGAATCCCGGGAATACAGAGGACGGGGACATCTCTCTGGTGGGTTCCCATGACTGGATCCATCTGTAGGAAACACACACACTGACTGAATCCATTGTTTCTATGTGTTTATCAGATGATGGGGGATCTAGGTGGATCCTCCGTACTGCTCTCTCCTTTACAATAAAGTCTCCTCTTACCCGGTGATGTGAGGGGGGGCGGCTGATTGTCCATCATGACGTCCTTGTAGAGATCCTTGTGTCCTTCTAAATACTCCCACTCCTCCATGGAGAAATAGACAGTGACACCCTGACACCTTATAGGAACCTGACACACACACATGATACAGTCACCATCCAGACACATCCCTTGTCTGTTACTGGAGAATGTCCCAGAATTCCCGGCACCGCTCACCTCTCCTGTCAGCAGCTCAGTGATCTCTCTGGTGACTTCTAGAATCTTCTTCTTCTTTCTCTCTTCTATCAGGGAGGGAGGTGGAGGCAATGTGATGTCATATGATCTCCAGACTTCACAGGAGGAAAACTCTACATCTGAACACAAATAGTCACATCAAATGATATTCCCAGAATCCTCCTCACCTCTCCATTCAGGTCTCCATTTTATTAAAGCCCCACTTCAGGCTGAGGTATAATTTCCCCCCACAGGACCCCCACACTACGCAGGGTATAGGCTTGTGAGGTCAGTGTGATGTCATAGGATTCTCTGACTCTGGATGGAGGGACATTGGGGGGAGGAGCTGTGAGGTCAGTGTGATGTCATAGGATTCTCTGACTCTGGATGGAGGGACATTGGGAGGAGGAGCTGTGAGATCAGTGTGATGTTATAGGATTCTCTGACTCTGGATGGAGCTCTGGATGGAGGGACATTGGGAGGAGGAGCTGTGAGGTCAGTGTGATGTCATAGGATTCTCTGACTCTGGATGGAGGGACATTGGGAGGAGGAGCTGTGAGGTCAGTGTGATGTCATAGGATTCTCTGACTCTGGATGGAGGGACATTGGGGGGAGGAGCAGTGAGGTCAGTGTGATGTCATAGGATTCTCTGACTTCGGTTGGAGGGACATTGTGAGGAGGAGCTGTGAGGTCAGTGTGATGTCATAGGATTCTCTGACTCTGGTTGGAAGGACATTGGGAGGAGGAGCTGTGGGGGACGCTCTGTGAGGTTTCTGTACATTGCTCCCAGGTGCATCCCACCTCTCCAAACATGAAAGATGATCTTTGTCTTTGGGCTTTGCCAGGACACATCATATTTCTCAGATCTCCATGTACTCCGGAGACTTTACTGATCACATTTTAGGATGAATATCTGTGACTGGGATCATTATGGAGAAATATGGTTTCAGGGCATTTTTATTATTATACAGGATTTTATGGCGCCAACAGTTTGCTCAGCGCTTTTACAATATAACGGGAGACAATAAAGCAACAATACAGTTCAATACAAGAGGGATAGGAGGGGCTGATCCTGGGAGCTTACAATCTAGGAGGGAGGGGCTAGTGGTACAAAAGATAGTAACTGTGGGGGATGGATTGGTTGGAAGAGTAGAAGATTCCATTATTAGCTGAGGGCAGGATAGGCTTCCCTGAAGAGATAGGTTTTCAGAGATTGCCTAAAAGTGAGCAGAGTAGGCGATAGTCTGATAAAATGGGGTAAAGAGTTCCAGAGGATGGGGGAAGCTCTTGAGAAGTTCTAGAGGTGAGCATGGGAGGAGGAGACAAGGGAGCTAGAGAGCAGGATGTCATGGGAGGAGCGGAGAGGATGGTTTGGGTGATATTTAGAGACAAGATTGGAGTTACAATAGTCAAGGTGAGATATAACAAGGGAGGGAATAAGTTGCTTAGTGGTTTCCGAGGTTAGGAACGGGCGTATCTTGGAGATGTTGCGGAGGTGAAGTCTACAAGATTTGGACAGTGATTGGATTTGGGGGTGAAAGGACAGATGGGAGTCTAGGATAACACCTACCGTATTTTTCGCTCCATAAGACGCACCTGACTATAAGACGCACCTAGGTTTTAGAGGCAGAAAACAGGAAAAAAAAAATTCTGAACTAATGGACTGCAGACATAGTACAGGAGATGACCAGAGACTGCGTACACAGTACAGGAGATGACCAGAGACTGCGGACAGTACAGGAGATGACCAGAGACTGCGGACAGTACAGGGGATGACCAGAGACTGCAGACATAGTACAGGAGATGACCAGAGACTGCGGACACAGTACAGGAGATGACCAGAGACTGCGGACACAGTACAGGAGATGACCAGAGACTGCGGACATAGTACAGGAGATGACCAGAGACTGCGGACATAGTACAAGAGATGACCAGAGACTGCGGACATAGTACAGGGGATGACCAGAGACTGCGGACATAGTACAGGGGATGACCAGAGACTGCGGACACAGTACAGGAGATGACCAGAGACTGGGGACATAGTACAGGAGATGACCAGAGACTGCAGACATAGTACAGGAGATGACCAGAGACTGCGGACACAGTACAGGAGATGACCAGAGACTGCGGACAGTACAGGGATGACCAGAGACTGCGGACACAGTACAGGGATGACCAGAGACTGAGGACACAGTACAGGGATGACCAGAGACTGTGGACAGTACAGGGATGACCAGAGACTGCGGACAGACCAGAGATGCGGACAGCAGACATAGTACAGGAGATGACCAAGGACAGTACAGTACAGTACAGGAGATGACCAGAGACTGCGGACACAGTACAGGACCAGAGACTGCGGACAGTACAGGAGATGACCAGAGACTGCGGACACAGTACAGGAGATGACCAGAGACTGCGGACACAGTACAGGAGATGACCAGAGACTGCGGACAGACAGCACAGGGATGACCAGAGACTGCGGACACAGTACAGGGATGACCAGAGACTGCGGACATAGTACAGGAGATGACCAGAGACTGCGGGACATAGTACAGGAGATGACCAGAGACTGCGGACATAGTACAGGAGATGACCAGAGACTGCGGACATAGTACAGGAGATGACCAGAGACTGCGGACATAGTACAGGAGATGACCAGAGACTGTGGACATAGTACAGGAGATGACCAGAGACTGCGGACATAGTACAGGAGATGACCAGAGACTGCGGACATAGTACAGGAGATGACCAGAGACTGCAGACATAGTACAGGGATGACCAGAGACTGCAGACACAGTACAGGAGATGACCAGAGACTGCGGACAGTGAAGGGATGACCAGAGACTGCGGACATCAGAGCAGGAGATGACCAGAGACAGCGGTCATAGCAGGAGATGACCAGAGACTGTGCAGGGATGACCAGAGACTGTGGACATAGTACAGGAGATGGTCAGAGACTGCGGACATAGTACAGGGATGACCAGAGACTGCGGACATAGTACAGGAGATGGTCAGAGACTGACTGCAGACACAGCACAGGAGAGATGACCAGAGACTGCGGACAGTGCAGGGATGACCAGAGACTGCGGACAGTGCAGGGATGACCAGAGACTGCGGGACAGTGCAGGGATGACCAGAGACTGTGGACAGTACAGGAGATGACTGCTGACCTTTGGGGAGGTGGGGAGCGGGTACCTGAATTTGACAGGTACCTGCTCTTACTTCCGCAGAGTTTTTTTCATCATACCTGTTCCTCGATCCAGCCGCGCGCTGTCTTCCCGGCTTCTGTAGTGTGGGCGCTCGTCGGACAGCCGGATGCCCAGTGCGAATGCGCGAGAAGCGCTGCGCTTTGTGATTGGTCCGGCAGCTTCTGGGATCTGTCATGTGTCCCAGGTACCGCCTTACCATTCACAAAGAGCACTGCTTCTTGCGCATGCGCACTTGGGACCCGGCTGTCACGCACACACTACAGAAGCCGGGAAGACAGCGCGCCGCTGGATAGAGGGACAGGTAAGGTCCCACTGCAGAGCTGAGCGGCCGGCCCGGTATTCTGACACGGCGGCGGTGGAAAATACCGGACCGGCCGCTCTATATTCGCTCCATAAGACGCACTGACATTTTCCCCCCTTTTTTGGGGGAAAAAAAGTGCGTCTTATGGAGCGAAAAATACGGTAATACCCTGGCATGAGGGGAGGGACTGATGGTTGTTATTGGTCTTGATGAAGAAGTCAGGGGGAGGGGGCACGGGCTGGGGGGAATACTAAGAGCTCAGTTTTGGAAAGATTGAGTTTGAGGAAGTGGAGTGACATCCATGCCGATATGTCACTCAGTAGGATAGTAATGCGAGAAAAGACTGAAGGGGCGAGGTGAGGAGGAGACTGAAGGGGTTAGGTGAGGAGGAGACTGAAGGGGTGAGATGAGGAGGAGACTGAAGGGTAGGAGGTGAGGAGGAGACTGAAGGGGTGAGGTGAGGAGACTGAAGGGGCGAGGTGAGGAGGAGACTGAAGGGATGAGGTGAGGGGGTAGAAAGATAGATTTGTGTGTCATCAGCATAGAGATGGTACTTAAAGCCATGGGAGTTTTTTAAGTGACCAAAGGAGGAGGTGTAGATGGAGAAGAGAAGGGGTCCAAGGACAAAACCTTGAAGGAACCCTACAGAGAGAGCGGGTAGAGAGGAGGAGCCAGAGTTATAGGTAATGCTGAAGAAGCGCTGTGATAGGTAGGAGGAGAACCAGAGAGAGCAGAGTCTCGGAGGCCAACAGAGTGGAGTTTTTTGAGGAGGGGATGGTCAACGGCATCAAAAGCCTCAGAGAACTCAAGCAGTAAGAGTACAAAGTAGTGACCATTGGTTGGGATGAGTACGGAGTAGTGACCATTGGTTGGGATTAGTATGGAGTAGTGGCCATTGGTTTGGATTAGCATGGAGTAGTGGCCATTGGTTGGATTGAATATGGATTAGTGGTCATTGGTTGGGATGAGTACAGAGTAGTGACCATTGGTTGGGATGAGTACTGAGCAGTGACCATTGGTTGGGATGAGTACTGAGCAGTGGCCATTGGTTGGGATGAGTATGGATTAGTGGTCATTGGTTGGGATGAGTACTGAGCAGTGACCATTGGTTGGGATGAGTACTGAGCAGTGACCATTGGTTGGGATCAGTACAGAGTAGTGACCATTGGTTGGGATGAGTACTGAGCAGTGACCATTGGTTGGGATCAGTACAGAGTAGTGGCCATTGGTTTTAGCAGTTAGTAGATCATTAGTGAGGTTTAGTAGGGCAGTTTCAGTGGAGTGTAGAGAGTGAAAGCCAGACTGTAAAGGGTGAAGAAGGTTGTTGTCGGTGAGGTGGGAGCTCAGGGGATTGTAGACTAAGCGTTCTAGGAGTTTAGAGGTAAATGGCAGCAGGGAGATGGGTCTTAAGTTGTTCAGGTTGGTGGGGTCCAGTTAGGGCTTGTTAAGTATGGGAGTGATGTGCGCATGCTTTTGAGGGGAGAGGAAGGCACCAGTAGAGAGGGAAAGATTGAAGATGTGAGTGAGGGAGCATAGGATGGAAGAAGAGGGTGACCATAGTAGTTGTGAGGGGACAGGATCCAGGGGGCAGGTGGTGAGATGGGCTTCTGAGAAAACCTTAGTGACCTCTTCAGTAGTAGTGAGGTCAGAAGAGGAAAGTGTTGAGGGAGGTTTAGTATAAGGTATGCTAAGTGGGATGGATGTCTGTGCAGTGGTGATGTCCCTACGAATTGTATCAATCTTGTTTTTGAAATGATTTGCAATCTCATGAGCAGTGAGTGAGGTACTGGGTGGAGGTGGAGAAAGTAGAGAGTTAAAAGTAGAGAAGAAAGATGAGGACTGTATGACAAACTATTGATGAGACTGACAAAGTAGGCTTGTTTGGCAGCATGGAGGGAGGAATTGTAAGTCTCTTAACCACTTCCAGTCTGGACACTTTCACCCCCTTCCAGTCCGGACACTTTTACCCCCTTCCAGTCCGGACACTTTCACCCCCTTCCAGTCCAGGCCAATTTTCAGCTTTCAGTGCTATCACACTTTGAATGACAATTGCGCGGTCATGCAACACTGTGCCCATATTAATTTTTTACCGTTTTTTTTGAGACAGATAAAGCTTTATTTTGGTGGTATTTATTCACTACTGGGATTTTTATTTTTTTGCTATGTAAATGAAAAAGTCCAAAAATTTTGAAAAAAGTTTTTACTTGTAAAATTTTGCAAATAATATTTCATTATAAATCTTGGCCAAAATTTATTCCGTTATCTTTTTAGTAAAAAAAAAAAAAATAGCCCAAATTAGTTTATAACCAAAAATTATAACTTTTAAACTTTTTTTTTAATTTTTTAATATTAATATTTATGTTGGTTTTTTTTTATATATACTGTCACCCTAGTAGTACAGCGTCACCATGGTGACACTGTAGTATTTGTGGGGGGTGATGAAGATTTTTTTTTTTTTTATTCTGATTGCTTTTACACCCATAAAGACTGTAAAAGCAATAATTTCTCCTTCTCTCTGGTTGCATTCTTGCAGCCATTGAGAACTACTGTGTGAGCTGTGATTGGTCACAGCTTGTTACATGGTACAAGTCTGTTGTGAATAGCCTTGTACCATGTGACCTTTGTGATCATTCACAGATTTCACACGTAGTAAGCAATGTTAGAAGCAGGGGTGGACTGACAACTCATGGGGCCCCCCGGGCAATAGGGGATCATGGGGCCCCTGTGTCCTTTCCAAACTCAAAAAAGCTTATGAAAAAGGTACCAGGGGCATCTCATGGGGCCCCCTACTGACCCCAGACCCTCGGGTAGTGCCGAGTTTCCAAATGGTCAGTCCACCCCTGGTCAGAAGTGACATCTTGTGATCACTGATTGGCCAATCGGTAATCACATGATCGGGACCTCACAGAGAGGTCCCATACGTTGATCGGTATTCGTGGTGCTGCATGCTCTCAGGAAGTGCGCATAAGCAGGGGGCGGGGAGTCCATTTATAAATGGCCACCTGACCTTGCACTGCCACCATCCGGCCATTTATATACAACGGGTGGATGGGAGGTGGTTAAGATGTCTGGTGTGGTCAGTCTGCCACGGATGTAATGGTCGGGGCCTGATGCTTTGTGTTGTTAGAGGAACAAGTGAGTCCAGTGTGGGTGACAGTGAACTGTTGTAGACAGCAGTGGCCAGGTCAGGGCAGGACAGGGGAGAGATTCTGTCATAGAGTTGGTCAGTTGCAGAGTGGAAAGGAGCCGGGTTCAAGTTGTGAAGGTTTCTGCGGGTAATTGTTTGCTGCTTGGAGGGATAGGTGTTTGAAGACGAGGAGACTGTGAAGGTGATGAGATTGTGATCAGAGAGAGGAAAGGGGGTGTTTGTGAGGTTGTAGGGAGTGCAAAGATGGGAGAAAACAAGGTCTAATGTATTCCCATCAGAGTGAGTGGAGGACGTGTCCATTGTGTTCAGGACATTTACTACAAATTACATTTTTCTCTCTTTCTTCCTAATTGAATCTTATGAAACAAAGACATAGATATTCCAATCCCCCTAAATATCCCCCCATCCCCCGCCACTAACTAAAGTCATAAAATCCATTAGTATAGACTGATGAGGTGAGAAGGTGACACCTCTCCACAATGAGGAGAATGTTCCGGCCCCGGAAGTGGGGGAATGTTCTGCCCCTGAAGGGGTTCATCTGGGTTCCCACACTATATATGTGTGTATCATCATCTGCTGGAGATAAAAGACGTCACAGTGACTATGGAGGAAGAGGATGGACATGACTATGGAGGAAGAGGACAGGCATGACTATGGAGGAAGAGGACGGACGTGACTATGGAGGAAGAGGACGGACGTGACTATGGAGGAAGAGGACGGACGTGACTATGGAGGAAGAGGACGGACGTGACTATGGAGGAAGAGGACGGACGTGACTATGGAGGAAGAGGACGGACGTGACTATGGAGGAAGAGGACGGACGAGGACGGACGTGACTATGAGGAAGAGGACGGACGTGCTATGGAGGAAGAGGACGGACGTCGCTATGGAGGAAGAGGACGGACGTGGCTATGAGGAAGAGGACGGACGTGGCTATGGAGGAAGAGGACGGACATAACTATGGAGGAAGAGGACGGGGGTTGGTTACTGGGTGTAAATAGAACATAACATCTTATTACCTCCTCTGCTGCCACTTCTACCAACGTCTCCTTTCTACTTCTGTCTGTGCCTGACATCACTTCCTGTCTGTACCTGACATCACTTCCTGTCTGTATTCCATAGAGACTTCCTGTCTGGGTAGAAGTGAGATCGCCACCTTGTGGAGCTCAGAGGAACTGCAGCCCCGAGAAGCGTCTGGTAGTGTGACCCCGGCCTTGTGCTGGGTGTGTATGGACTGTAGATATTTATAGAGGGGTCACCTCCACTCCCACCAAGGGGGACAGAAATATATGACTGCCTAGTCCAGCCTTTCTCAGTCAGGGGTCCTCCAAAGATTTCTAGGGGCTCCTTCAGCAATGAACAATTCCTGTCTCTTAGTAACAAATGGCATCAATGATCTGTAAAATCCATTTCTTGGAATACATCACAGGACACGAAGCATCTTTATAAATCCTTCCTAACACTGTTATGCCCACCTACAGGTGATCGGACGTTGGCAAACAATAGACAGGACGTCCCCTTGTAGAGCAGATCTCCGACATAGGAAAGGTTTGTAGCAAGCCATAGCCCATAACAGGAGGGGATGGATCTCTGGGATTCCTGAGGAAAGGAATCACTAACTAGCTGACATCTCCTGAGCGTTCCAAATCAGACTCGTCCTCACAACTTCACAACTTCTCCCAGACACAAAAACATTCCACGCATGTAAACACATACATGTAATCTGACCGACGTCAACATGCTCAACTCTGACAGTCCCAGAATATCCAATGTGTTTGGTGTTTAGTGACATCATATATCATGCCTGCTCAATATACAGGAAATGATCCACTACAGGGACCCATCACCTCCCAATCGTGCCGCTCACCTTCAGGTTTGAGCCACACAAAAGGAGGTCAAACACACTTTGGTCACCACTATGGGTGGCAGAACTGGCAACATTCCTCCACTTCACTTGGAATCAGTAAGTCTCATTTTACAGCCCGCAGGTCTCCAGGCAAATCCTTGTTAAAATTAAAGCTCAATAGAGCTCATGATTGTTTACATTTCCATTCAATGAGTTTATTGTGGTGCAGGGAAGTTCAGGCTCTCAAAACTTGTGTGAAATGCCGTCACCTCCACCTGAGTTGCCTGAACCTCCGGTAAGAGATGCTAAAGATGTTCTCCCTAATGAGTCACCCATTTAGAGTATAACTCCGTTCCTGGCTGGGCAGGATTTGGTAACGTGATGTGTAACTTTTTTTGGATCCTTGCTTAGTCAGGAGCTGGAGGGAGTGATGTGCATGTGACAAATCAGCAGGAAGGGATCAGTCTGGGGAAAGATGCCAAATCATTCATTTCAGTCAAATGTTCATCCAGTGTAATGTGTCGGAAAGGCATTCACCAATACCTGGTCCTAGGGGTGGGACAAGAACATGATCTAGTGTTTGGTGTCAGACGAGCCCCCTGTCCTACTGTACCCTTGTGCTGTGTGTTAAACACTCTTTCATTTTTTGTTTGTTTCTCCTTGCAGCCAACATTGGATGCGGCTGGATCGGCACCCCGTCCACCTGGACCCGGCCCCCTTCTCAAGCTTGGGGAAAGGCTGGTGTTCAACATGGAGAGATTATGGGAGCAAAGGAGGCTTTCTAATGCATCCAGTAATATAGAAAGGTTACTGGGCTCCAACATGAAGCCCTGCTTGGACTTGTCACCGCGGTCAGGGATCAGACTACAGCACTGCAGGACCTTAGTCATGATATCCGGGCCTTATGTCAAGCAGGGGCTGAACAAAATGCACCTTCAGCCAGAGGCTCCCAACCCCCGTGCAGTAGTTGTTTGGGGCAAATGCCAAGGTTGCCACAGAGTTTCCCTGTAGAATGCCGGGGAAGCAGCAGGGGAACAAGCCTTGAAGGTGCCGATTCTGGAACTACCCACTCTGGAGCAGCCCCCTCAAGAAACCCCACCCGAAGACCAGTATGGCTCCCTTCCCCATGGATCCCTCTTCTGCACCTTCCTCACACTCCACTTTGCCCCTTGACCACACCCCTACTTTCACATCCCCCTCCCCTTGTTTTTCTACACACCCCTCCTCTCAATCCCATTTCCACCCTTACCTTCCACATCCTGCCCACTCTCCTCAGCCCTCAAATGCCCCTCCCCACATTCTCCCTGTCTTCCATTCCCCCCATTCAACCTCTCCCCCAGCACTCCCTCCCCACCACTCTTTCCCAGCCCCCCCCACACACTGTACCCCCCAACCCTCACACCCACCCCCTCTGCAGCAGCAGCCTCCTCCTCCCCATTCATTTTGTATGTTTTTTTTGTAATAAACATTATTTGGAAAGTAGCAGAACGTGTCTTTCAAATTGTCAGAAATGCATTTGGGGTAATAATGGAGGCTTGGTCATGTCGGGAATCCAACACAGGTGCTTTTCTGAGTATGGCTACCAATAATTCCAAATAGCGAACACTAAAAAAGCAGCACTTCAGAAAGAAAACTAAAAGGTGACCCTTCCAGAGGCATTGGTGGTTAGACTCTTTGGCCTTTCTGCTGCTTTCACCTGGTGGTCTGTCCTGCAAATAGTTTTAGCTGTTCCCCATCACACAAGTTCTCTGGCACATGTAGCGGTTGGCCCTTATCTGCTAACCATTTGGCTGCCCCAAGGGAGCTTAGAATTATCATGGACTCTGTGGGCAAGGCAACGTTCCCCAATATGGGAACACACATATTGCAAGTTCTCTAAGTGTCGGCTAGCTTTTGTCTTTTTGGGGTGCTGATTTTGGCCAGACACCTGCAGGAACGTGACACCAGGACACACTGCTGTCCAAATATGTTCCCTGTGCTACTTCACACACACTATACAAGAAGTGTGTAATATCCAGGACACCAGGCGTGACACCAGGACACAACTTACACACAGTAAGCCTGCCAAGGAATGCTAGAGACACAGAAAAGTTGGGAGAATAAGAAGAAGGCCTTCTGTTGTTTGGACTATCATTATGCTGGACTAACTGGACCCAGACTAAGTTTGCTTTACACCCCGTGTAACATCTTGCCCCGAGATTGGTTGGGGAGCATAGGATCTTTAGCTGCCTGATTCTAGACGTTGTGCCTATGGAATTTATGTGCCCAGTGGACACTTGTTCCTCACTTCATTCCCTCCCCACCTCTTGTTGCCAAAACACTGACATGTGAATGAGCAACAAGTTGGATCCAAGTGGTATGTGTGGAGCAGATAGACAATTTGCCCATTAGGGCCCCTTCTTTTCTGGGGGACATTGCATGTAACTGGTCTCATCCATAACTGATAGTCCTTCCAAGAGCAGCTTTCAAGTCATGTGACTTCTGTGTAATGCCAATCCCAACTAGAGATGAGGTGATGGGAGACATCTTGACAGAGTTGGGCCACAGGATCCCCCCACACATTGTCTACTTGGCTGCACCCCCTTTTGGCAGTCTGCACAACTACACTCCACCAAGCTATGTAGAAGTCCCTGGATGGAATGAAGAGCTACTCCAAACGTGAACAATGTAACGTGAATGGAGTGTTCTGTGTAAACTGTTGCAGCATTTCACAAGAGGAAGCAAACCAAGATTGGGAGTAGCTGCAGACAGCAAGCAGACAACTTCAATCTTTATGTATCCCAGCTTAGGATTGAAGGAGCTGGTTTACCTCTCGGAAACATGCAATCCTATCTGCTACAGTCCTAAAGCTGGACTTGCCAGAAAACACTTCGTTTGGACATTACCAGAAATTCCAGGTAAGCAAGATTGTCCAGTGCAGCTGGAGCTAGCAGAGTCCTGCAATGCTTTAGGGACATGCAGATCAGCTCCAACTGCAATGAAGAAGATTGCCGACCTGCAAAGGCTGAAGAAGGCCACAACACAGGGCACTGTCCAAGAGAAATAGAACATTTATTACCAACAATCAATAGAAAACTATAAAACATCATAAAAATTGTAACTAAACTAAAATTGCTGCCTGAAATAGGCTCCAAGGCTGGGCTGGTCCTCGTCTGGTTCCCACCTCCAGGGCTTGCTCCAGGGCCTGGATCCAGCGGCACATCCAGCCCAGGAGGCCACAAATGTCAGGATCGGGGACAAATGTAGAAAAAGCCAAACAAAATGTTTATCTGTAATAAAAAAGGAGACAGACTTGCTTCACACAACAACAGCATGCAATGCTTGTCTACCTTTGTCCATTATCCTGAAAGCACTCTATGCTGTTGTCACCTCATAATTGGAACACAGAACTTACATTTCTTGCCTGGATGATATCATGGCCCAAGGAGTGAGCTTGGAATCCTTAGTCCTAGATTACCCGCTTCCCACCCGCAATGTACTGTGGCCAGGCGGCAGCTACAGGCAAAGCAATGTACTTGTACGTCACTCTGGCTGTACTAACACAGGAGGCACACCACACACCCGAGCCGGCACACAGCGCTCCCCTCCCCCCCCGACTGCTGTGTCTGGTGGATACAGCGGAATGAAGATCCCAGTGATTGTGACCCGGTGATCATGTGATCTCTAGGTGATCCCAATGTAAGCAGTTATTATGAATCAATCTCATTCATAACAGCTCTGCTTCTCCTCCTAGTGAGCTGTGATTGGCCACAGCTGTCACATGATACATGGGGCCAATCACAGCACCCTGTACCATGTGTGACCAGCTCCAGCCAATCACAGATCACTATCTTGAGCTGTCAAAAATCTAACTCACTGATGACAGTTGATGAATGAGTTCGGTTCTGACAGCAAGCTTTGCATTGCAGGAGAAATGACCATTATTTCTCCTGCAAAGAAAAGTGTGGAAAAAAATCCCTGATCACCCCCCTCCCCCCCACAGTAGTACAATGGTTACTATGGTAACATCCTACTATTCTGATACAAGTATTAAAAAAAAAAAAGTTAAATATATTGAGAATTTTGTTTTAAAAAGGTTTTTTTTTTTAACTACTTGCCAACCACTTACCTGCATTTTGTGGGAGCGAGCAGCAGCTCTTGGCAAAGTGGCGTAATCTGCATCGCTTCCTGTTTTGGGGTGTCAATGCGCCTGCACCCCCCCCACTGCCCCCACGGTCGGTCCAGGGAGAGAAGAGAGAACACGGCACCGAGTAAAAGCACCACTACATTGTACACACACGTTAGATTAGCACATTTAACCCTTTGATGGCCCCGTCACCCAGCCAGTGCCATTAGTACAGTGTCAGTATATAGAATGTTTCACTGATCTCTGTATTCCTGCCACTAGTGACATCACATAGTGTCAGGGTCAGTAAGCCCCTCCCAGCCAGGGTCAGCTGGCGTTAGATTGGGCCGCACACTGTCGCACTCACGCTATAGGTCGCTGATCACCGCCATTACTAGTATAGTGTTTGTACGGATCAATATATTGATCATGAACAGAACTATACTAGTGCCGGCTTTGTATAGTGTCCCCAATACTCAGTGTTAGCCGGATCGGCCCGGTCACTGCCAGCACACTAGTGTTCAGCCCCTCCACTGTTCTTCACAGAAGATTTGTACCAATTGTGGGCCAAGGCAATTTATACACCACAATACATGGCGACACCCAAATTCAGCTCTTGTCACACAATTCACATGGAACTCTATCACCGTTTATGAAATTAAAACTTTTTGGGCCGAACCCTCAACATGGACATTACAGAAAAGAATGAATTGCAGTCATATTGGTCCGCAGACCCGATTCATCGTATGTCCGTGTTCTCTGCTGGTACATATATGTCCAACATGGACCAGCAATGTACTGGAACGTCGCTGGACTTGGAGTGGTTATACCGGGAGGATGCTTGCAGCTACAGGCATCATTCTAGTGCTGGTTTATTAGCTGGTGGTCGGCTTTCATGTAAAAGTAATCCTAGTGGCCAATTAGCTGCAGAATTGTTTTTACGAGCAGCGAGATGGGACATCATTATACATGATTTCCTATAGCAGCAAATCTGATGAGATGAATGAAGTGGTGTGTAAAGTGGAAGCAGTGGATCTGCAGGGAGCAGCATCTTGAGCACAAAGCACTTTATGTGTGGATGGATTTGCACACGGTTCAGTTTCCTTCATTTATTGATAAACCCCATAAGACCAATGAAGTGGGTGTAAAGTGGAAGCAGTGGATGTGCAGAGAATAGGATTTGGAGCCCCGAGCTCTTTATCTCTGAATGTCTCCACATATTTGTAGTGTATTTGTGATGATTTTTCTGTGCACACACAATAGGACAGCGCTGTGACACATAATGCTCTTCTAGATGACAGGGAATCCTTCCCTTTGTTACAGCAGCAGTCCGCTAGAAGGTTTTTGTAGGTTTGGAGTTGTTACACATCCACAAGGTGGTTTCTCATCCATTTCTATCCAGTGATGACAGTCTCTATGGAAAAGACAGACAGGAAGGATGTCAGGTAAAGACAGGAAGTTCCACCCTTTAGGCTCCCAGCTGGGGAGGAGACTTCCTGGATCTGGCAGCAGATCTGGCAGCATCGTAGATGAACCCCTTCAGGGGGAGGAGTTGATGATAATATATTTGCTCCCAAAGCTGGCCTACATGGTTCAGTTTCATCGTTCAGCCAGCGGGATGACCATAAAAACTGAAGTGATTCCCCCATCCACACATTGGAGGTGGATGGGGGAATCCTCCCCGCTGCACTCTTGTATTCTGACAATGGGGGGACTCCTCCACTCTCAGAATACACAGATCAGCACTGAAGCTATTGGCTGCAGCCGCTGGGGGAGTGGCTTTTATCCGGCAGTGGCCACACATGGATGGAAATGTGAGCGATCCCTGCTGAACCAGCTGAATTTCCATAGATCTATGGTCACCTTCAGTGACTTCCTCCCCTCCCCCTCATCTCCTTCATGATGGAAGTCATGCTGAGATCATCTCCCATTGGCTGAGCAATATTCTCATTTGTCTCTCAGCTCCTTCTTGCTATTCCTCGTCCTGCCTGTTGTTTCCTTGGATTGATTTTCTGTGTAGTGACCCCGGCTTGGTCTCTTGGATGCGCTCGTCTGTTGCTGCCCTGACCTTTCTCCTGATTCCTGGATCTCCTCCTCTCTCTCTCTCCTCCATATCCTCTTACACAGCTTTTCTCCACACCTGCAGTGACCCTGGGGGGAGGAAACTTGGCACCAGCACGCCGACAAATCCATCCCCACCATTAGGGGCTCTGGAGACAATTGTCTGCTATTTACACTCCGTTCCTCCGCACGTCACCTGATCACATGACAGCTTACTTCCACAGATTCCGGACAGATTTCTGGGATGGTAAAGGTCAAAGGTCACTCTTCAGTTTAGGAGAGGTAGGACACACCCAGGAACAAGGATTTGGTTTTCATGGGAGCCTCATATAGAGGACCCCTGGCTTCCATCCAGATATCAAATCTCCCCATCCAAATGTCCCTCCATCCAGAGTCTAATGTCCTATGACATCACACTGACCTCACTGCCCCTCCTCCAAAGTTCCCTCCATCCAGAGTCAGAGAATCCTATGACATCACACTGACCTCACAGCTCCTCCTCCCAATGTCCCTCCATCCAGAGTCAGAGAATCCTATGACATCACACTGACCTCACAGCTCCTCCCCCCAATGTCCCTCCATCCATCAGAGTCAGAGAATCCTATGACATCACACTGACCTCACAGCTCCTCCTCCCAATGTCCCTCCATCCAGAGTCAGAGAATCCTATGACATCACACTGACCTCACAGCTCCTCCCCCCCTGATGTCCCTCCATCCAGAGTCAGAGAATCCTATGACATCACACTGACCTCACAGCTCCTCCTCCCAATGTCCCTCCATTTGGCTCCTTTTTTTTATGCTCTTGGATGTGGGGGGTCCCTTGGTATCCTCACATGTAAAGTGGGACTGTTGGTCCTGCGTTGTATGTAATGACATCAGAATGCTGCAACAAGCCTATACCCTGCGTAGTGTGGGGGTCCTGTGGGGGGGGAATTATACCTCAGCCTGAAGTGGGGCTTTAATAAAATGGAGACCTGAATGGAGAGGTGAGGAGGATTCTGGGAATATCATTTGATGTGACTATTTGTGTTCAGATGTAGAGTTTTCCTCCTGTGAAGTCTGGAGATCATATGACATCACATTGCCTCCACCTCCCTCCCTGATAGAAGAGAGAAAAGAAGAAGAAGATTCTAGAAGTCACCAGAGAGATCACTGAGCTGCTGACAGGAGAGGTGAGCGGTGCCGGGAATTCTGGGACATTCTCCAGTAACAGACAAGGGATGTGTCTGGATGGTGACTGTATCATTGTGTGTGTCAGGTTCCTATAAGGTGTCAGGGTGTCACTGTCTATTTCTCCATGGAGGAGTGGGAGTATTTAGAAGGACACAAGGATCTCTACAAGGACGTCATGATGGACAATCAGCCGCCCCTCACATCACCGGGTAAGAGGAGACTTTATTGTAAAGGAGAGAGCAGTACGGAGGATCCACCTAGATCCCCCATCATCTGATAAACACACATAGAAACAATGGATTCAGTCAGTGTGTGTGTTTTCCTACAGATGGATCCAGTCATGGGAACCCACCAGAGAGATGTCCCCGTCCTCTGTATTCCCGGGATTCCACACAGGAAGGTCACACCATCCCTCACCACCATCATCAGGTAGATGATGACAATTATTGGTAGTTGTGATTTATACACAGCATGTTTGTTACAATGAATGTTTTATTATATCTTTCAGAGTGTGGAATCCTCGGGGATGATAATATTGATGTTAAAGAAGAGTATAAAGAGGAGGATGAGGAGTATGGAGTGATGGAGGAGTTTTCAGAAGGACACAAGGATATGATGGAGCCACCTAATACCAGGAACCCACCAGAGAGATGTCCCCGTCCTCTGTATTCCCGGGATTCCACACAGGAAGGTCACACCATCCCTCACTATTACAAGGTTGGTGGGATGGAGCATCTAGAACATGGACTTGTAGGGGGGATGTGTGTGTGGATATTTTTTGTGACCTTACATTTTACAGATGATATTTTCTCTCATTTCCTTGATTTAGAGTGGAGATCCAATCGATATAGAATTTGAGGTGAAAGCAGAAGCAGAAAGAAGAGGCGTATGTGAGGGATGATCAGCAGTCTATGGAGGAGGATGGAATAACGGGGACATTTATAGAGGAGGACACTCCTACAGAGATCAGCACAGGTGGGTCATGAACACTAAATCCATTCCTCCACCCATACTGCTCACTGATTGGTCCAGAGTAGGGCGGGGACTGGGTGATATCAGCCTGTAATCCCCTGGTCACTTTCCTGAGCTGTGTTCCCCGTCCTGTATTCCTGGATTTCTCTCGGATAATCTTCCTTCTCTGTGCTGCAGACACAATTTATGTATCTAGACTGGATTTATGGAGGTTCTGGGGTTCAGCTGGCAAGCAAAATGTTCATTTTCACTATAGGCATTGATTACTACCTAAGCACCTGGAGCATGTGATTTGGGTCTCCTTCCCCATGCCCTGGTCTAGTAAGATCTCTGATAGAACATTTCTCCCAGGGTTCCTTGCTCTGTTATCTGCTGGCTGTGCCGGGTGGAGGGATATGTCTGAGTGTCTCAGACCCAAGTCACTGAGTGCAGTCTCAGGAGATGGGAGGCAGCGGTGTGGGACTCTGCAACTTGTCTACAGTAAACATTTAGATTACAATTGATTACTGAATGACCAATATTATGAGGCCTGACCTTTGGGACACTGTATAATTTATATTGTCCATTCCATACTCCTGACCCCTGCACTATATACTCTATGTTGTACATTACATACTCCTGACCCCTGCACTATATACTCTATGTTGTACATTACATACTCCTGACCCCTGCACTATATACTCTATGTTGTACATTACATACATCCCTGACCCCTGCACTATATACTCTATGTTGTGCATACACTCCTGACCCCTGCACTATATACTCCATGTTGTACATTACATACTCCTGACCCCTGCACTATATACTCTATGTTGTACATTACATACTCCTGACCCCTGCACTATATACTCTATGTTGTACATTACATACTCCTGACCCCCTGCACTATATACTCTATGCATTACATACTCCCTGACCCCTGCACTATATA
Source organism: Staurois parvus (assembly GCA_951230385.1). Classification (NCBI taxonomy): domain Eukaryota; kingdom Metazoa; phylum Chordata; class Amphibia; order Anura; family Ranidae; genus Staurois; species Staurois parvus. The sequence goes on along the minus strand of CATNWA010004546.1, from coordinate 4,210 downwards.
CTCTGTTGTTGTACATTACATACTCCTGACCCCTGCACTATATACACTATATTACATCTATGCACTGTATACATTTGTACATTACATCTCCTGACCCCTGCACTATATACTCTATGTTGTACATTACATACTCCTGACCCCTGCACTATATACTCTATGTTGTACATTACATACTCCTGACCCCTGCACTATATACTCTATGTTGTACATTACATACTCCTGACCCCTGCACTATATACTCTATGTTGTACATTACATACTCCTGACCCCTGCACTATATACTCTATGTTGTACATTACATACTCCTGACCCCTGCACTATATATACTCTATGTTGTACATTACATACTCCTGACCCCTGCACTATATACTCTATGTTGTACATTACATACTCCTGACCCCTGCACTATATATACTCTATGTTGTACATTACATACTCCTGACCCCTGCACTATATACTCCATGTTGTACATTACATACTCCTGACCCCTGCACTATATACTCTATGGTGTACATTTCAATAGTCCTGACTTCTGCTCTCCCCCCCTCCCCCCACTGCTATATACACACATAATATGGATTCTCTTTTGTTACACCCATTTCCTCCCAGCTGGACATTTTATATCGGATGATGTGATTGGAGCACAGACTTTTACATGGTGATAATAATGTGATAACATCCTCCAACTTTGGACCCTTAAACAGAAAGTGATAATGAGGGAGGAGTCAATACCCCAATGATGGTGGTCTTCAGGATCAGTCCAGTCTTCATCTTGGTTGTTCTCCCCCCCCATCCTCACTCTCTGACCTCTGGTGGGGCTCAGCCCCGCTGTTCTTCATGACTAAATCATGGACTAAATAAGGAAGTGCAGTACTTCTTGTGTTGGGAAGATGGCGATGAGTGATAGAGGGGGTGGGGACCCTCGTCCTATAATCCCCTCATCACTGTCCCTCCTATAAAAGACAGTTCTGGTTGTTTCCTCACTCTCTGACTAAGGTCCATGAATAAAGAAATGACCTGGTAGGAGATCAGAGGAGCCATTTCCTAGTTCCCTTGAGGGTGGAATTGTAAGCTCCTCAGAGACCAAGCTGCCTGATGTGGGCGGAGTCCTGGTTTGGGGGAACCAATCAGCTCCCTGTCTAGTAATCCTCTTTGTCTTTGTATTTTAGTCCATGGCCGGGAGATGAGGAAAACCTCCGAGGATTGTCTCACTTTGTCTCCAGACTGGAAAGTAGAAGATGAGGACATCACACAGTATAGTCCAGGAGAAAACCCGGCTCCCTCCAATGTCCATCCGGCACCACCCAGTGTAGATGGACCATCGGATTCCTCGTATCCTGAGGAACCTCAGACTGTGCGGGACCGGGCCGGCCTTCCAAACAGGGAAGAGCTTCTCCTGTACTGAGTGCGGGGGAAATGTTTCCGTTGTAAATTCCATCTTGAATGAGCATAAAGATCTCACTCAGGTGAAAAACCATATTCCTGTACTGAGTGCGGGAAGAGTTTTTATAAATGCAGTCCAATAGGCATAAAATCAGAGATCTCACACGGGGGAGAAGCCATATTCCTGTCCTGAATGTGGAAATGTTTTTCATTTAAGTCCATTCTTTCCAAACATCAGAGATCTCACACATGGGGAGAAGCCATATTCCTGTCCTGAGTGCGGGAAATGTTTTTCAAAGAAGTCCAATCTTTCCAAACATCAGAGATCTCACACGGGGGAGAAGCCGTATTCCTGCTCTGAGTGTGGGAAATGTTTTTCATCGATGTCCAGTTTTTACAGGCATCAGAGAGATCTCACACAGGGGAGAAAGCCGTATTCCTGTCCTGAGTGTGGGAAATGTTTTTCACAGATTCCCATCTTTGCACACACATCAGAGATCTCACATGGAGGAAAAAGCCGTATTCCTGTCCTGAGTGTGGGAAAATGTTTTTCAGATAAGTCCCATCTTTCAGACATCAGAGATCTCACACGGGGGAGAAAGCCATATTCCTGTCCTGAGTGCGGGAAATGTTTTTTACAGAAGTCCGATCTTTCCAGACATCAGAGATCTCACACGGGGGAGAAGCCACGTTCCTGTCCTGAGGGAAATGTTCCTCACTGAAGTCCTGTCTTCCTGTACATCAGGGGTCCCACACAACCCTGGAGGTGTATTAGTGCCTTGAGTGTGGGAAATGTCTTCTAGATGAATGTTGCTGGACATCCCAGCTCTCATGTGGGGAAGAAGCACACCCTGATATACACCTCAGATATACTCCATGGCTGATCTTCATCATGGAAGAAACCGTTCATAAGGTGGACAGAGGCCCCTAAAGACATGGATGAAGTGTGGGACCGGGTTGGCCATTGATATCAGGAGAAGAATAAAAATGGAGTCCTGACCTAGAGCACTGGGCTGACTTCTCATTGGGGTGCAGCCTATATAGTAGAGATGGTTTGTGTAGCAAACTAGCTCCTCAGAGCTGGAAGCGGAGTTCCCCTGTTCCTTGCTGTATTTGAGATCTTCCTCGAATCATTCCTCACATCCCCCCCTTGCATTCCTGTGAGGCAGACTTTATCTCCTGGCAGATGAGGTGGAACAACCTAAGACATGAGAAGTGGAGACAGGCTGTCTACGAACGTTTCACTTTGGTCACCCAAAGCTATGTAAGCCCCACACCTTATCAAAAGAACTGAACATTCCTCAGATCAACTGTATGGTTCATATCACGGGATATGAAGCTGGTAATTTAGTGTAGAGTTTTCCCAATGACCACTCCCAGTCAGAGCCCCCCCTCCCTTTTGAGAGGGACCTTTAAGAGAGTTAAGTGAGTTAGTCTGTGTCACACTGACACACTCAGAGATCTCCGAGGTAACATCGTAACAAGAGGAGATCAAAGAACTCACCCTGCTCACAACTTGGACTGCAAACCCAGGCATATGGGCAAGTAACTCGACCCTGTAATCTTCTTCCTAATTATCTCTTTGCTGTGTCTTTATATACATATATATATATATATTTGTGACATCTCTTTGTAAATATTGTATTGCACCTGTTTTGACCCTTTTAGTAATAAATCTTTCTTTCTGAAAGTGTTAAACTGTTTCTAAGCGCTTACTTGCAATTCACGAATCCCTGCCTTTGAAGAGACGCTACGGGTTGTCATATTTCTGTATAACAGGTCCACGGGCCGTGCTATATAGATCAATATTTCAATCAATATAGTGTATATTTGATAACGGGAGTTTCCCAGTCTCCGACAAAAGTGGTGGTGGCAGTAGAGGGTTAGTTGCGTAACTAACCCGACCCAGTAACAAGCGCATTCAGGCTGCAGGCACCGATTGTAGTCCATTAGCTGGGCAATCGCTGTGTAGGGTGCAGCTGGGTGGGGCCTTGTTACGCGCGTCACACCGCGGTTTTGGATCGGCCAGCCCTTCGGTCACGAGTTTGGTGAGAAGGTCTGGGGTCTGACGCCATGGGCGTGACGTATTACTGTTAGTCGCGGCTGTGCGATTATCACCTGTTGGTGGCGGCGACCGCGGGTCGTGACATATTGGTGGCAGCGTACGTGGGATAATTGCATTAAGAGCTTCAGTGCAGTGTTAAAAGTTGGCTCTGCACTGAAGGATTGTAACCTTTGTGGAAACAGTCCTTAGAAACAAGCGGTGCATATTTTATTTTATATATATGTGTGTATAGAGAGACACATAGCAACAACTCCTTCTTTTCCTACTTTTCTATCTTTGCTTGCGATTATGCCTGGTGAAGCAGATTACGAGAAAATGAGCAAAGGTGATTTGAAAGTTGAATGTGCCTCACGAGGATTGGACGTCGGTCGCAAAACATGTGAAGATTTGATTAGTGATCTAGTAGAGTATGATATCCGAGCAAATCAGAACTCGGGGGAACTTGAACATGGAGGGGTTCCCATTACCCACATTGCCAGTGGCTCAGAGACGGCCTCACAGGATGGGCATACAGAGACTGACACTGGAGGATCACCAAAGGTTAACGTCACACCACCGCCTGAGTGCGCTAACACCGTGGTGCCTGGAACCAGCAGAGACTCTCCTCAGATGCAGGAGGCCTTGAAACGCCTCATGGAGACAGATTTGGAGGCATACCTGCGGTTCATGGAACGCCAAGTAGCGGCTGGCAGAGGAACGCCAGGCTGAGAGGGAGGCAGTGCAGAGGGAAGCTGATCGTCGGCACGAGATGGAGATGGCAAG
>CATNWA010004545.1:0-24024 GCA_951230385.1 Staurois parvus | reverse complement strand
TGGGCCCATGGCAGATTAGGGGCCTGGCCGCAGCTATGTGAGGCCCGTTATCTTGCCTTCAACACACCAGCAGTGTGAGGAGACCTGAAAGTGGCACATGTTTGAGGCATGATTCATGGCGGATTTAGTCAGTTGTGTCAGGAACTGGTGGTTTGAAATCCAGACTAATCCACGCCTGATTCATTTTCACAAACGTGAGTCTCTCCACACTTTGGGTGGACAGTCGTGTCCTCCGCGGAGTTACAATACCTCCTGCCGCACTAAACACGCGCTCCGATGCCACGCTACTGGCCGGGCATGACAGCCTTTCAAGGGCAAATTCAGCTAGTTGGGCCAAAGGTCAAGTTTCGTTGCCCAGTAGTCAAGGGGATTGTCTACCTCGGTTGGCAGGGTGCTGTCCAAGTAGGCCCAAGCCTGTTGTTTGAGCTCCTGCTCCAGGTCCACCTGATGCTGCTGCTGCTGCTGCGGCTGGTTAGTAGTTTTCTCACTGCGCTGGTGAAGAAAGCTACTCATCATCGACTGCAGACTGAGGCAGCCGCTGCTGGTGGAGCTGCCACTGCTCCTACCACCCCACCCCTCCCTGCTGCCATGCCAGCGGAACGCGAGCGCACAGGGCCCACAGTGTCTGAGGATGGACGTTGGCGCACAAAGGCAGAGACCAACTGACTACATAGGTGGTTTTTATAGTACGTAATTTTGGCCTCCCTCTCAGCAGGTGTGAAAAAGGCCACCATTTTGGACCGGTAGCGAGGGTCCAACAAGGTGGACAGCCAAAAGTCATCCCTCTGTCTGATGGTTATTATTCGGCTGTCGCTACGCAAGCAACCGAGCATGCTATGGGCCATTTGTGCCAAGGAATGCGAGGGACTCCCTGCCTCCATCTCCACAGCATACTGCCACGGTGCGTCTGGGTCCTCTGTCTCCTCCTCCTCCTCCTCTACCAGATGCTCCTGCTCCTCCACTCCTGTCCGCTGAGTGGAAAAACCACCCATTTCACTCAATAATTCCTGAGCACAAATGTCCTCCTCTACCTCCTCCTCTTCTTCCTGTCCTGCCCCCACAGGGGTCATGTGGCGTTGAGATCTGTGCGCCACGTCTACCGCACCCTGACCAGCCATTGTTAACAGCATTTGTTCCAGGACGTGCAACAGAGGAATGACGTCGTTCATCCCATAGTCCTGCCGACTCACGAATAGCGTGGCCTCCTCAAAGGGCCTGAGCAAGCGGCAGGTGTCACGCATGAGCTGCCAATGGCTGACATCTAAGTTACACAGGGGAGTACCTTTATCCGCTTGTAACATCAGGAAATCGGTGATGGCCTTTCGCTGCTCGTAAAGGCGGTCTAACATGTGTAGGGTTGAATTCCACCTTGTTGCAACGTCGCAGATCAGGCGATGCTGTGGAATTCCGTTCTGCCGCTGCAGCTCAATGAGGGTGTTCTTTGCGGTGTAGGAATGGCTGAAATGCATGCACAGTTTACGTGACATTTTAAGGATGTCTTGCAGTGGGATGGTGGATTTTAGGAACCGCTTGACAACCAGATTGAACACGTGAGCCATGCATGGCGCATGGCACAACCTTCCTTGACGCAGAGCAGACACCATGTTCTTTCCGTTGTCGGTCAACATGGTTCCGATTTTTAGTTTGCGCGGAGACAGCCATCTGTCGATTTCTCTGTTCATTACACTCAGCAGTTCCTCCCCTGTGTGACTACGTTCGCCAAGGCATACCAGGTGCAGCACAGCGTGACACCGTTGCGCCCTGCACATGTGATATGCCGGTCGGGTAATGGGACTTGGCACGGGGGTGGCGGCTGAGGACACGGCGGAAAAAGAGGTGGTAGAGGCGGACATGCTTGCTGGACCAAGGACGTGCAACGTGGAGGCAAAAAGCGTCGTGACCTGTCCAAGTTGCTGGTGCGGCTGTGCCGGCACCACGTTCACCCAGTGGGCCGTAAATGACATGTACTGTCCCTGACCGTAGTTACAGCTCCACACGTCGGCGCTGCCGTGCACTTTGGCAGAGACCGACATGCTCAAAGACTGGCCCACCATCTCTTCTACATGTGAATGCAGGGCTGGCACTGCCTTTTTGGCAAAGAAATGACGGCTTGGCACTCTCCACCGCGGCGCGGCACAAGCCATCATTTCTCGGAAAGGTGCTGAGTCCACCAGTTGGAAAGGGAGGGACTGCAGCACCAGCAACTTGGACAGGAGGACGTTCAGCTTTTGCACCGTCGGGTGCGTGCTCGCAAACTGTTGTCTCTTGGATACGGATTCCAAGAAAGACTGTTGACGGAATCCGAGAAGAGGAGTAGCAGGAGAGGAGCATCTGAACGAGCGGAAGATGCCAACGAGCGACAACTCCCCTCAGCAGAGGTGTTGGAGCCTTGACTGGCTGATAGAGGGCGATTGACGACGTCGGGTGACGGAGCAAGTAACGGAGCGGGTGATGGAGCGGGGGCTGGGGCAGGCAGAACCGCCGTATCTTTATCACGGTTTTCCCAGGCCACCGAATGGTGACGCTGCATATGCTGACGCAACGCTGTAGTCCCAACATGGGCCCCCTGGCCACGCTTGCATTTCTGGCCACATAGTCGACATACGGCTACGTTTACTTCCTCGGGCGGCTTGACGAAAAATTGCCACACCACCGAGTAGGAAACTTTGCCCCCGCTACTCTTCACTGGCTGACTGCTACTTCCTCCGTGCGCACCGGCACCACTACTGGCCGTGGTGGTAGGCTGCAGTGGAGCTGGTGCTCTACTCCGTGGACGTTTGGCTCCACTGACACTGATGCGACCCTGCTGCCTCCTGGGCAACCCACCGACTGTTTTGCTCGCTGCCAAGCTGGCACCCTCTTCTCCTGATGATGCGGAAGAAATTGCCTGATGACGACGAGGCTGCCAAGTGCGATCAACCTCTCATCATCAAGTAGGGTCTCCGCCTCACTACTAGCCCCCTCGGCTGCGTCTGGGTCAGGAGACAGACCTGTCTCTAGACCGGCTACCGAGCCACTCTCCTCGCCAGTACTTGTTCGCCTGGCTGCTGAAAAGGCGATGTCTCCCCCCCGTTCCTGACCGCCCTCTGTTAGCTCTTCCTCACTGTACAGTGGGGCTGAGCCCACAGCATGCGATACTTCGCTTGGTGAGGGAACAGCAAAGGACAGGGGCAGGTAGAGGACACGTGATTTCAGTGGGCTTGCTCCCGGGCATGCCAACTAACGGTTGTGTCTGACGTACCCCACCGACCGTTGGCTGTAGGTGTCAGAGGTGACCTGGGAAGAGGAAGACGACCGAGCCAACCAATCAATGACGGCAGGGTTGTCGGTGGAGACAACGACCGCTGGATGACACCGGGAGCACTGGCCTCTGGCTGCGAATACTGCTGCCTCGACCCTTCCTCTGCTGCCACGTCTGCTCGCTCCTAAAACATTGCCTCCTCTGCCACTCCTTGCATGTTGTCTGACATACTATTTAATTCAACGATTAGGTGTCCCTGAGTAACAATTCTCTGGCACTCAGTAACAATTCTGTCTGTCCCTGAGTAACAATTCTGTGGCCTCTGAGTAACATTCTGTGGCCCTGAGTAACAATTCTGTGTCTGTGCGAGTAACAATTTTGTGTCTGTGCGAGTAACAATTCTGTGTCTGCAAGTAACAATTTGTCTGTGTCCCTGAGTAACAATTCTCTGGCACTCAGTAACAATTCTGTCTGTCCCTGAGTAACAATTCTCTGGCACTCAGTAACAATTCTGTCTGTCCCTGAGTAACAATTCTCTGGCACTCAGTAACAATTCTGTGTCTGTCCCTGAGTAACAATTCTGTCTGTCCTGGTAACAATTCTGTGTCCCTGAGTAACAATTTCTGTGTCTGTGCAAGTAACAATTCTGTGTCTGAGTAACAATTCTGTGGCCTTCAGTAACAATTTCTGTGTCTGTGCCTGAGTAACAATTCTGTGGCCCTGCAGTAACAATTCTGTGTCTGTGCGAGTAACAATTCTCTGGCATCTCAGTAACAATTCTGTCTGTCCCTGAGTAACAATTCTCTGGCACTCAGTAACAATTAATTCTGTCTGTCCCTGAGTAACAATTCTCTGGCACTCAGTAACAAATTCTGTCTGTCCCTGAGAGTAACAATTCTCTGGCACTCAGTAACAATTCTGTGTCTGTCCGAGTAACAATTCTGTGTGTCCCTGAGTAAATTCTGTGTCCCTGTGTAACAATTCTGTGTCTGGCACTCAGTAACAATTCTGTCTGTCCCTGAGTAACAATTCTATGGCACTCAGTAACAATTCTTCTGTCCCTGAGTAAAATTCTGTGGCTCTGAGTAACAATTCTGTGAGCCTGTGAGTAACAATTCTGTGGCCCTGCGAGTAACAATTCTGTGTCTGTGCGAGTAACAATTCTGTGCTGTGCAAGTAACAATTCTGTGTCTGTGCTGAGTAACAATTCTCTGGCACTCAGTAACAATTCTGTCTGTCCCTGAGTAACAATTCTCTGGCACTCTAGTAACAATTCTGTCTGTCCCTGAGTAACAATTCTCTGTGGCATTCTCAGTAACAATTCTGTCTGTCCTGAGTAACAATTCTCTGGCACTCAGTCCAATTCTGTCTGTCCCTGAGTAAACAATTCTCTGGCACTCAGTAACAATTCTGTCTGTCCACCTGAGTAACAATTCTCTGGCACTCAGTAACAATTCTGTGAGTGTCTGTCCCTGAGTAAACAATTCTGTGTCTGTGGCCCTGAGTAACAATTCTGTCTGTGGCCCTGAGTAACAATTCTCTGGCAATCAGTAAAACAATTCTGTTGTCCCTGCGTAACAATTCTCTAAATCAATTCACTGTTCCGGGTAACAATTCTCTGGCAGAGTCATACAATTCTGTCTGTCCTGAGTAACAATTCTGTGGCCCTGAAGTAACAATTCTGTCTGTCCCTGAGTAACAATTCTTGTGGCACTGTGGGTAACAATTCTGTGTTCTGTGCGAGAGTAACAATTCTGTGGCACTGTAGTACAAGTTTCTGTGTCTGGCGAGTAACAAAATTCTCTGGGCCACTCAGTAACATTTCTGTGTCTGTCCCTGAGTAACAATTCTCTGGCACTCAGTAACAATTCTGTCTGTCTACCCTGAGTAAAATTCTCTGGCACCTCAGTAACAATTCTGTCTGTCCCTGAGTATACTCAATTCTGGATGAGTAAGAAACAATTCTGTCTGTCCCTGAGTAACCAATTCTGTGGCCCTGAGTAACAATTCTGTGTCTGTGCATCCTGAGTAACAATTTCCTGTCTAGTGCCCTGAGTAACAATTCTGTGTCACTGTGGCGCCTGAGTAACAATTGTCTGGCACTGTGTAACTGTCTAGAACCTGAGTAACAATTCTCTGGCACTCAGTAAACAATTTCTGTCTGTCCTGAGTAACAATTTCTGTGGCACTCAGTAACAATTCTGTCTGTCCACTGAGTAACATTCTGTCTGGCACTGAGTAACAATTCTGTCTGTCCCTGAGTAAACAATTCAATTAACAATTCTGTCATGTTCCACATGAGTAACAATTCTGTAAGATTATAAAATTTTGTTGTGATGTTGCAGTAACAATTCTCTATGGCAACTCAGTAACAATTTCTGTGTCTGTTCCATGAGTAACAATTCTCTGGCATACTCAGTAATAATTACTGTCTGGTGTCCTGGTAGACAATTCTCTGGCACTCTAGTAACAATTCTGTCTGTCTCCTCTGTATGTAACAATTTTTCTGGCAAGTGACTCAAGTAACTGGTAATTCTGTCTGTCCCGTGGCAGTAACAATGTCTGTCTGCTCCTGTGCATGGAGTGTTTCCATGTGGTCCAATTCTGAGTAAGACAAATTTATTGGCACTTCAGTAACAAATTCCCCTGTCTGTCCCTGAGTAACAAGATTCTCTGGCAAGTAAACAAGGGTGTTCTGTCTGTGATCCTGAGTAAAATATTCTGTGGCCCTAATAATCGTTTCTGTGGGCTCCTTGTAATAACTATTCTCTTTGGCACTGTGGTGTGATTAAAATTCTGATGGGTGTCTGTCCCATATGGTTTTCTGAATTCTGTGGCCCTCTAACTAGTCTGTTTTCTTCTGTCTCTATTAAATAACGATTTATCTTGTGGCCCTCATTTATATAGTCTTGTGTCCCTGAGGTTAATGGAATTATTGGTTCTCACAGTCCCTAAGTAAACTTGTTCTTGTCCCGATTTGGCAATTCTCGTAAGCGTCTGTGGGAGTTATAACTTGGTCCTCTGTCCCTAAGCTATGAAATTGGTATGTTTGCTGAGTAAACAACTATCTAAGATGTTCTGAGGTACTTGCAGGCAAATGAAGATATTTAACCAAAAATGGAGCCGCTGTTGGTAGATACCTTCGAACCATTACACAGTGCTGGCTGCTGGATGAGAGCTGGCTGATTGGCTGAATTGCGATCACATGTCGTTGAGGAATGCATTAAGGTGCCAGTATAAGACGAGTTCTCTCTGTGAGCAGTGCCAGGATTCCTCAGACACCCGCTACCGTCGCCTTACAGATTAGTCAGCCTTGTAGATTTCTCTCCCCTTTCGATTGGGAAAGGATGAAAGTTAAACGAATTTAGCGTATTTGTGAGACACGGAATATAGAGGGGGACCGGAGAGATGGATTTTCAGATATTCGACTCGGTTTTCGCACTGGGAGGTTAATCTTAGTTGATGCAAGAGAGCAGCCCATTCCCTCCCTTTGATGTACATCCTATTGAGGTTATTAGGGGCTATCCTGAGTTTTGTGTGTATTGATGGTAAAGTGCTGGGGAACCCAATTGATGAATTCCTGTTGGGGTGTTCTGTAGTGTAATGAAGTATTCACAATTAGCAAGAAGTTAGAATAGGGATTTATCAAAGGGAAGGACTATGAGCTGATTCTGGTCGACAGTCCTAGTAATATGATCTGATCGATGATTTTGGAGAGTGGGGGTGGATTGTGGGAAGAGGAATGGGGGATGAAAAAAGAATGCGGAATGAAGAGAAGGGGAAGGTATGAGGTGAAGGACTGAGTTCTGAAAAGAAATATGAAGGAACAGAGAAGGAGAAGGAGGGTGGAAGGATGAGAAGTAGGGGGGGAGAAGAGTATGAAAAGAGAAGGATGAGGAATGGAAGGGAAGGTTACTGAGTTGGAGGTGGAGATTGATGAGAAGAAGCAGATGGAGAAGGATGAGAAGAAGGAGAAGGAAGAGAGAAGGAGAGAGGAGAAGAAGATGAGTAATCAGATGAGAAGGGAAGGAGTAAGGAGAAAGGAGAAGGAGGGAAGGAGTAAGGACAAAGAAGGAAAGGATGAGAAGGGAGAAGTAGAAGGTAGGAAGGGGGGATGGATTGAAGGAAAGAGGATGAGCAGGAAGGATTAGAAAGGATTTCGGATGAGAAGAATGGAGAGTGAGAAGGAGAAGGAGGAGGATCATGAATAGATGAAGGAAGGATTCCGAATTAAGAAGAGAATTGGTGTTCTGTGACAGTTTCTGTCTGGAGTTTTCTGACAGTCTGGTGACATTCACCTTCCATACAACTTGGGGGGGTAGTGGGGGGAATGTAGGGAAGGAATCATGAAAATACCCAGAACTGTCATTTATGGTCTATTTCTGACAAGTAATAGAAATGGAATTCCGCTCCATGAAGCGGGAAAGGAGAAAGGAAAAGAAAAAGATGGTGGGAATGTCCAGAACTGGGAAGAAATGACTGAGGTTGAAATGGAGATCACAGTTCTGGGAGGAACCACAACCGCTGTAGGGATGGGAAGAAGTCATGGAACTGAAGGGGCAGTTAGAGGTCTCTAGAAGGCTGAATGATAAAAGAGAGAGGGGGATGCTGATTTCTGACAGTTCTATGAAATTCCCTAGTATTAGGAAGCGGTTGAGAACAAAAAGTAGTGTATCAGTGAAAGATGTCCCAGAATGTCAGAAATAGTTGTCCTATTTTCTGACAGTTGGATGGGTAGACAATTCACTCCATACAGCGGAGAAAATTGTATCCTTTTTTCCTATAAATGGAGCATTCTGCAAGATATTACTTAGAGGAAGCGCTGCAGATACATTTTTGCCGGCTTGGAATTATTCTTATTTTATCCTACTTCTTTCTTCACTTCTCTGAGGAGAAAGAAGAAGAAGTAGTAGGATGAAAATAAGATTAATTCCAAGCCGGCATAAAAGTGTATCTGGAAAAGCTTATTTGATGGTGTATGTCTTAGTGATTATCTATATGGTTTTCCAGTTCGACATAAAAATATTCTGATTCGTGGCGATAGATCACCTTTTTTTAGATTATGAGGTAGATTCTTCATAGAGCATCAGGTAAAAAAAGCAAGTATTTTCCCAGACTGTCAGGATGAAAAGAAGAATGACTTCTGAATACCAAAACCTCATAATAAAGCGATGGTGAAGGTCCGCTAAAAAGATGTAAGAAGTAAGGCTCGATGGATACGTGAGGAGTTGAAAGAGAAAGGGGATAGGTAGAAGGGTCTTACACATCTAAAAGAAAGTATAAATGTTTCCTTGTATAGTTAAAAAAAAGTGAGGGGGTCGATTACCAGATTCTCTGTTCTTCCTATGTGAATAGAGATACTTTCAGGGGGATTCTTAATTCCTAGGAGTGAAGAGAGAGAAAGAGTTCTGGGGAGTGTGAGAGGAAAGCATTAGAGGGGGAATGGGGGGAGTGCTAGGGAGAATGGTTTCTTCAGGATAATTCAATGGATGAAAGATAGGCTGGGTGAGAAAATTAGTCTGTCTAGCGCTCGTTCTGGGTAGAGAGTTCAGTTCTTCACTAGAGGGCTGTGAGGGTAAACAGGAAGAGAGGGATGAGGAGGGAGCCAAGAGTCTTGTGTATTATTCTGGATTCTGATCTTTTCTATCCTAAAGCGAGTCTATCATCTAATTGTGTCTTCCTTGTTCACTCAGAAGAGGTCTGACTAGTACATTCTTCGTGGGAAGGTGGAGGATTGGTTATTTTCATGAAGAAGACTTATCGAAGATAGTAGAACGATGAAATAGTTATGGATTAAAATCCTTTTTAGAGATATTGTGTAGATGGGGCCTTGAGGTCCTCTAAGGGATAGTGGGCAATGAGAGAGCTATGGTATACGTAGGATAGAACGGCCCCGGTTTTAGAATTTGTTAGTAGGTGTGTGTCATGCATAGAGTTCGGGGTGCAGGTGAGTTGTTGAGGGTTCAGCATGGATCAGAGATGTGCTTTGGAATAGAAAATAGGATTGGTAGTACAGGAGGTTTCTGAATGAGTGTGGGAATTGCAGATTGAAGGCTAAAATCTAATGGATGAAAGACGTTTCTTTAAGAGAGAGCTAGGAATAGGAACGTAGAAAGAGCGTCTCTTGGATTCTTCAGATAAATACTTCCACGGATTCCACTTCAGAAGTGTGGGAATCGGAATTTATTCTTTAGCTGATGAGGTATGATCTAGAAGTGAGGAATTACGGTGAAGAAAGAAGAAAAATGAAGTGACTGAGGATGAATGGAAATAAGGTTGGGCAGGAGTAAGGGGATAAAGACGGTAGGATGAAAATAGAGAATTGCCTAGACCGAAGTGTGAAAAGGAATAGGGGAAAATTAGATAAAATACAACGCAGTGCTAGGGATGATAGTTTCATCGCTTGCTGACTTAGTCTAAGTACCATTTTGATTTGGCAGCCTGAAGGATGATGAGCGGGAGTTGGGTGAAAGGTAGTTGGAGATGTAAAACAAGGAGTAAGAAAAGAAGAGAAATTCTGAAGTTAGGGAGAAGGTGAGGGTGTGCAGAATAGATGACGAGAGAAGGGAAAAAGGAATGGGTGTCTTAGAGTACTTCTCTAAGGGGGGCTCACTCGAGTATGGATGGGGGTGGACAGGTGGTCCTTTAGAAAAAATACACGCCTCCCCCTCAGGACACCGCCCGGAATTATTCTTATTTTCATCCTACTGCTTCTTCTTCTTCTTCATCCTCATCCTCATCCTCAGAAGAAGAGGATGAGGATGAGTGATGAAGAAGAAGAAGAAGAAGAAGAAGAGTAGGATGAAAAGAAGAATAATTCCAAGCGCAAAAAGGGATGTGTATGTGCAGAGTTCCTCTATTTCTGACAGTTCTCTCACAGCTTCTTCACATGAACAGTGGTTGAAACATCTGTATCCTAATGTATAAACTAATAGATACAATGTTTCAACGCTAAACATGTGTTCTTCTGTCAGAGAACTGTCAGAAATAGCGGAGCTCACTGCAGGACACTTTTGCCGGCTGATCGGGAAATGTTCGATTCGCGCACCCGAAGTAGGCAAAATTTCGGTTTCGCCGCGAATCGAATATTTCCTGAAATTCGACTCGAATTCCGGTTCGCCTGGTTCGATTCGCTCATCTCTAAATACAATCCTTGGTGTCAGAGGTCTACATATGTACTTTTTTTTAATATCTGTGGCTGAGAGTGTGAATTGTAGTCAAATCACCAGGGTAGAGGTGCAAAACATTATATGTGGGAGAAATATGGTGTTGAAGACCCCCACCCCATTCAGGGATAGCTGTTCCAGTTCAACATAGATGGTCTCTTCACACCTCTTGAGAACCAGTTGACCAAAATGTGCACTTTGCTGTTCCTGAGGGATCTCCCATTTGCTTAAGGTATATGTTAGGGGGCCTTTGTGGTTGGCTTGTTTTGGCGCCAAGAGCATAAGTCCCTGCACCCTCTCAACCCCCCTTCCAATCTTGCTAGAAAACTGTCCCTCTTCTTGAGGCGGAACCTTCCATCATCTTGTGTTTCTGCTCCTTGTCATTGGCCTCCACAGGATGTTCCCAGCCATAGACCATAGGGAGGGCTTTATGGTTGGCTTGTGTCAGGGCTCCAGGTATGACCAGAGGTGTGTGGACTGACACAGGGAAACGCAGAGGCTTCAGATATGGTATAAACAATATAATTTATTAAGACTAACAATACAAAACGCAGTGCAAAACTAAACATAAACACAGTGCAAACAAACCAAACCACCCACCGATAACAATACATACAATACAAAGAGTAGTCAGGCAGGCCGGGTCAGTAGCAAACGGGCAAACGGAGTATCAGGAACAGGCGGGAGAGTGGTCGGGGTCACAAGCTGGGTTCAGTAACTCACAGGCAGCGTGGTACAGAGGGTCGGGCAGAGAATGGTCAGGGTCAAAAGCCAGGGATCAAGCAGGAGAAGTCAGCAGAGGTCAGGATCGGGCAGGGTCGGCAACAAGTCAGACAGGAAGAGGAATACAGGATACAAGGTACAGGGGCCCATGGAAAAACACACACCAAGGCCCTGACTGTGAGTCTGGCCATTCCTTAAATGCAACCTCTGCAATCAGCTTCAGGTGTTTGGCTGACTGCAGGGGTGAGTGTCTGATTGCTGAGAGCACCCGCTGGCCAGCCCTGGTACTGCAGCCCACAAGGCAGGTGAGTCCCACCATTATTGGCAAGTCCATTCCTGACAGCTTGTTTTGGCACCAAGAGCACAAGTCCCTGCACCCTCCCAACCCCCCTACCAATCTTGCTAGAACACTGTTCCTCCTGTTGAGGCCGAACCGTCCACCATCTTGTGTCCTGCTCTTTGCCATTGGCCTCCACAGGATGTTCCCAGCCATAGACCTTTGTATCCCCAAGGAAAGGAATGTCCACCAAAGAAATATTTTTGCTGCACCTTACTGGTGGTATTCAGGAAACAGCATTACAATGAGATCACAAGGACGTACATGACGGAGTCACTTGACTTGACACAGTCAATCACATTTAGTGGATGGCCTGCAGTAGTCACAAGTGAAAGCACATGTAGCACCTCACCAGCCATCTCATTTACAGTCTCTCCTCTGCTCAGGGTCATTGGTACTCACAAGACTGTGCTCTCTGAAGTCACCTCCTTGCCAGGTACATGTCTCCTGGGGATCCTCCAGGAAAGCAGCTTCACGCAAGGATCTCTGACCTGGCCTAAAAGGCCTTTTGCAATCTGCTCTAGCCCCCGCTTTCAAAAGGGACAAACTGCTGGCTCCTCCTGCGTACAGGTCCATTCCACCCGGTCTCCTGCTCTATCCAGGGCCTAAGTGTGCAGGTTATAGGGTAGCCACCTCATCATCAGGCTAATTTAATGCAGATAAGGCACCAAGTGAGTTCAATTACCACCGTATCAGCCCCAGAACCTGTGTAATTAATATGTGTTCGGGTTTAAAGGGATGAGGTGACAAACCTAGGTGGTTGCATCCTCAAGAGAGTGGGTGTGTTCGTCCCTACCTGACTTATATATGGGTGCTGTCTCACCCCTGACACCACTGCAGGAGGGCTCTACCTAAAAGAGGCCTAGAACCTGCTGACACCGTGTGCTGTAACCAGAAGCTATTCCTGTACAGAGCCACCTAGTGGCTAACTTCACCTGCCTACACTTAGGCAAACTGCTGAGTCTTGACCTGTAGAATTTGCCCTAATGCTCCTCACACTCATTGGAACTGAAGAAGTGGCTTGGATAAGCTACAAAAGGTCTTTCACATTAAAGAACAAGTCCAGTTGAAAGAGCTCCCAAAAGAGCTGATGGATATTAATGGGCTCTTCAGCTTTACCCACTGGTGACTTGCCCTTTTATTGCACCCAGACGTTCACCAGCCATCCACTACAATCAGATGAACATCAAAGCTTCCAGTCTACTTTTTGCAAAAAGTGTCTTCCAATGTCAATGGGAGGAATTGTATCCCATCACTAGTGTCAGTGGGAGGAGTAGTTCTCCATCATTGGTATCAGTGGGAGGAATAGTGTCTCATCAGTGGGAGGAATAGTGTCCCATTATTGGTGTCAGTGGGAGGAATAGTGTCCCATCATTGGTGTCAGTGGAGGAATAGTGCCCCATCATTGGTATCAGTGGGAGGACTTGTATCCCATCATTGGTGTCAGTGGGAGGAATAGTGCCCCATCATTGGTGTCAGTGGGAGGAATAGTGCCCCATCATTGGTGTCAGTGGGAGGCATAGTGCCCCATCATTGGTATCAGTAGGAGGAATTATTATTATTATTATTATACAGTATTTATAAAGCGCCAATAGTTCGCTCAGCGCTGTACATTACAAAGGGGGACAGAACATGTGACAGAACAATACCAATACAATGCAAAACATGAGGGGATCGAGGGCCCTGCTCTTTCGAGCTTACAATCTAGGAGGTGGTCTTCCAATGTCAGTGGGAGGAATTGTATCCCATCACTAGGGATGTCAGTGGGAGGAATAGTGCCCTGTCAATGATGTCAGGGGGAGGAATAGTGTCCTATCATTGGTATCAGTGGGAGGGATAGTGCCCCATCATTGGTATCAGTGGGAGGAATAGTGTCCTATGATTGGTGTCAGTGGGAGGAATAGTGCCCCTTCATTGGTGTCAGTGGAAGGAATAGTGCCCCATCATTGGTGTCAGTGGGAGGAATAGTGCCCCATCATTGGTATCAGTGGGAGGAATAGTGTCCTATCATCGGTATCAATGGGAGGAATAGTGCCCCATCATTGGTATCAGTGGGAGGAATAGTGTCCTATCATTGGTGTCAGTGGGAGGAATAGTGTCCTATCATTGGTGTCAGTGGGAGGAATAGTGCCCCATCATTGGTATCAGTGGGAGGAATAGTGTCCTATCATTGGTGTCAGTGGGAGGAATGGTGCCCCTTCATTGGTGTCAGTGGAAGGAATAGTGCCCCATCATTGGTGTAAGTGGGAGGAATAGTGCCCCATAATTGGTGTCAGTGGGAGGAATAGTGTCCCATCATTGGTGTCAGTGGAAGGAATAGTGCCCCATCATTGGTATCAGTGGGAGGAATTGTGTCCCATCATTGGTATCAGTGGGAGGAATTTTGTTCCATCATTGGTGTCAGTGAGAAGAATTGTGTCTCATCATTGGTATCAGTGGGAGGAATCGTGCCCCATCATTGGTATCAGTGGGAGGAATAGTGCCCCATCATTGGGGTCAGTGGGAGGAATAGTGCCCCATCATTGGTGTCAGTGGGAGGAATAGTGCCCCATCATTGATATCAGTTGGAGGAATAGTGCCCCATCATTGGTGTCATGGAGGAATAGTGCCCCATCATTGGTATCAGTAGGAGGAATGGTGTCCCATCACAATAAAATAAACATTCCCCAGTAAACTGTTGAAAATTCCTACCCCAGCATCTCAACTTTCATTGCTGTAGGATCCTGCTCTGTCTGCACTGCTTCCCTGAACTACACAGGAAAGGGTTAGTGCAGTCTCCAACCAGTCTGTTAGTTTTGGAGAAGGGAGGAGCAGGGAAGTATCTTACCATCCTAAGCTATGGGGCTGTGTGTTTTCTATTGATGCACACAATGAAGGGAGATACAGCTCTAGTCCCTGCATACAAGGGTGGAAGGGTGAAGCCACCTTGAAACAGAAATCCTGGAACAGCAGTTATGGCACTTGATTAAATTGGAACATAGGCAAGGATTAAAAGTTAAGTAAAGCAACTGCTGAAACTAATTGAAAATCATGCATATACTTTATGTGGCACAAGTTTTTTTTATATTTTTTTTATATATTTTTTATATACTTTATGTTGGATTTATTTTTTTAAATCTTTTTTTCTCTATTGTTTAGGGCCAGTTTGAGAAGCCCTCCTGTGGTGGAATGGTGACTGTACAACTGGGTTCACCTAACTCTTGTTAGCAATACGACTACAGAGGAGAATACGGTATGTACAATATCTGGTGTTGAGTTGATGGTTTTGTGGCACTGTGGAGACATCTAGCCGTGAAAAAGCAGAACACAGATCAGATCTCAAGTCTTGGTTTTCCGAGATGTCCTCCAGGATAACACCCACCAAATCAGACTTTGTTTTTATTGATAATGTTTCGCTCATGGCATGAACAAATTCTATGTGTTTTGGAGGCCAAACAGACGTCCCCTGCATCAGGCTCCAGAATTTTGATTGCTCTCAAATGGACTCGGATAAACCAATGCCAGGCAAATCTGTGGTTTTCTGCTTGTTTCAGTTTGTAGGCTATGCCAGCGTTAACAAGTGCAGTGAACGGGTTCCTTTTTGTCCTTCTTCTATGAAGATTCCCCCATCTATTGGTGCTAGTGATTAAAAAAAAAAATGAAAGGAAATCCAAAATGTTAAAGTTGTCCCTAGAATAAATGGTTAAGGGAAATATTCGAATGATGCACCTGTTCTAGGAATGATGATTCTCATGACTCAAATCCCTGTTGGGTAGGACCATGTCAAAAGAGTAGGAGAGGGTCTGGCAGTAACCAATGTGCTACATTTTGGATTTTTCTTTCATTTTCTAGTTGTCCCTAGAATAAAGGGTTAAGGGAAATATTCAAATAGAGCGTCTGTTCTAGGATCAATGAATTTCATGACTCGAGTCCCAGTTGGGTAGGAACACGTCAAAAGAGTAGGAGAGGGTCTGGTGGTAAGCAATGTCCTACATTTTGGATTTTCCTTTCACTTTCTAGTTGTTCCTAGAATAAAAAGTTAAGGGAAATATTCAAATGGTGCACCTGTTCTAGGATCTATGACTTTCATGACTCAAGTCTCTGTTGGGTAGGAACACGTCAAAAGAGTAGGAGAGGGTCTGGCAGTAACCGATGTGCTATGTTTTGGATTTTCCTTTCACTTTCTAGTTGTCCCTAGAATAAAAGGTAAAGGGAAATATTCAAATGGGGCACATGTTCTAGGATCAATGACTTTCATGACCTGTTGGGTAGGAACACGGCAAAAAAAAATAGGAGAGGGTCTGGCGGTAACCGATGTGCTACGTTCTAGCTTTGCGAGCAGTGAGGCCAGTAGTTTGTTTGCATCTGGATACTGCAGGGAGGATGTTCTCATGCACGTGTACTGTCTAAGAGCGGAATTCTTCTCAGTTTGAGATTTTTTTGTCTCTGAGACAGGAAGTTAAGGGAAATTTCCCTAATGCTAAAGAAAGTAAACCGAAACGAGCAAATAGTAGTCACCACGCCCCACCACATTTCTGATCTTTCAGAAATGTCTGTGATGTTCAACCCAAACAAGAATGTAACAGAGTTCTTAAATTCAACAGCCCTCACAGAGGCAAGGATCTTTAATTTATATTTTAGAACATTCTGACATTAAACTTAACAATATGAAATAATGTGTTAATGAAATGATAATGGTGCAAAAAAAATATTTACAGAATAGATATTGCAAGAAGGACAATTTGCAAAAGTAAAACTAAAGGGATGTAAAGTGAAGAGTACCTGGTCTTTGGTTCCGTGCAGAATAAGTCCACTCTGGTATCGGAGTCACTGGCTCTCACAAAGAATTCTTTGCATTCCTTCTTAGTTCGTATTGTATGGAGAGTTCTGAAGCTGCAAAAGCAGCCTATACTTCAGGTTCTAACAAGGGTGTTCACAGTATTGCCATGACTGACCATTTCCAAGGGTCTGAGGGGTGTTAAAGTGTTTTATGGTGCTCTAGAGAATACTGCCTTAATGGCAATTATTCTAGCTGTATTTATATTTCCAGATGCCACAGTTTCACAATCCACCATATTTTTTTGCAAACAGAAATTATAATTTGATACACACCAAATATGATATGAATGCAAACAGAAGGAAATTATAATTTGATAGATGCCAAATATGATATGAATACAAACAGATATTATGATATGATAGACACCAAATATCTTATGAATCCAAACAGAAAGAAATTATGATTTGATAGATGCCAAATATGATATGAATCCAAAAAGAAAGAAATTTTGATTTGATAGACGACAAATATGATATGAATCCAAAAAGAAAGAAATTTTGATTTGATAAACACCAAATATGATATGAATCCAAACAGAAAGAAGTTATAATTTGATAGACACCAAATATGAGATGAATCCAAACAGAAAAAAAATTTGAATGGATAGACACCAAATATGATATTAATCCAAAGAGAAAAAAAATTGTATTTGATAGATACCAAATATGATATGCATCCAAACAGAACAAAATTATGATTTGATAGACACCAAAATATGAGATGAATCAAAAAGAAAGACATTTTGATTTGATTAACACCAAATATGATATGAATCCAAACAGAAAGAAGTTATAATTTGATAGACAACAGATATGATATGAATCCAAACAGAAAGAAATTATGATTTGATAGATGCCAAATATGATATGAATCCAAAGAGAAATACATTTTTATTTGATACACACCAAATATGATATGAATCTAAACAAAGAAAGAAATTATAATTTGATAGACACCAAATGTGATATGAATACAAACAGATACAGTATTATGATTTGATAGACACTAAATATGAGATGAATCAAAAAAGAAAGACATTTTTGATTTGATTAACACCAAATATGATATGAATCCAAACAGAAAGAAGTTATAATTTGATAGACAACAGATATGATATGAATCCAAACAGAAAGAAATTATGATTTGATAGATGCCAAATATGATATGAATCCAAAGAGAAATACATTTTTATTTGATACACACCAAATATGATATGAATCCAAACAGAAAGAAATTATAATATGATAAACACCAAATGTGATATGAATCATTGCTTTGGCTTGGCAGTTTAATAAAGCAGACTCAGAATGTACATTTGTCCAGACCATTCAAAATACCTTTTTTTATGGCAGGTCTATGATAGGGATCCACTGTGTGCAACTCGAATACCCTATTCTCTCCACACAGCTTGATATCTCCAGAACATAATGCCATTGCACAGTACAATCTGCACTATTTGAAGAGAAAATGAAGACCTGTTCTTACATAGGGCCTGGTTGTTTTAGTCTCAAGAGCTGAATACCTCTATTACACCGCTAGTGCACTGGAAGCTGCTATTATTTGAGACAG
The DNA here is from genome assembly GCA_951230385.1 of Staurois parvus. Classification (NCBI taxonomy): domain Eukaryota; kingdom Metazoa; phylum Chordata; class Amphibia; order Anura; family Ranidae; genus Staurois; species Staurois parvus. The sequence continues at coordinate 6,169 of CATNWA010004545.1, read as the reverse complement.
AGGCTTTTGGACAGAAATAACTGTCTTCTTTGGTTAAATAGAAAACCTTTTTCATATAATCTGTACCAAAAGCTGCATTTTTAGAAGAATGCATTAAAAAAAAAAAAGGTAGAATAATTGGTTACTTAGTTACTTAAGCTAGCAACATGTTTCCTCTTTCAGACTGTTAACACTCATTAGTGGAACAAATGAGACCTTGTTTGCTCAAGATCATGCTTAGATCAGTATTACTCATTATACCTTTGAAACTAGGAATTTTGGACATGGGTGTGGCAGAGACAATGCTAACGTCCCTTAAGGCTACCTTCACATCTTTGCAAGTGGTGCCGCTGAGGATCTGCATGAAAATCCGCACAGAGGAATGCGGACTCGCGGGGGCGGGTGCCATTACCTCTAATGGCATGCCGCCCGCACTGGAAAACGTAATATGTTAAAAAAATCTGAACACTATATTTAAAAAAAATATATTTTTTAAAAATATTTTTCATATATTGTATATTTTTCAGATTTTAATTTAACATATAAAAAAGTAATTTTAACATATATTTTTACGTATATTTGTAAATGCGTTTAAAAAATGGAGATTTGTATTTTTAAAGACATACAGTATATTTCAAATGTATTTTTAAAAATATTTTTCATATATTTTATAATAAAACCACATTTCAACATGCAGCATATATATATATATATATATATATATATATATATATACATTGAAATATATTTTTAAATATATTGAATATGGCCAAAACTGTAGCATTTGGTAAGCAGCTATAGAGACGTCTCCTTTGGTGTGTGTGGATGGAATCCAGGCAGATGCCTCCTTAATGGATGGGTGGATGTTTGTCAGCTAACACTGGAACAGCTCCCTCCTCTGGGTTTGTGCCACATGTGTTTTGGCTCCTGTATCCTCTAAAGCGGGCTCTGGAAGTGAACGTTAGCTCGCTGGCGAGCCAATCAAAAAACGGCCGTTCACATTTTAAAAGAATGCCGCTGGATCTATGTTAGGTGACTGTGGCAAGATGTCACGGCTTACCATCCAGAGGGAGGAGAGTCCATTAAAAGGGCCCAACTCATCCATCCCATCCTGAGAGGGGGACCTCTGGTCATACTGATTATATGCGTATTTAAAGATACGCATCTGGTGAGTGCGTATTTTTACTATTTATTGGCACGTCACCGGAATTTGAAGTCACCATCAACTCCTGTATCAAGCACTTTATCACAAACTGTCACTAATTTTAAATATAATTTTATAATTGTATATTATTAGACTTGGGAATATTTTTAAGCGCTGCACTTCTATGTATTTGAGATTACTCAAAAGAGACATTGTCAAGGTGTCCCTGTGTAGCTCAGCCCATTATTTGCTGCAGCAAGGAGGAAGATAAAGGTCCTCAAGTTACCACTTAAAGTTTTTGGAGTATTCCGCAGTTACCCTGCACCCACCCAAGTTCAATCCTGGAACGAAGCATGAAAACGTATACTTCTGGACTTATCACTGTGCCGGAAGAGTGACCGTGACTGTGTGTCAGGCTGCTAGAGCTCCTACTTGGGAAAGAACCTTGGCACCTAAACAGCGGGTCCTTTAGCGGGTGAGTGCTACAACATCAAGAAATCGGGAGCTATAACTCTAAAAATAACACACTGTAAATCTTAGGTCATGGCTTTATTAGCTTAGCTGGTGGAATATGCAATGGTAACAGCAGGACGGACATAACACAGATAAGTCCTTTATGGTCTTTGGTGCAAGTCTATGTAAACAGACGTATGAAGAAGCATTAGGTACAAAGGGATTAGCGAGGACCAGTGAGGGATTTAAAGGGAGTAAACCAGCAGGCCCTGTGGTTCTTCCATGTTACATAAGTCATGAAAGATGTAGTCATTTCTTAAAATTTATTGGATGGGATTTATTTAGGCACCAAAACCAACAAATTGATAAAAAAAAATTATTTCATTTTATTGATACAAAAATATGTCAAACAATACAATATGTCAAATCAATGGTGGAGAAGGATCTGGGGGGATCAATGGTGGAGAAGGATCTCGGGGGGGTCAATGGTGGAGAAGGATCTGGGATGGTCAATGGTAAAGAAGGATCTGGGGGGGGGGATTAATGGTGGAGAAGGATCTGGGAGGGTCAATGGTGGAGAAGGATCTGGGGGGAATCAATGGTGGAGAAGGATCTGGGGGGAATCAATGGTGGAGAAGGATCTGGGGGGAATCAATGGTGGAGAAGGATCTGGGGGGAATCAATGGTGGAGAAGGATCTGAGGGGAATCAATGGTGGAGAAGGATCTCGGGGGGGTCAATGGTGGAGAAGGATCTGGGGGGAATCAATGGTGGAGAAGGATCTGGGACTTCTGGTAGATCACAAGCTTAATAATGGCATGCAATGCCAAGCTGCGGTTTCTAAAGCGAGCAAAACCCTCTCTTGAATTAAAAGAGGTATAGACTCCAGAGAAAGTGATATATATAATTCCCCCCCCCCCCCCCCCCCCCCAGTACAAATCATTAGTAACGCCTCATCTGGAATATGCAGTTCAATTTTGGGCAACAATTCACATAAAGAACATTGGGGAACTGGAGAAAGTACAGAGAAGAGCAACCAAGAGGCATGGAGGAGCTCAGCTATGAGGAAAGATTAGAGGAACTGAATTTATTTTCTACTAAGAAGAGGAGATTAAGGGGATATGATCTCCATGTATAATACATAAGGGGGGATATGATCTCCATGTATAATACATAAGGGGGGATATGATCTCCATGTATAATACATAAAGGGGGGATATGATCACCATGTATAATACATAAGGGGGGATATGATCTCCATGTATAATACATAAGGGGGGATATGATCTCCATGTATAATACATAAAGGGGGGATATGATCACCATGTATAATACATAAGGGGGGATATGATCTCCATGTATAATACATAAGGGGGGGATATGATCTCCATGTATAATACATAAGGGGGGATATGATCTCCATGTATAATACATAAGGGGGGATATGATCTCCATGTATAATACATAAGGGGGGATATGATCTCCATGTATAATACATAAGGGGGGGGGGATATGATCACCATGTATAATACATAAGGGGGGATATGATCTCCATGTATAATACATAAGGGGGATATGATCTCCATGTATAATACATAAGGGGGGATATGATCTCCATGTATAATACATAACGGAGGATATGATCTCCATGTATAATACATAAGGGGGGATATGATCTCCATGTATAATACATAAGGGGGGATATGATCTCCATGTATAATACATAAGGGGGGATATGATCTCCATGTATAATACATAAGGGGGGATATGATCTCCATGTATAATACATAAGGGGGGATATGATCTCCATGTATAATACATAAGGGGGGATATGATCTCCATGTATAATACATAAGGGGGGATATGATCTCCATGTATAATACATAAGGGGGGATATGATCTCCATGTATAATACATAAGGGGGGATATGATCTCCATGTATAATACATAAGGGGGGATATGATCTCCATGTATAATACATAAGGGGGGATATGATCTCCATGTATAATACATAAGGGGGATATGATCTCCATGTATAATACATAACGGAGGATATGATCTGAGCCTTTTATATATTAGTGCAGAACACTGTATAACCTTTAATTTAAAGCCCTTGGAGTCTGCTTGGGAAGAGAACTACTACTGTCAAGTCAGTATGACATGCAGATGAGTGCCGACGATCTTAGAATCACAGCACACCTTCACTCATTTGGGCAGTCCCCCCGGGAGGCACGACGACAAGAAGAGGGAAGAAGAATGAAAAGAAGAAGAAGAAGAATGAAAAGAAGAATGAAAAGAAGAGAGAAGAAGAATGAAAAGAAGAAGAAGAAGAATGAAAAGAAGAATGAAATGAAGAAAGAAGAAGAATGAACAGAAAGAAGAAGAAGAATGAAAAGAAGAATGAAAAGAATAAATGGAGAAGAATGAAAAGAAGAATAAGAATGGGAAAAGAAGAAGGAAGGAAAGATAGATAAACACATGGGGGGGAAGATCATCGAAAAAGAAATGAAAAGGAAAAAAAAAGAAAAAAAAAAAAAATAATAAAAAAATAAATATATAAAAAGAAAAACTTCCAGACCAGTATAGAAATCAATAAAAATGCACGACCACCGAAAAAAAATAAAATGATACTTCTAACTTTATGCCGTTAAGTTATGAGCTTACGACCTTATGAATTTGTAGTTATAGGAAACACAAATCTAACTCTTGCTCGGCTCTATTTTGAGGGTAAAAAGAGAAGATGAGGTGTAATAACAACGTAGGGATGACGAAGTAAACGAAACGACAAACGTAGTAGAGAAATTCTATGTTGCAAAACCACAACCGCACTTACGGGCCGGGGAAAAACAAGTTGCCGATTTGGGACTGTAATGAAAAATGCAGACAGGACAGAGGCGCGTAAGTTACAAATTAAACTCATGGTTTTCAACAGATAAAATATTCAGCACACCTAATAGGATTGAGACATATTAAAGGTCACGATTGAAAAGAAGAAGAATGAAAAGAATAACATGAAAAGAAGGAATGAAAAGAAAATCGTAAGTAGGAGAATGAGAAACTCACATTTTTTCTGGCATTAATACTTATGGATCTATGTAAAATAAGAATCACTTCAGGAGGAAGGGACGGTTACTGGCCTATGTAGGATTGCTATCGATAGATTCCCAAGACTAGTGTTAAAAACATGGAGGAGTAATTTCGACAAATGTAGAGGACCTTATTCGACTAAGTATATCGTCATAGTAAATAAATACACAATTATAAAATTTTCGTTCATTCTTCAACACTTATGCATAACCTCTTGCTTACGGTAGAAAAAAATAGAAAGGTAATTGACTGAGCTAGAGTTCAATTTAGAGGTGAATGGATTACATTAGTAACAATGCATAAATGTCTAGAAAAGGAAGTCATAATAATTATACTTCTTAGAATTTAAGGGTAGGCGAATCGGATACGGTTTGAAGAGAGTGGAAAGGAGAAAAGAATCTATTTAATATAATTACACAATTTTCTGTTGGCACTTTTTCTTTTTTAATAAGCCCATAGGAGTTATTTCCGACGAAATTGAAATAAAGGGGCATGCGAATAGGTTATATACATAAGGGGGAAAAGATAACCATGTATAAAAAACAAAAGGGGGGGGGATATGATCCCCAGGTAAAAATACTTTAAGGGGGGGATAGTCTCCATTAAAAAATCCCATGGGGGGGGGATATGTTTCTCCATGTATAATACATAAGGGGGGGATATAAATCCCCAAAGTATAATACAAAAAGGGGGGGATTGATCACCATGTATAATACAAAGGGGGGGAAAAAGATCCCTTGTAAAATTTACAAAAGGGGGGGGATTTTAAATCTCCATGTAAAATACTTTAAGGGGTTGGAAAATATTTCTCAATGTATAATACAAAAGGGGGGGGTTTTGTTTCCTCCATGTATTTTTACATAAGGGGGGTTTTGTTTCTCCATGTTTTAATTTTACAAAAAGGGGGATTTTAAATTTTCCATGGGAAATCTACGTGGGGGGGGGGATTTCCCTCCAAGTATAAAAAACTTTTAAGGGGGGGTTTATGACTTCCCATGTATAATAAAACATAAAAGGGGGGGGGGGGAAAATGATCTCCATGTAAAATTTCATAAGGGGGGATATGACCCCATGTTTAATACTGGGGGGGGATATAAACTCCAGTATAAAAAAAAGGGGGGATTTGATCTCCTTGTTTTAATACAAAAAAGGGGGGTTAGGATCACCATGTTAATAATAAGGGGGGGTTTATAAACTCCAGTATAATTTTTTGGGGGGGATTTTTATCCCATTTTTTAATCCCTTAAGGGGGAAATATGATTCCAGGTATAATACGAAAAGGGGGGGGAATGATCTCCATTTTAAAATACAAAATGGGGGAAAATTATCCCCATGTATAATACATAATGGGGGGATAGGATCCCCATTAAAAATACATGGGGGGAAAAGATCTCCAGGGAAAAAATACAAAAGGGGGGGATATGTTTCCCCATTGGTAAAATTCAAAAGGGGGGGGGGAAAAAAAATTAAAATCTCGTTTTAATAAAGGGGGGGATATGATTCCATG
>CATNWA010004544.1:0-15384 GCA_951230385.1 Staurois parvus | reverse complement strand
ACGGAGTGACACAGACTGCCCAAGTGTCGGTAGAGCTGCTGTTGATGTACAGGCGCAACTAAATTAAACCTTTTCCTGCTAAAATGGGGGACAAGATGTCAATGCCCAACGGGAAATAACTTTTGGACAGACTGGAGACATTTTTTTTTTTACTAACTTTGCATAAAAAGTTGTTTAAAAACGCCCTTTTCCCGGGGAACCCAAATTCTGACATTTAAAAACCCCCCAAAATTTTTATATATATATATAAAAATTATATAATATATATAAATATATAAATTGTGACGGGGAAGAAAGGCGGGGTAAATAGGGGACGAATGGGGCCACCCGCATTTTGCAAAAAACCTTTAAACCGTTTAGGGGGGAGTCCACTGGGGGTTTTTTGGGGGGCCACATTTTAAGCAGGGGGGCCCGGGACCCAAGTTTGGGCTCCACTGATGACCCCCAACAGGTGGTATAAAAAAGGCAGGGCTGGAGCAAGGAGTTCCCGAGGCCGGGGGACTCAGAGGGGGGTTGTTCTTGAGAGACGGGGTGAAAATTGACAAACCTTTCAAAAAAAGGGTTTTGGCCGTTACTTTGTTTTTGGTGACGGGGGAAACCCCTTTCCCCTCTGGAAGGAATCATCGGGCTGTTTATTTTAGTGCCGGATGGAAAGGTTTATTTTGATGTTTTGGGTTTTTTTTAAAAAATTTCCCTTGGAAAAACCTTTTTTAATAAAAACTGACATCCAGTCAGTTTTTTGACAAAAAGGCCTTTGCTTGGGGGGTTTCTCCCCTTTTGCCCAAAAAAGGGAAAGATCCCCCCCTGAAAGCAAAACCCCCATTTTTAGGGAGAAGGGCGGGCATTTTCCGGGGAAAAAGTGGGAAGATGGGGAAAAATAAGAACCCTTTTTGCTGAAAGGCCAAGGGGCAGCAAAACGGGGGACAAATCGCCAGTTTTTGCGGAGGCCCAAAAAAGCAGACCGAGAGTTTGGCCCAACCCCTTTTTTAGAAATTAAAAAAAGGAAATTGCAAAACCCCACTGCCAGTTGAGCAGAAAAGGCGCGGGCCACCCTATTTTTTTTGCAGAAAAAAGACACCTGGGGGAGGGATTGGGGGCCCCTTTTTCACCAATTTTTTTGAAAGGGTTGCTGTTTCGGGAAAGATGGGAAAAAGGACAATGGGCAGGACGGGCTTGCCCCCAAATTTTTTGACGGGTTTAAAATCCCAAAACCTTTTAAGACCGGGAACCCCAGGGAGGGCCCCAGGCCCAAAGAAAACAAAAGGGCCCTGGGGTCCTTGCACGCCTGGGGCTGGTGTCACCCATTGGCAGTCGCGGGCACAGCGGGTGCGCTCTGTGGCATCTTTAGCGGGGCTGACAAACCAGCACATCCAGATCTCAGCTGTTCGAGTTGATTTACATCTCTTCTCCAAAAAGTGGTCTCCAGCCCAGAGTTATATGTCAGGGCCCTCAGCTTGGTTGGGAGCGTGTGTCGTCATGGACAAATTATTTGCATGCAACCACTCCCTTAGCCCACTTTGAGGAATGTGGGGTCGGCCGTGTGGTAAGACCCTGTGGATAAGATCTGACAATACGAGCTGGTTGGACTGTGGTGGTGATGAGATATTGCACGACCGTGCTGAGTGTGGGAACTTTCTTCATTCACCTGGGCCTGTACCCCCAAGGTCACTACGTGGTGGAAACAACTATCCCGGCAGGAATCCGGTAAGGACCTGTTCCGCATGGGCCAAAGAGCATCAGAAAAAAAATGATAAGACTACTTGTTGTACAGCTCAATTGAAGACTTGTAGGGCTTAGTGTACTCCCTATGAGACTTGGCCAATATACTGGTCAGGAAGGTCCCCAAAGCCATTGTAGGAGGTCCTTAAGCACATGAACATATAATCTGTTATCGTTGTCATTGCGTTAGCGTCATGTAATCTGCTGCAAACCAGTCTTTTAATTGATGAACCCTATTGCAATGTTGAAAATAATGCCTTATTTATGAAACGAAAGCATGTCTCTGTTTGCACAGGTTGTGTATGTACTGCAGCATGTCAGAAAAACGCATGGAAAAGCAAATGTGTGTGATTGCCATTGATGAAAAGCCAGTAACTGCTCTGCTAGACTCGGGTAGTGTTGTGACCTTAGTGAAAAGTGATTTGGTAAACCCTGCAAGCTTACACCCTAGCATGATTGGGGTTATTTGTATTCATGGTGATACACGTAATTACCAGACTGCTCTGGTGGAGATTGGTACTCCCTGGGGCCCCTGTGACCCATTCTGTGGGGTTGGTGCCCTCTCTGCTTCATGAAGCCATAGTGGGGAGAGATTTTTTCTCCATTTCTGGAAGTTATGGGATAGGGAGGGGGCTCAGGAAGACCGAGCTCCCCCCTGCTGGGGAAACGCCGGAAACTCCTGAAACTCACTCCTGACCCCTTGACGGCAAGGTGGAAGGGGGAAACTGTTGGTGTGTCCAAGGAAGGAGTAGATCTTTTCCCTTTCTCTGTAATGGCTGGGGAGCAGGAGGAGTTGGATCCAACCCCAGACATTGAGGATATAGAACAAGAGATGATCGCTGGCTCTAGTGAGAGTGGACAGAATGTGGTGCCTGACCTAGAGAGGTCAGAAAAGAGGATTTTTGTATGGAACAACTGAGAGATTCCACACTTAATAGAGCCCGTGAAAACATTAAAATGATTGATGGGGAACCAGTTGAAAATGATGTAGCGGTGTCTTTTCCCTACATGGCTCTTAACACAATAACTTGCTGTATCAAGTGGTAAAGCAAGGGGAGGAGGTGGTAGAACAGTTAGTGGTCCCCAAACCCTTTCGCCGGATGGTACTGGATTTAGCCCATGGGCATATAATGGGTGGACACCTGGGTGTAGAGAAAACAAAGGAGAGAATAACCCAGAGATTCTTCTGGCCAGGCTTACATGGAGACATCAAAGCGCATTGTGAATCATGCCCGGAATGTCAATATTCTGTCCTGCGCCCTCACCCCATTTTCGCAGTCCGCTAGTACCTCTACCCATAATTGAAGTACCGTTTGAAAGAGTGGGCATGGACCTAGTGGGTCCAGTAGTAAAGTCTGCCCGGGGCCATCAGCACATACTGGTTATACTTGACTATGCCACCCCCGGTATCCTGAAGCCATCCCCTTGCGTAATACCTTCCGCTAAAAATATCGCCAAAGAGCTTGTTCGGGTGTTTTAGTCGTGTAGGTATTCCAAAGGAGATATTAACGGATCAGGGCACGCCATTTATGTCTAGAATTATGAAAGAGTTATGCAAATTGTTCAAAATCTCCCCATCTCCGTACCTCGGTCTACCACCCCGCCCAAACCGATGGGCTTGTGGAAGGTTTAACAAGATCCTTAAGAATATGTTAAAAAAAGGGTGGTGGACAAAGATGGGAGAAATTGGGATTTTTTGCTACCATATCTCATGTTTGCTATGCGAGAAGTACCTCAGGTATCTACAGGATATTCGCCTTTTGAATTACTGTATGGTAGACATCCCAGGGGATTTCTAGATGTTGCAAAAGAAACCTGGGAGACAGAGTCCACGCCCTATAGAATTGTCATCGAGCATATCTCACAGATGCAGGATAGAATCGCAGCTGTCATGCCACTCGTTCGGAACACAATGGAGCAAGCCCAGGAGGTCCAGAGAAGGGGTTTATAACCGGGGTGCCAGGATCCGTACCTCAACCCTGGGGATAGAGTGCTGGTGCTAGTCCCCACCGTGGAAAGTAAATTCCTCGCAAAGTGGCAAGGTCCCTTTGAAATTTAGGGAGAAAGTGGGGGAAGTAAATTATAAAGTTTACCAGCCAGGAAAAAGGAAACCTGAACAAAATCTATCATGTTAATCTCTTAAAACCTTGGAAGACAGGGAAAGTTTGTTGGCAGTACCAAGCCCCCAAAAGGACGTGGTTCCCGTGGCCCCTCAGGTACCGATAACGGAAACCTTGTCAGTAGCCCAACAAAATGATGTTAAGGAGTTTGTGAGGAAAAATGGAGATTTCTTCTCCCCCCTACCTGGACTGACGACGGTCATACAGCATGGACATAGTTACCCAGCCCGGGGTCCGTATAAAATGTAAAGCCCTATAGAATACCTGAGGCCAGGCGGGAAGCGGTGGCAAAGGAAATAAAGGACATGTTAGAGTTGGGAGTGATTGAGGAATCTCACAGTGAGTGGTCGAGTCCCATAGTGTTGGTCCCAAAACCAGATGGAACCATTCGTTTCTGTAATGATTTCAGGAAACTGAACAGTGTGTCTAAGTTTGATGCATACCCGATGCCTCGGGTGGATGAGCTCATTGACAGGTTGGGAACGGCTCGGTACATAACCACCTTAGATCTGACCAAAGGCTATTGGCAGATTCCTTTAACGGAAGCTGCAAAAGAAAAGACGGCATTCTCCACCCCCAAGGGGTCCTTTCAGTATAAGCGGATGCCGTTTGGTTTGCATGGGGCTCCTGCATCATTCCAAAGGACGATGGACAAGACGTTGAGACCACATCGCCAATATGCAGCTGCCTATTTGGACGATGTCGTCATCCACAGTCCAGACTGGGAGTCTCATTTGTCCCGCTTGCAAGCGGTCGTAGATTCGCTGCGGGAAGCAGGTCTTACCGCCAACCCCAGAAAGTGTGCCATTGGCTTAGAGGAGGCCAAATATCTTGGCTACATCATTGGTCGAGGTCTCATTAGGCCTCAGATCAATAAAATTGAGGCAATTCAAAAGTGGCCCCAACCTGTAAATAAAAAACAAGTCCGGGCATTTCTTGGAATCACGGGGTACTACAGGCGGTTTATCCCAATTTTGCCACCATTGCAGCCCCACTGACAGATCTGACAAAAGGTAGGGGGGTCAGTCATGATTAAGTGGAATCCTGAGGCGGAGGACCGCATTTCAAAGGCTGAAACAAGCTCTCTGTGCTCAACCTGTGCTTGTGACTCCAGATTTCACAACAGAGTTTGTGGTACAGACTGATGCCTCTGACGTGGGACTAGGTGCGGTACTGTCCCAAATCAGAGATAGGGAGGAGCACCCTGTGGTCTTCCTAAGTAGAAAGCTCAAACAACATGAGAGAAACTATGCCATTGTAGAGAAGGAATGTTTGGCTATCAAATGGGCCTTGGAGGCCCTGAAATATTACCTGTTAGGAAGACCGTTCAAGTTGGTTACTGATCATGCCCCGCTCAAATGGATGTGTGATAATAAGGAGAAAAACAGTCGAGTGACAAGGTGGTTTCTCGCGCTACAAGTGTTCAAATTCACAGTGGAACACAGAGCGGGGGAAACTGCAAAGTAATGTAGATGCCCTCTCCCGGGTCCATTGTCTGGTTGGGACAGTTGCTCAGCCGCAGGGGCTTGAGCAGAGGGGGGGGATATGTGACAGGATGAACGGCGAGGTGATAGAGGGACGCTATGTGTCACCTCGCATATGCTCTTACCTGACCGTTTAGGTGGAGTCCACTCCGGGTTTTCGGGGCCACAGTTAAGCAGGTGGGTCCGGACCAGAGTTTGGGCTCCACTGATGACCACCAACAGGTGGTATAAATAAGGCAGGGCTGGAGCAAGGAGTTGCTCGTGGCCTGGGACTCAGAGAGGTGTTCTGAGAGAGCTGGGTGTATGGACTATACCTGCAAGAAAAGGTTTGCCGTTACTTTGTTTTGGTGACAGGGAGAAGCCCTTCACCTCTGAGAGAGGAATCATCTGCTGTTTAGTTAGTGCCTGGATGGCAAGGGTTTATTTTGATGTTTTGTTTATTTTGATATTTCTTGCAAACCTTTTTAATAAAACTGACATCCAGTCAGATTTTGACGAAAGCCTGCTGTGCGGTCTACCTTTGTCCCAGGGAAGGAGATCCCCCACCTGAGCTAACCCCACAATATATATATATATATATATATTAGCAGAGGCCCTAGAGAATAAAATAGCGGTCATTGCCATTTTTTTATGCCACACAGTATTTGCACAGCAAATTTTTAAAAACAATCTTTTTTGAAAAAAATAAGTTTAATTAATTAAAAAAAGCAAAAACAAAATATATAACCCAATTTTTTGTAAAATATGAAATATGATGTCACGCCTTGTAAATAGATACCAACGTGCCATGCTTTAAAATTGTGCACACTTGTGGACTAGCACCAAAGTACGGTACTTAAAAATCTCCATACTTTAAAATGTTCTACAGGTTACCAGTTTAGAGTTACAGAGGAGATCTAGTGCTAGAATTATTGCTTTTGCTCTGACATTTGTGGCAATACCTCACACCTGTGATTTGAACACCGTTTACATATGTGGATTGTGACCTACTTATGTGTTCACCACTGCACACGAGCACAAGGTGCTTTGATTTTTTTTTTAATTATTATTTATTTATTTGATTTTTACACTGTCCCTTTAAAAAAAAAATTCTGATAACTTTTGTTCTTATCACAAGGAATGTTAACATCCCTTGTGATAGAAATAAGCAGCAACAGGTCCTCTTTATGGACCCCACATCTCTCCTCTACAATGTAACGTGACATCATGGTGATGCTCCGGTCCACCTAGGCCATAGAGATGACTGGAGGCCATCTTTCCTCCACTCATTTCTGGGACAAACAGCTGCAACTGCCAGATCTGTTCTTGATGTTACCGATCATCCAGTTAAGCCTGAGACCCCTCCTACCACTTTTAAATGTGCTCCAGTGGTGAATTCACCACTCTGACCACTTTTATCAGCAAGAGAATCACTGGCTGAAAAAAAACATTATCAGGGTTATGGCACATATGCTGCAGTCATGACCCTGGTATTCCACTTCCAACCAAGAGCGTCTTTTGACTATGAGGAAGGGTTGTAACAGCGCAAACACTGCAAAGTCCTGGGAAATGGTAGTATGGGGTGATGGTGGTATTAGTGGCTACTGTATGAAGAGCGTAGGATTCCGTGTGGCACTGAGGGCAAGGCTTCCAAATAAGCTGTAGCAACTTCTGTAGATGAGAAAAAGGAGAGAAGCGCCTCTAAGTGCAATAAGTCTTTTAATTCAAGTCTAAATGTAGAAACACTCACATGTGTGAAGTAATCATGGATGTTAACTGGGGTCACTGGATTTCTGAAGATCATCTGGGATCCATTTGGTTTCCTTTACCCCCTAGTTAACATCCATGACTTTACACTATTCACCTGACAGCAATGGTCAATCACTGGTTAATTGGTTAATTGATCAATTAGACTCACGTTCCCTATATATTCACCCCTGTTCATCCACCTCCCCCTGCTTGAAAAAGGAGTGCACTTTCGCCTTCCACGGCCAGTGCATGCTCCGAAACGCGTCGCAGTGCACCCTGGGATCTGACGTCATCACGGCCACGCCGCCGCTACGTTCCAGCATGCGTTCCATCCGGCTCTGAGGGAGGACATGCATGAAGGCCGGCCTCACCGCTGTTCCCCCTCCAGCCACCACGCTGTTCCAGCCGAGAGCTGACTTCCCCACATTGCAGTAAGATGACGGCTCTTCACCCGGGTTACCACCCCACCGTTAACGATTGTTAACCACGGTTTTTATGCTTATGATTACTTCACACATGTGAGTGTTTCTACATTTAGACTTGAATTAAAAGACCTATTGCACTTAGAGGCGCTTCTCTTCTTTTTCTCGTCTTTTGACTATGGCCTGATTGGGAAGTTGTTTCTGTTTTTATTGATAAACTAAAATGCTGCTTTAACCCACCCTTTGAAATAATCACCCTGATCTAACTCTAAAAACATAATTCTGTACAAAAATAAGATATAAAATATATCTACAACAACAATGTTTTATTTTGGATATACGTAGTAGAGAATGCTTAAAGCCCAACATGTTGAACACCAGGGATCTAGTGGGAAAAAAAGAAAGTTAAAGTGTTGTTTCTCATTACTTTGAGGATAAGTTACACCATAATGCCTGCAGCTAGAGATATCAGCTTGGGATTGTTATAAAGCATTTTTAATACTTATTTAACCAGTTCTACTGTTGGGATTTGCAAGAAGGACTTTATCTCTCCACAACTTCAGCACTTCAATAATTATTTTATCAAATAAAGCAGGGTGCAGCGCTAAAATGATCCACTAAATCTCATAAAAGTATTATGTTCAAATATTCTCATATATGATATAAAATGCAATAAAATAAAAAATCACATAAAATTGGTGACAAAGTGCAGATAAAAATGTCACTAAGTAGTGACTGGTAACGTGAATTGGTGTTAGCTAACCCCCTATGACTATGTGCCATTGCACAAAACGCGTCAGTAAGGGGCTACTGCGGTGTGACGTCAAGCCAACCGGTGCCACGAGGGCCCTGGCGGCCATCTTACATACTCATATGGCTCAGTACTTCTTTTTGCTCCTACCTTGTATTTACTTGGAATAAACACTCCTTATCCTAAGGATAATACACTATTTGGCCTCTGTTTTTTGAGCTCCTTTGGGAGCCATCTACATCCACAGAGCAGCTATTTCCAAGTGTGGCAGCACTACCAAGCAGTGAGGGGTATCTGACCAGACTCATATAAGGATCTTTGATGTCTTGAGGTTACCAACTGTAAATGCGCATTGTGATTGCGTATCTGGTGAGTGCGCAATCTTTACATACTCTATCACCTCATCCACAGATCCAGCCACTGGATTTCTGAAGATCATCTGGGATCTCATTTGCACTTATACTATGGACTGTATTTGTTTTTTAGTGTGTAACACCAATTCACGTTACCAGTCACTCCTTAGTGACATTTTTATCTGCACTTTGTCACCAATTTTATGTGATTTTTTATTTTATTGCATTTTATATCATATATGAGAATATTTGAACATAGTACTTTTATGAGATTTAGCGGATCACTTTAGTGCTGCACCCTGCTTTATTTGATTACTTTGAAGGTTTTATATGGTGCCTTTTGGTGTTCAGCGGCTGGCTTTATTTTACTATTTTTAGCGCTCACTCACCTTGTTGTTTTACAGTATTTTTTTTATGCTCTGGAGCAAGAAAGTCAAGTAAAGTCAGGGTCACTTCACACCATGAGCAGTGCACTGGATAAGATGGAGCATAGAAGGCTGTGTCTGGACACTGATGGGCTCATATTGATGGTTCAGGATCATCTTTTTAATTCACAATTGGCATCCATGTAAAGTTAAAAAACGTGTCCGGATGTCAATGAATGTCTACATACAGTGTCCAAAATTGGCCCTTGCTTTCTCGGTCCATCAACAGTGGATGTACCCAATAACGCCTTCTCTTGAGGGCATGCAGTCTCAATGGTGCAATGGTCATAACCATGAGTAAGCCTGCCAGTGCAGACATCTTCTCTACATAGCAGCACACAGTACTTAAAGGACACTTCCAAGGGGTGAACATGTAACCAGGTGCTGGCTATACCATTAAGCCATTCAGGGACATTTACAGATGAGACTATGGTTTATTTATTTATTTATTTATTACAGATACTTTTATAGAGCTGTCAATTTATGCAGTGCTTTACATATATATTGTACATCAGTTCCTAACCCTCAAGGAGCATACAATATAAAGTCTCTAACTCACATTCATGCCTACACATACTAGGCCAATTTAGACAGGAGCCAATAAACCTACCAGCATGTCTTTGGAGTGTGGGCAGAAACCAGAGTACCCATAGGAAACCCACAAAACACAGGAAAAACATGCAAACTCCATGCAGGTGGTGCTGTAGTTGGGATTTGAACCAACAACCCTGGTGATGCCAGGCAGAAGTGCTAACTATTTAGCCACTGTGCAACCCATGTTTAATCCATTTTCCCCCTAGTACCCAGTACTGGGACTGCTACACCACTTCCTGTTAGCAGAGTGGACTCTGACAGCAGAGGATCCTGGGACCTATAGTCCTACAGCCAATACATACTGTAGTTATGAGTTCTGATTAAACTACAATTACCAGAGAGCTGAGGAACCAGAGGATTGCTGAGAGAGCAGCTACAGGTGAAACTCCTTGTGAGAGTCCCCAACAATTTTGAATGGCCTTTTCCTGACAATCCTCTCCAGGCTGCGGTCATCCCTGCTGCTTGTGCACCTTTTCTTCCACACTTTTCCCTTCCACATAACTTTCTGTTAATGTGCTTTGATACAGCACTTTGGGAACATCCAACTTCTTTTGCAATTACCTTTTGAGGCTTTCCCTCCTTGTAGAGGGTGTTAATGATGGTTTTCTGCACAACTGTCAGGTCAGCAGTCTTTCCCATGATTGTGATTCCTACTGAACCAGACTGTGAGACCATTTAAAGGCTCAGGAACCCTTTGCAGGTGTTATGGCTTAATTAGCTGATTAGAGTGGGACACTTTGAGCCTAGAATAT
Organism: Staurois parvus; assembly: GCA_951230385.1. NCBI lineage: Eukaryota > Metazoa > Chordata > Amphibia > Anura > Ranidae > Staurois > Staurois parvus. The sequence continues at coordinate 5,036 of CATNWA010004544.1, read as the reverse complement.
TGCACCTTTTCACAATATTCTAATTTTCTGAGATTGTGGATTTGGGTTTTTTATAATCATCACAATTATGACAAATCACGGCTTGAACTATCTTGCTTTGCATGTAATGAGTCTATCTCATATATTAGTTTCACCTTTTAAGTTGCATTACTGAAATAAATGAACTTTTGCACGATATTCTAATTTTTTGAGTTTCACCTGTATATTCTACAGGAAATGGCTCACTCTCTTGGTGCAGGATTCATAAATGAACAGGGGGGACTGCCATTCTCCTCCAGAGACAGATTGTTAGCTACTATTGCAGGACTCTGCATAGCAATTCAACACAGCGGTGGAGCTGATCACCACACCGGGATTGCATCAACTTCTCTGCATTGGGACTGCCACTATCCAGTCTTCAGCCAGTCATCTCTGCTTGCCACGCTGCCAGGCTGCCAGGCGGTAACTCTGCACTTCACTGCGAACAGTCAGAGCCTGTGCAAGAAGTGGGTGTGTGGGCAGATGTCCAATCTCTTTCTGAATACACTCTAGATACACTGCATGCAGACACCTTTACATCTCAGTTACCATGAAATATTTGCTATGAGCATTTACCACACCTCTTTGTTATCTTCATTGAATTAACATTACTCACTACTATATATGGACCCCACCATTGCTAACAGAAGACAAGACTGCTACTATCACATCAGGAACTTTAAACATCTCAAGACTCAAGTTGCTATTTATAGTTAAAGGGACCTCTTCACATCTAAGCCATTGTTATTCACATTAGGGTGTCTATTTATGCTGGAGTATATATACAGTCACAGCCAAATATATTGGTACCCCTGCATTTCTGTCAGATAATGCACCACTATACCCACAGAAAGCCAAATCTGACACATCCCACGCAAAACCCCCAAAATGGTCTGAACTGAAGTGGTGCATTATCTGTCAGAAATGCAGGGGTGCCAACATTTTTGGCCATGACAGTATGTATGTATGTATGTATGTATGTATGTATATATTCCCTACTGTGACGACAGTGGCCCAGAGGGAGCTAATAAGTCAACACACCTCCGTCTTCCTCCTGCTGCTGGTGTTGCAATTACATAGTTACAACATACCATTTGTGACCATATAATCTGTTAACCATTGCTATTTGGTTATTTCCATTTTATCAGTGTTTTGCTTTTATGCATTAACTGGTGATGTACCTCCTAAATCTTCTTTCTGTGGTCTACTCTTTTGAACGAGCCTAATATAGAGGTGTTACTAAAGAATTGTATCTCTTGCATTATTATTTTATACTGTTGAAATATGTCTGATCTTACTGTGTCAAAGGTGTCAGGATGCTGGCAAGGTCAGGGCAACCACTGGGGACAAGCATAATCAAGCGGCCCCGGCAGGGCTAGAGCTACAAACAGGAAGTGATCTGACAAGAAAAGTGCCCCGAAAGCATTATCTTGATGAAAAAAAAAAATATTTTGCAATTGAAATGACCCAAAAAAAGGAGGAAAAAAGCATCTGGAAAGCATCTGGAAGTACATGAAAAAACCATCAAAAATGCATTAAAAAAAAACGCATGCAGAAACTCATCCGAAACTGATCTGGAGGACGTTTTTGTGGTGTGAACTGGCCCCAGGATAATTGCACTCATCCATGTGTGTCTGCAGAAGCAAGTCTTTATAGGAAGGCCTCTTATACAGAAGACAACCTGGCTTGAAGTAAAATGTAGACTGCCATTTATGACCCCTGCTTCTCAAAATATCAACCATCTGGTTGTCATGCTTATCCATATGATTCGATACTCTGAATCACTGTCCAAAACAAGGTGATGGTTCAGAACTCACTCTTACTTCTCAAACTGAATGCTTGTTGCAACTCAGAAACTCAGAAATGATTCAAGTCAAAGACAGCCAGACAGATAAGATTTTCACAAGAAAGCCAGTTATAATTTCCATCAACTGGTATTTCATCAGCCATGTTGGTAAAATAGGTGAGGTAGCCCTGACACTTTTTAGATTTACATATCTCTACACATATCTGCTACTCACACCTCTCTCTGGCCTTGTTCACACTATACATGCAGAAAATCTCATGGAAACTCTTATTTTCATGCATGCTCCAATGAGTTTTATATGTGTTGCAGATTCCTGTGCAAAATCTGCATTTGATACTAGTGTTGTGTTCTGAACAGGGCACATAGAGAACAATTGATTTTGTTGTGCCCTTGCAGAATGCATGCGGAAAACCTGATGTCTCTGCACTATGGTGTGAATGAGCCCTTAGTCTCACTACTGGAACCAATAGTAAAGGTTCCATATTGACAGAACATTGAGTTTCAACTATGGGCTGACTGTAGACTTGACTAGACACAACAGAAAACTTATAGGAGAGCTGTCTATAAAAAGAGAACATGCTGCCAGACATTATTGATCAATGGCTGTGAAAAGAATTGGGCGTGGAACAACACCTTCTTTACATAGGGATTATTGGCCTTTTTGTAGTTACCAACTTCAATTAACACTTGTAAACAGTGAGTTCACTTAAGAAAAAGAAAAAAAACATTCCCCTTTGAATGATCTGTAAACATTGCATGGATTTTTAACATCCTTTGTTGCAGATTCCTACCTTTTGTTATTCTGAAGAAATAGCTGTTTGTCTGTGTCCATGTGCAAAATGAATGTGAATGGGAGTGATTTTATAATTATCAATTAGCTGCTGCACTTGCAGGGTTCTAATGAGGAAAGTTGCAGGATCTATATCTCTTTAGCCCTGGTTCACACAGCCGCGATTTCAGGTGCAATTTGGGAAGTGAAATTGTATCTGAAATCGGATCTAATGAATGTGAATGTGAGTGTCTTAACATACACGATTTGCCGCAGCGGGATTTCAAAAGTAGTTCTTGTATTACTTTTTCTGCAGTTTGTTGTGATTTCACATACATAGACTACAATAGAAATCGCACTGCAAAACGCAATGGAAACCCCAAGAAATTGTTGGGAAATCTTCACAAGTTGCAAACAAATCTTCAGAAAATGTGGTGAAATTGCAAACAAAAAGCGCAATTTTAAATCGCATCCAGTGTGAACCAAGTCTTAGCCTTAGGCTTGGTTCACACTGGATGCGATTTAAAATAGTGCATTTTGGTTGCCTCATTTTCTGAAGATTTCCCAATGATTTCTTGCATTTTCCATTGCATTTTGCAGTGCAATTTCTATTGTAGTCTATGTGAAATTGCAACCAACTGCAGAAAAAGTAATACAAGAACTACTTTTAAAATCGTGCTGCAGCAAATCACGTATGTTAGGACACTCACATTCACATTTATTAGATCTGATTTCAGGTATGATTTAAATTCCAAAATTACACCTGAAATTGCAGCAGTGTGAACCAGCCCTTAGACATGATTTCCCTTTGCGAGTATCTCACCAAAATAACATTTTTGTTGCAGGAGATGCCTAAAATCTGACTTGTACCTTAGTGTAGACTTCTGGGAACATCAGTAAGCCAATCATAGAAACAGGAAATATTTCTGGGGGGGGGGGGTGTCCACACACCAAATGTGTACAGCATGCCTCCAGTTTGCCATATTGCATTGTATTTTACTGAAAATTACAGTGCTGCAAATTGAAAAGGAAATATTTTTAATACCATTCAATTACAATATGTTTTGTGTTTCAAATGTATATGCTATTTTATTTTTTCCTATTTTATTCCCACAAAAGTGAAGTTACCCTTTAAGCTTTGCAACACTGATAATATGTTGTGATGTTGTAGACATGACAGAAAGTGAGAGGAATTTTTTTGAAGTGAATCCGGTCAAATACTTATCAAAATTTTGCTGGTGTAGCAAAATCTGGTGTAGCAGGGACCAGCTGAATTTCCATCCATGCATGGGCACCTTGGTTGTACAGAAGTTGTTATTTCGTGTTCAAACAATTTTATTTTTTAACATGGAACAGTATAAAATAATAAGCAAAAGTATGGGTCATTGAAGGTGTACATTAATGGCACAGTAAGAAACCCAATAATACAAAGTCAGGCATCACTAATAAAGAGGACTATCAAATGGCAGTTAAGGCCTAACAAAATGGGGGGGGGGGAAGGATGGGAAGGGGCATACGGCTGCACAGTAGGGGGAGAGAGGGGGGAAAACCCGCAGTATGGTTAAGGAATGGTACCATCAAACAAAAGATGCAGATTACGGATTGAGAAGGGAGTCATCAAAATTGGATGGGAGGAAATGCTCTACCCAGGGATTCCAAATCTTCTTGAACTTAGGGATGGAATCTAGGATAGTGGCTTCTATTTTTGCGTGAATCATTGCCTGAGTGACCCTATTCGGAGAAGTTGTTATTTCAATCAACTTCTATACAACTACCCTATCAGGTTTTTAGGAATGATCCATGCCACCAGCTATGGCTGCCAACACATGAGCTTTATGCACTGATGGCTGGGATGGCTTCTTGCCTTCAGAACACAATAGCACAATGGGATTGATTCTTCCACCCACATCAAATGTGTGGCTGGAGAAATCAGCACAATTTTTTTCATTCAACCTTCTGTTTAAACAACAAAAAAGTGCATAATGTATGGCCTGCCTAAAGGACAGTTATCACCAGAATAACAAGACAGTTCTCACCAGAAAACAAGTGCCCATTGGAAGACTTCCTCTCTCTTTTGGTGAAAGCTCAAAATTTTGAAATTCCCTCCAGTCTTTCACTAGAACAAACAATGATTAGCAGGGAGACAGACAACAATGAAAACCCAACAGAGGTTCTAAAAACCTCTAAAAATCTTGGAGGTTCTAAAAAACCTCATAGACACAATAAAAAAAAATGATATGAAAATGTTCGTACAAGGAGAGATGGTACAATAATCTGATTGTTAGGTATACAGCTTTAAAGAGCAATCACGGACAGTTCATGTGACAATAACCCATTGGACAAGCGCAAAATGTTTGTTGTATGATACCAGATAATACGATTTTTATTTAATCTGTACAGTAGTCATCCAAAACATACAATACAAATCCAATACAATACATG
>CATNWA010004543.1:0-15496 GCA_951230385.1 Staurois parvus | reverse complement strand
AGAAAAGGTGACGAAAATTTGCCCGGGGTCTAAAGGGTCACAAAAACCAACATTTTTGGGGGGCTCGTCCGGGAATCGGATCATCCGCTCGTGACCATCCCTTGCCCGGTAAGTAGAATTATTTTCTAATAACCTGTAAAGTTGGATATAAGGAAACTGGGAGGCTCTTTTTTGTCCGATATTTTTCCCCCCAAACCCCCTAAAGATTGCTGTGTATCCCGGGCCCTCCGGTCCATACTCCGTTCTGGAAGATTTTCCCCTCCTGGCACCTTCTTCTCTCCTCTGAGCCCCCACTATCCCCTTGGGGATTTAAACCCGTAAACCTCGAAACCGGACACGCCCGTCCCTCCATTTAACCCCTCCTTTGCACTTGCCAGTGCTTAAATCACCCCCATCGCGGAAAATACCCTTGATCTTGCCCTTCTCCAACGCGCGCTCCCCAAACTCATAACACCCCTTCCACAACCTGATCACCTCCCCCCCTCCCCCCTCCCCTCGCCAACGCCTACGCATCCAAAATGGTCACACTACTACCAGCCGTAAACCTCCGCTACCTTAACCCTGCCTCCTCCAGCCGCAGATCGATCAAACTCCATGACAGCATCCTTCCCCTGTCCTGCCCGACTTGGCTATGACCGCCTACAACAATGCGCTGGTCACAGCCCTTGACTCACTAGGCCTTTTAACCACAGCAACATCGGACCCCGACCACTCCAGCCCTGGCAGACTGATCACACCAAAACCCTCCAAACGACACAGTCGTGCCCTGGAGCGGGGACTATGGAGCAAAATAAAAAACATACCAAATCCAACAGCCTTAACCCGTACAAATCTCCCTTCCACCCCACAATCCCCTACCTCCTTCCTCCCTTACCCCTCCACCCCACCATGAACCCTCCATCAAGGCCCTCTCCTCCAATTCCTCGCCGACTCTTCTCCACCTTCACTCTTACTCTCGCAACCCCTACATCCACCCAGCACCTCAATCAATTGCCCTTGAGATTGCCAATCTCTTCCAAAAACAAGGATCGACACAATGCGCAGAGGGACATCTAGCCGCAAACTCCAACGCCTTCTCCACACCCGTCCCCTCTCACACTGCTCCCCTCATCCCCCCTCCCCCTCGACATACCCACAGGGACTTCGTTCGCATGCTCAAACTCCCTCCAATCCCCTTCTCCCCCTCACTCAGCTACCCTTCTACACCACTTGCTCCCACTCGAGGCCCCACCACTGCTTTCTGACCTCCTCTCCCACACCACCCATACATTCCTCATACTGAAGCTCCCCCAACACTCCGGCCATCCGTTGACCTTACTACCATCGAAGGAGTTCTCCAAGATCCTCTCTGATGCCCGCGCCTCACCACCTGCCCTCCTTGACACATTTTCCCACACACACTCCTACAAACCTCCTCCCCCATCACATCCTACGTTCCCTCACCCACATCTTTCAATCTCTCCACTCGCTCGTCCGGCACTTTACCATTCCCTCTCTGATACCATTGCACACATCACCCCCATACTCTAAAAAGCCGTTACCTGGACCCCAATGACGAACAACATCAGACCCATTCTTCCCTGCTCCCATGTACCATCTAAAAACTACCTCGGGAGCGGATTGTTCTAGGGGGGGGGGGGGGGGGGCGCCCGCCTATGACTCTCACCTCACACGGACAAACAACAGAATCGTTCCCTACTGTTCCGGCTTCCGTACCATACACTCAACCAGAAACTGCCTTACTCAACTCTTACAACCCGACCTGCTAACCGCTCAAAGCTAATGGCCCACTATTCAGGTGCTCCTACTCCTTGACCTCTCTGCGGCCGTTGGATCACAGGTTCGGACACACCCCTCCTCCTCCAAATAACTACACTCCATCAGGCCTCCAGAGATTCTGCTCTCTTCCTGGCTCTCATCCTACTGTCACAACGCTCTGTTTCAGCGTTACATATAATGCCACCACCTCCCATCTCACTCCCCCTCTCTGTTGGGGTCCCCCAAGGCTCTGTCCTCGGGCCCTTATCTTTTCCATCTACACCTCCTCCCTTGGCCAAACTCATACACTCTCACGGCTTCAACTACCACCTCTAATGCCGACGACACACAAATCTATCTCTCAAACCCCACCACCTCACCCCTCGGTCTCCGCCCGAATCACCACCCACCTGTTGAGCGAACATATCTGGACTGGATGTCGCTCCATTCCTTAAACGTGAACCTCTCCAAAACTGAGTTTCTTGTCTTCCCTCCAGCCCGGACACACCCCCCATTGACTTCTCCATCATGTCCAAACAATCGCCACCATCAAACCCGCCCCGGCAGGCCAGTAGTACTTTGGTGTCAATTTTGGACTCCAACCTATCCTTCCAGCCCCAAGTCCACTCTTTAACAAACTCATGCAGACTCCACCTCCGCAACATCGCCAAAAATCCGCACGTTCCCTAAAACCCCCCTTCCAGAAACACTAAACAGATCATCCACTCCCTCATCATATCGCGTCTCGACTACTGCAACTCCTCCTCACTGGCCTGCCTCGCCGTGGCTATCCCCGCTTCAGGGGGGGTCCATCCTGAATACGGCTGCCTGACTCATTCACCTTTCCAACCGCTCCGTTTCCGCCACCCCCCTCTGCCAATCCCTCCACTGGCTTCGATTGCGCAACGGATCAAATTCTAAATCCTAACACTGACGTACAAAGCTGTCCACCTCAACTGTCCAACGAACTTCATCTCACAGACCTAATATCCAAGTACCGCCCAGCACGCACACTCCGCATCCTCACAAGACCTCCTTCTCTCTAGTTCCTGGTCGCCTCCTCCCAATGCCCGCCTCCTAGGACTTCTCCAGGGTTGTCACCCATCCTCTGGAACTCCTGCCCCAACCCATACAGATTATCACCTACTCTCCTCTCCTTTAGGCGCACCCTGGATCAAAACCCATCTCTTCAGGGAAGCCTACCCCGCCCCATGCTTTAACTTGCCAGACCTCCTTCCACTCTTCACTACCACTCCATCCCCCACAGCTATCTCATCCTGTGCCACCATCCCCTCCCTCTAGATTGTAAGCTTGAAAGAGCAGGGCCCTCGATCCCCTCATGTTTTGCATTGTATTGGTATTGTTCTGTCACATGTTCTGTCTCCCCTTTGTAATGTACAGCGCTGAGCGAACTATTGGCGCTTTATAATATTTTATGATTAATAATTATATATAAATAATTAATAATTTAAGCCCAAAATGTGTTCAGGGAACACAAACACTCGGGAGTGTTAGAAAAATAGTCTCAGGGAAGACTAAGAAATCTCAGGGAGATTGCACAAATAAAGTGTTCAGGGAACATCAACACTCGGGAGTGTGTTAGAAATATAGTCTCAGGGTGACTAAACAATTCTCAGGGAGGAATTGCCTATAGTCACTCATTCTGTGTCTAAAGTTTATTATTTTCCACATATTGAAGTATAAGATATTTGTTTTGTATGAGTAATAAGTCTGAGGTGTAAGTGTACAGACCGAAATCACTGAAGACCTATTGTCAGAAGGTGTTAAGACGCACCACCCTCTCAGCTAGACCTTATTGGGTTGTTGACCTGGAGGGCTGGAGGTGAAACGCCATGGTGACACCAAATGGGATGGTTATGTAATGACATGTACATTGTGTAAATGTGGGTTGCTGATTTCGTGTTCAAAACATTATAAAGGTCGTGATAGTAATAATCACGTTATTGTAGATGTTGTAAATAGACCTTATAATCAAGATGAAGTTTATACAGAAGGGGTCAGTTGTATAAAAATTAATTGTCATATACCAGTGCCGCATATGTTTATAGGGCCAAACGTTGGGACAATTAAGATCCTTTGAAAGAAGGTATTTTCTGTAAATATGACTTGCAAATATTGTGTCTGTGGGGTGTTTTTTCAGAAAGACAGTCAGGAAAGGGAAAGACTCTGATTCATTTTGACAGTATCCAACTTGGAGAGATTGATTTTACCTATCACTTGTGTGTATGTGTATGTCTGTTGTCTTTCTCTTCTGAGATGAATGTCAATCTCCCCGACGCGTCCGTAACCTGAAAAACTGGACTATAAAGACTGATTAGCCAGGGGCTATGGTGTGGAACAACCTTTCATTGAGTCTCCGGGAGACTCAGATAAGGAAAGGTGATTTATGTAGACGGGGGGTTACATTTGAAATACCTAGACAGGGTCTAGGTTATTTTTAACAGGAGTCTTAACTAGGTAAAGTTGGGGGTAACAATTTTCTTTTCTTTGCTTTAATATCATCAAATGTATAGAGTAATAAGATAATTTGTTTATGCAAATAAGTGAACATGGTTGGTAAGTGAACCGGGTCAAAAGTAATTGAAATAGAGTCAATATTTAAGTTCTTATTGTCTATCTTTTGTTGAGAGTGATAAGTGGTTATGTGTCAATAGACCCGCTCCGTACTGTCAGCTCCGTACTGTCAGAATATATCCTTCCTTCTCCAAAGAGGATGTGAATTTTTCCTTGTAGCTATTGCAGCAACAGCAGGCAAATCCAATCCACAGCCTCATCCACTGTCCCGAGTCCAGGACGCTGTGGAAGATCATCAACCTAAACCCCACACCAAGGAATTCCTGATTCCCACACATGGATGAGAGGAAACTTTTTTTTTTTTTCTGCTGAAGGATTATTAAAAGGAGATATCAGGGTCCTTATTAGTAGACTTGGCAAAAATAAAGCAGGAATAGATAAAATTTTCAGTCTTGGAAAAGGCAGGTAGAACCAGATACAAGGTGGCGATATAAACCAAGCAAAATATCAATTTCTCACTGTATTGGAGACAACATTAATAATTAAATGTTTAGAAATAGAGGAACATTGACTGTGTTACAAATCATTGTTCTGTTGGTGTTTGACCATTCTTTTTTTACAGCCATACGTCTGATGTTTCAATAATTGATTTAGCAATGCATTTTTTAGCGTCTTTATTGATGCAGAGGTCACAGCCCCATTTTTGCTTTCTGTTTAATGCCTCAGGGTTTTTGTAGATTTTTCTGTGTTAATCTACACAACTGTTCTCCAAGCCACTTCTGAGGGAATGGACACCGGATATGGGTCAGTCCTGCTGCAGTACGCAGATGTCATCTGTCTCTGCAGTCTCACTAAGGGGGCCGGCCCGCTGAGGGATGGGGAGAGTTTGTTGAATTGTTTCTTTGAAAGTGGAATAAAAGAAAAAACTACAATGGTGTAAAATAAGTGTTGGAATATCTGGGTTTTGTGTTTACAAAAGGAGGAAAGGAAAGTCAGTCCAAAGAGAGCTGTGGCTCTCCTGAAACTTGCCCGCCCACAAACCAAGAAAGACATGATCACCTTTCTTGGAGCCCATTGGTTTACTGCCGCCAGTGGATACCTGACTGTTCCTATTATGATAAGTCACCAACCCAGCAAATGTCAGAAATTGTTAAGTGGGTCAGATGACATGGTTGATGCCATATGTGTATTTGAAAATGCAATGGTAAACTGCCCCAGGCCTTAGCTTTCCTGATTATGTAAAAATGTTTCTGTGTATGCAAGGGACAATTGTCAAGGACCATGGCTGGTGTACTCGCCCAAGAGGCATGGAGGCAGACTTTGCCCTGTAGTTTTTTTCTCAAAAATGGTGCCAGTTCAGGTCCAAGGCATGCCTGCGTGTCTCAAAGTGTTGGCATTTTACATTATGACTGTGGAGATGTCTGTGTTATTCACCTTAGGACACCATGATATTGCACACTACACATAATGTCAGCTATTTTATTAAGAAATATACACACTCAGCACATGTCCTCCCAACAAACTCAGCGGATATGAGGTTATTTTGATGAGCAACCCCATGTTGCATATCAGTATAACAAACTCAGGTTCCAGCCATGATCCTAAATGCACTGGTTGGGTCTCAAATTGTCAAATGGTCTAGGGATCCGAGGTTCATGACTGCTTCAAACCATTAAGGCTAATATTTCATCCAGACTAGATTTATTAAAGATTCCAATCCCAAATGCTGATGTTGTTTTCATAGATGGCTCCTCTGCATTAGGCCAAATGACCAATCTTTTTTTCAATCAGCCCAGGCTGATGAATTGTTTTCACCTAAAGCATGTGAACTGTACAAAGATCAGTCTGTCACTATTTACACGGATTCTATATGCCTATGGAACAGTGTATGACCATGGTGTATTATGGTTTCTCAGAGGCTACATAGGAGCGGAAGGGAAAAAGATTGCCCATTCCCAACTATTAGCCATTTGCTCAATGGTTCTCACACTTCCCAAGGTAACTTGCTGTCATACACTGCAGAGCCACATACCAAAGGGGACGATGATATAACAAAAGGTAACGCTCTAGCAGTTATGAAGAAAAAAGGTAGCTCAGTAATAATTTGTTTTACTGCAGATGCCCACTTTATGCCCCATCCTCCCAGGATGTTGATTTTTAATTGATCACAAACTTTGTAGCAGTCAGTTTTCACAAAGGAGTTCGAAGACTGGTGCTACCCTATTTTACAGAAGAATCCAAGGACTGGATTAATCTGCAAAGAGGGGAAACCATGCATCCCACGGTGCACACCCTGATATACATTGCACACCCCTGATATACATTGCACACCCTTGATATACATTGCACAATGCCATGGGATAGGACATATAGGATGGAAGATTTTTTATATCACAGAAGTGGTGGAGTTAGTACAAGATTTTGTGAAAAGATGCATCACATGTATCAGGAGTAACCCAAACAACCCAAAAATAAAGCATGCATCAATACCTTGCCTTACCCCACAACACTTTTTTACACATCTTCAAATTGACTTTTATCACACATACCCCAACAACAGGGAGGGACAACAACCAGCTTGTGTGGTCACAGATGTGTGTTTTCCCGATGGCAAAAAATGTATCCCACAAAAAGGAGAACGATGTTATCCGCAAGTTTCTGTTTTTTTTTCAGGAAAATACCCACCCATTCCAGGCCAGAAATGTATTGTGGTGAAAACAGTGATGAGAAACAAGAAATAGCAGGATTTCGTCTATGGACCAGAAATTACGGTTGTAGCAGTAACCAGAACACAGCAGTCCGCTCACTGAACATAGTTCCATCTGGATCCATGCTTCCAGAGCGAAGCTGGTCAAGAAAGGGCCCAGGGACCAGACCCAAGGAAAAAAGGAAAGGAGGTACTAACGGGGGGCAGAAAAGCCCTGACCTCGAACAGGACAATCAAGGAAAGAGGGTACTAACGGGGGTAGAAAACCCTGACCCTGAAGAAGATGAACTGCTTCCCCAATTTTGGACCATTGGTTCTGCCACTTTTCTCCTGATTATACTGATTTTGTTGGCATCTAGCCATGGTGAAGTGGTGATAATACAGGACTCAGGCCACACTATATTGTGGTATATTCATCAAATACTGAGGTTGCTACCTTTATTATTGATTTTATTGTCAAAAGTGTTACAATGTCCCCATAACTCCCACTTACTCTGGTTGTGTAATATGTATCATACTGCACATGATGTTAGCCATGTATATATAGATGCCATAGGGGTACCAAAGAGGGGTTCCAGACGATTCAAGGCAAAAAAAACCAAGCAGCAGCAGGATTTGAGTCTTATATTTTCTCATTGTTACCCGTAAACAAGAATGTTGATTGGATAAATTATATATATTACACATCAACAGAGGTTTGTCAACTACACCAGGGATGCATTGAAGGGGATAGCGGAGCAGTTGCAGGCTGATTCCACCATGACATTTTCAAAACCGCATGGCCCTAGGGACATGATTCTTGCTGAAAAGGGGGGTTACATGTGTATACATTGGTAAAACCGAAGGATGTTGTACCTATATACCTGATAATACTGGGCCTAATGGGAAGATCACGTTGGCCATAAAAAGTTGGAGGACCTTTCTGAAGAGCTAAAAACAAACTCAGGCATTGATAACCCTTGGGACCAGTACTTTGGATGGTTTACTAGTTAGAAACAAGCTTTAGTGCAATTTTTCATTATTATCGTTATTATCATGGTACATTCATAGGTTTAGTTGTATGTTGTGTAATCCCTTGTTTCGTTAAAATGCTTAGCAAAGGCATTGAAATTGCCTCCATGCTCTCCATAAGTCTTGAACCACACACGATTATTTTTTGATAAAAAGCCCAATGACTATTCTGTTTATGTTGCGAAACACAAAAGAGAGGAAGAAAGGTAGCCCAGTTATTTTGACGGATGGGGGCGGCCCTTATGCCACTGGGATTTCCAAGGATGCTAGCATCGCCATACCCATTGTATGTAGCCAGAGAGTTGCCAACCTCTGATGACGTCAAGGTAAACTGTGGATTGAAGTAATAAAAATCACCCAATTAGAAATAGTTGATTTTAAGAGGGGATTGAGGGAGAAATGTATGTCTTTTAGGTCTGTCATTTTGTTTTCCCCACTCCATTTTGTACTAACATGGTTGATTAATTGTTTTGTATTATAACCAGAATGAGTTAATGAAAATTATGCTATGTCAGGTTATAGTATTACAGAACTATACTCACAAAATTCTTCTATCTTTTATCTTAGTCTTAGCCCTTGGTAGAGACGGTGATAGTATTCAACTATTTCTTTGTATTAACAAAGCAACTGTTTCTGTCATGATACAATTAAATGTCAAATATTTCTGTTCCATGAGAGAATAATTGTTTGTTACTTATAAACTAATTACAAATGCCTGAGAAAGATCATGTTCACAGCCTTGAAAAGTATCTAGCGAGATTCTGATTGTATGTAGCAAGATAAGTTTTTATGAAATTAGACATTCCTTTAAATTTTGCTTCTCATTCATTATTCAGGATTGACGTAAATGTTTGTATTCTCACTTGCACGTTATATTGTACTATAAAAGAGAGCTTTCGTTGTGGATAAATTAGAAGTTTTTTGGTTACTGACAGACGGTGTCATGTGTGATTATTTCGTAACCAATGGCTTCTCCAGGCCTGAGGAGACCAGAACGAGTGACAGAGAATTTAGACCAGGGGTCTAAAGGGTCAACAGAACAACAGTCAGCAAGTGTAATTGGTGTCAGTGGGAGGAATAGTGCCCCATCATTGGTGTCACTGATACCAATGATGGAGCACTATTTCCTCCACTGACACCAATGATGGGGCACTATTCCTCCCACTGACACCAACGATGGGGGCAACTATTCCTCCCCCCCCCACTGACACCAATGATGGGGGGGCACTATTCCCCCCCCCCCACTGACACCAATGATGGGGCACTATTCCACCCCCCACTGACACCAATGATGGGGCACTATTCCACCCCCCACTGACACCAATGATGGGACACCATTTCCCCCACTGACCAATGTTGGGGACACTATTCCTCCCACTGACACCAATGATGGGGGCACTATTCCCCCCACTGATACTAATGATGGGGCACTATTCCTGCCACTGATACCAATGATGGGGCACTATTCCGCCACTGATACCAATGATGGGGCACGGCACCTATTCCCCCACTGATACTAAATGATGGGGCACTATTCCTGCCACTGATACCAATGATGGGGCACTATTCCTCCCACTGATACCATGATGGGACACTATTCCTCCCAACTGATACCAATGATGGGGGCACTATTCCTCCCACTGATACCAATGATGGGGGCACTATTCCTCCCACTGACACCATTGATGGGGCACCTATTCCCCCACTGATACTAATGATGGGGCACTATTCCTCCACTGATACCAATGATGGGGCACTATTGCCTCCACTGATACCAATGATGGGGTAGGGTACTATGCCTCCCACTGATACTATGGATGGGGGGCACTATTGCCTCCCACTGATACAAACGATTGGTTGGCGGAACTACGGCATTCATGCCACGATGGGCACTATTCCCCCCACTGATACCAATGATGGGGCACTATTCCTCCCACTGATTACTAATGATGGGGCACTATTTCCTGCCACTGATACCAGTGATGGGGCACCTATTCCCCCCACTGATACTAATGATGGGGCACTATTCCTCCACTGATACCAAAGATGGGGCACTATTCCTGCCACTGATACCAATGATGGGGCACCTATTCCCACCACTGCCATTTACTAATGAAGGGGGCACTATTCCTCCCACTGATACCAATGATGGGGCACTATTCCTCCCACTGATGGGGCACCAATGATGGGGCACTATTCCTCCCACTGACACCAATGATGGGGCAACCCCAATATTCATTCCACTGACATCAGATGAGCTGGGACACCTATTCCTCCCACTGACACCAATGATGGGGCACTATTCCTCCCACTGACACCAATGATGGGGCACTATTCCTCCCACTGACACCAACACCTGATGGGGCACTATTCCTCCCACTGACACCGATGATGATGGGGTCACTATTCCTCCACTGGTTTGCACTGGAAGAGGGGTAGTCTGATATACGGCGAGTATAGCCCAAACACTACATTTTAGCAGGAAAAGTAGGGGGTCGTCTTATACGCCCAGTCGTCTTATACGCCGGCAAATATGGTATATATATAACATATACCATGTTTCCCCGAAAATAAGACACTGTCTTATATTAATTTTAGGTTAAAAAAAATGCACTAGGACTTATTTTTCGGGTAGGTCTTATTTTTATTGACACCCCTCCAGATCCGACGATCCCAGCAGTAGTCCAATCCATTATCCTCCCCAATCCGCAGATCCGATCCATCCTGCAGGGAGCGTCAGCTTGCAACTTAACTGATCTCTCCACCAGGGTCCACAAAAAGGTACATTTTAAAACAAGCCCCCTCTATCTCTGCCTTCTCTCTTTCTCTATCTCTGCCTTCTCTGTCTCTCTCTCTGCCTTCTCTCTCTCTGCCCCCCCTCTCTCGCTCTCTCTCTCCCTCCTCTGAGCCCCCCTCTCTTTGCCTCTCCCTCTCTGCCACCTCTCTCTCTCTCTGCCTTCTCTCTCTCCCCCCCTCCCCCCCTCATCTCTCCCTTCTCTATCTCTGCCCTCTTTCTCCCCCCCCTCCTCCTACATGAAGCTGCAGAGCTGTCACCAGGGTCGGGAAATTACACTGACCTGCTGCATACTCTGCCCGCCCCTCCAGCACTCCGTCTTCAGCACCATGGCAGGTATGTGGACCCGTCCCTCTGCTGAAACTCCGAGGAGGAGAGGTGTCTGCAGTGCCTGCCTCACTGTCCGTCCCCTCAATGCCTGCTTATTTCAGAAGCGGCACATTCAGGGATGGACTGAGCCTCTCATGGGGCCCTGCAGTGACCCCGGGTCCTCGGCAGTGCCCGAATGCTCAGTTCTCCTGGTGGAGGTAGGGCTTATTTTTGGGGGAGGGCTTATATTAGCGGTACGTCAAAAAGTACTGCTAGGGCTTACTTTCGGGGTAGGTTTATTTTCGGGGAAACACGGTATATATATATATATTTATATATATACTGTATATATACTAAATGGTCATATGTGGTGGACAGGCTGTGAGACAATTGTGCACAGTAAAGATACCATCATTCCTGTGTATGAGGAGAGGGGGACTCTGCAGAGAAATGAAGAATTCATACAAGAGGTCCATAGGCCTCACAGAGGCCCAGGCTCCCTTAGGTGGCAGTGCTGCCTAGTTTGCCTAGTTGAATCACCGGCCGTGCCTGAGGTACCTCCTGTATGGCAAACAATAAGGGAGGCAGTAAACAATCTCAGTCAAGACCATCTTTTTCCACCACTTTCTTAAGAAAACCCTTTATGATTCTCTAAATTGTTCCACCAATCCATCAGTTTATATATAATACACGGACAGCCACAAGTGGTTAATGGTAAACAGTTTACAGAGCTTCTTCATCAGTTTAGACATAGAGTACCCTGGTCAGTCAAGATCTCAGATTGGACCTTTCTTCTTGTGAACATCTGAAATAACTCCCGTGTGATGACCTTGGAGGAGATATTTCTTTAAGACACCGCCTCAGGATATCTGGTGACAAAGTCAAGAACCACTAAAATGTACAATGTATTAGTGTCTTATAGCTGACTAGATTAAGGGGCCTACGAAGTCCATGGCTATACGATTAAAGGGCAACTTGATAATTGGAAGTTGGTACCAGCGGGCTCCGAAAATGGGGTTGCCGGGTAATATTTGAACTCACAAAAGTCTTTAGTATCCTAATGGTTTCTCACTTTCCAAGATTTCAAATTTGTAGTGATACATAGACCTAAGAGAGAGTCTGCCTGTTATGGATCCGGGTATGACCAGAAATGTGTGGACTGACACAGGAAAGTAGCAGGCTTCAGGAACACAGGCGTAGTCAGGCTAGAGAGGTGGAATGGTCAGGCAGGCCGTAAGGTACTGCAGGTGCCGCCTGGCAGTGTCTCTAGCAGCCCACAGCACGGATTTCCTCAGGGCGCGGGGTCTAAGTCCCAGCCTGCTATTCACCAGGGCCCCTGATGGTGGGGATGGACTTGGTGCAGACTGAACCAGGTCGAGACCCCTGAGTGCGTCCGGCTGTGGTAGAGAGTACTGGCAGGGGAGTGCAGGAACGGAGTCTGATGGGAAGAGGCAGGCAGACTTACTAAAGGTGATCCGTGCGGGATGGATCATCAGGTGAGGTAAGCGTAGTCAGACAGGCCGGGGTCGGTATCGTGCGGGCAGCGTGGTACAGGAGGAGCAAGCAGAGAATGGTCGAGGTCACAAGCCAGGTTCAGCAGGTAGCGGGCAGTGCGGTACCGAGGATCAGGCAGAAGGATGGTCAGGCAAGCCAGGGATTCAACAGGAGACGGTCAGCAGAGGTCAGGATCAAAGCAGGGTCAGCAACGAGGCAGGAACACAGGATACCAGGTACAGGGGCTCATGGGAAAACATACACCAAGGCCCTGATCACAGGCCTGGTCATTCCTTAAATACACCTGCAATCAGCCCCAGGTGTTGGCTGACTACAGGAGTGAGCTTCTGGCTGCTGAGAGCACCCGCTGGTCAGCCCTGGTACTGCAGCCCACACGGCAGGTGAGTCCCACCACCAGTGCTGAGTCCATTCCTGACAGTACCCCCCCTCAAGGAGCGGCCTCAGGACGCTCCAAACAGTCCCTAGTGGGCAAAATGTTCCACCGCCCGGGTCAGGTAACTGGCTGGATATCTTACTACCGGAGTCAACCGGCTGGCTGGCTTTCCTGCTGGCAAACTTCTCTTTATGTAGGGGAAGGCAGGTCGCTGGACACAGGATTTCCAGGAGCAGGCTGGGAATCAGTTATTGGCCAGTTTAGCTGGACACATCAGGGGCTGGCACATCAGGCTGCGCAGCGGACAGAGCACATCTGGCTGGGCAGCGGGCTGGAGGCACGTCAGGCTGGGCAGCGGGCGGAGGCACGTCAGGCTCGGCAGCGGGCGGAGGCACGTCAGGCTCAGCAGCGGTCGGAGGCACTTCAGGCTGGGCAGCGGGCGGAGGCACGACAGCGGGCACCGAGTCATCGGGCAAGTCAGCAGGCACCGAGTTTACTGGGGCAAGTCAGCGGGCATCGAGTCATCTAGCACAAACAGCGGGCACCCAAGTCTTCTGGCATGACAGCAGGCAACGAGTCATCTGGCATGACAGCGGGCACCGAGTCATCTGGCACGACACAGCGGCAACGAGTCATCATGGCAGAACAGCTGCGGCAACGAGTCATCTGGCAGAACAGCGGGCACTGATTCATCTGGCAGAACAGCGGGCCACGAGTCATCTGGCACGACAGCGGGCAACGAGTCATCTGGCGACGACAGCGGCACCGAGTTCATCTGGCAGAACAGCAGGCACCGGGTCACCAAGCTCAACAGCGGGCAACGAGTCATCTGGCAGAACAGCGGGCAACGAGTCATCTGGCAGAACAGCGGCAACGAGTCATCTGGCAGAACAGCGGGCAACGAGTCATCTGGCACTACAGCGGGCAACGAGTCATCTGGCACGACAGCGGGCAACGAGTCATCTGGCAGAACAGCGGGCACCAAGTTATCTGGCACGACAGCGGGCACCGAGTCATCTGGCACGACAGCGGGCACCGAGTCATGTGGCACGACAGCGGGCACCGATTCATCTAGCAGAACCGCGGGCGCCGGGTCACCAAGCTTGAACAGCGGCACCGAGTCATCTGGCACGACCGCAGGAACCGAGTCACCGGGCAAGTCAGCGGGCACCGAGTCATCTAGCAGAACCGCGGGCCGCCGGTCACCAAGGCTTGACACAGCGGGCACCGAGTCATCTGGCACGACCGCGGGTACCGAGTCACCGTGGCAAGTCAGCGGGCACCGAGTCATCGAGCACATCAGCGGGCACCGAGCCATCTAGCAGAACCGCGGGCACCGGGTCACCAAGCTCGACAGCGGGCACCAATGTCACCGGGCAAGTCAGTGGGCACGGAGTCATCAGGCACCGAGTCATCTGGCACGACCGCGGGCACCGAGTCACCGGACAAGTCATGCAGCGGGCACCGAGCCATCTAGCAGAACCGCGGGCGCCGGGTCACCAAGCTGACAGCGGGCACCGAGTCACTGGCACGACCGCGGGTACCGAGTCAAGAACCGGGGCAAGTCAGCGGGCACCGAGTCATCGATCACATCAGCAGGCACCGAGCCATCTAGCAGAACCGCGTGCACCGGGTCACCAAGCTCGACAGCGTGCACCAAGTCACCGGGCAAGTCAGTGGCACGGAGTCATCAGGCACCGAGTCCATCTGGCACGACCGCGGGCACCGAGTATCACCGGACAAGTCAGCGGGCACCGAGCCATCTAGCAGAACCGCGGCACCGGGTCACCAAGCTCAACAGCGGGCACCGAGTCACCTGGCACGACAGCGGGCACCGAGTCATCTAGCAGAACTGCGGGCACCGGGTCACCAAGCTCGACAGCGGGGCACCGAGTCATCTGGCTGGATCCGGTCATCAGGCCGGATCAGGTCATCGGGCATCAGGTCATCAGGCTGACAACGGAAGGCGGGTCCTCAGACCAGCAGGCTGACCAGTTTTAGGATACTGGTAGGATGGTAACTGGTTGGAAAGAATTTTCGCTTCTTGGGTTTAGTTACTGGAGCACTGTAAGTGTGAATGCAGGTCTTGTAAACGGATGGAGCAGCTGAAGACAGGGGAAGAGCCGAAGGATGGAACAAAAGAGAGTGAGCAGTTGCTACGAGAGGGGCTCTCCTTTACAGGTAAAAGGAAGGTTAGGTGCAGCGAATGGGAGCAGGGGACTGACATGTGGTTTAACTTAGCCAAGTATACTGGGCTGTCACTGGGGGAGGCTATGGTAAGTGAGGAAGAGAGCTTTGAGCAGAGGAATGGTTAGAAGCAGGACTGGGTTGTTGCAAGCTGACTGAGGCTGGATGTAACAAATTCTGACCATGTCTGCAGTACTGCTGAACAAAGCTCAGCCTTAAACACAAAGCCTGTCCTGTTCAAAGAGTCTGCACTGTGTTTATACAATCCCTTAAAAAACCTGTGGGTGAACATGGCAGAATAACCTCC
>CATNWA010004542.1:0-15286 GCA_951230385.1 Staurois parvus | reverse complement strand
ACCAAATAAAACTTTCCGGGTCTTTATGGTGGGGGGGGGAAAATAGGATTTTTAAAGGAACCCCAAAAAGGGGAAGATGAGGGGAATAGATGACTGGAGTATTTTTAAATGATCCCAGAAGAAAGGGAGGGTTGAAAATAGGAACATTATAACAGAAAC
This sequence comes from Staurois parvus, assembly GCA_951230385.1. NCBI lineage: Eukaryota > Metazoa > Chordata > Amphibia > Anura > Ranidae > Staurois > Staurois parvus. The sequence continues at coordinate 15,127 of CATNWA010004542.1, read as the reverse complement.
AGAAGAGGTGAGCCAAAATTAAATTATAGTTGGGCCCGTGTGAACATTGGAAAATAGCAAGATAAGTCCAGATGGGAATTTGAAACAGTATGGAGAATGTAAGAGGTTCCGCTTGGCAGCCAATTATTATTTTTAATTTTTTTATTATACAGGATTTTATGGCCCCAACATTTTATGCCACTTTAAATATATAGGGGGAGAACAATTACAAACAGTTCATACGGGAAGGGAAATAGGAGGGCCCTTCATGGGTTACAATCTAAAGGAAGCTCAAATAAATTGTGAAATGTTGGGAAATACCAAGGCCACAGCCATTTTTTTCCCTGTAGTTACTTGGGCTGGATTTTGTGGCCCCCAAATAAATTTAAGATTTTTTTTTTTTCAATTTTGAGAATTTTTTTTTGGGGATGGGAATGGGTCGCTTCTAAAAAAAAATAAGAGTTTGGGAAAAGGTAGTCTTTTTTATAGCATGGAACACGAATCAAGACAAAGGGAATGCTTTCCATGTGGATAAAAATTTGGATAAAGTGTGGCAGGAAATCTGGTGCTGCTGAGGCTGGTTGGGAGGTACATTAATGATAACTGAATTTGAATCAATAGTTCACAAATCAGTGTCAGTGTTAATCTGACATTTTCACTGTATAATGACACTGGCGGAAGGGGTTAATATTTAAGGGGGCAATCAAAGGTTAACTTTGTATCTAACTTTTGTAATGAGTGTAGTTTTACTTTACATTGGCTGTTTTTTTTTCCCCTTTTGCAGGGAGAAGAAACACCCAGTTACTGTGAAGAGTTCTTTGTTTTAAAAAACAGATTCGTGTGTGATTAAACACGCTTGTCAGCTGACTTCAGCCAAAATCATTGTCTTACTCAGCTGCCAAAAAAATGTGCTGGTCCTGAAGATTTTAGAGAAGTCCCAGCACACAGAGGATTACCAATACGGTCCAAAAAGTTTTAATGAAAGATCACATATTTTCAGCAAGGGAACTTTCAGAGTCACTGTGTTTTAAGGGGTCCTGCGAGACTCCGAAACGTTGCCCCTTTCTGTAACTATGTGATCGTTATCAAACATTTGGACCCTATTTTGGTGATCCTCGTATGTGTACATTTAGTGTACCTTTTTATTTTTCACCTTTTTATTTAAATGATATATTTTTTCCTTAAAATGTTATTTTAAACCCCCAACAGTAACATCAGTCTTTATGCAGGCACAGCCAAACCTCCAAAGCAGTGTGCTTACAGTGAAGCCCAAACCCAACCCCCCCCAAAAAAACACTCCCGCATCAGTTAAAAACCTTTTATCGCCCCCAAAGTTAACCCTTCCCGCCCAGTTCAATATAAATGTCTTCTTTTTTTTTGCATTTTCATGTATTGGTGTCACTGGGGTGCGTGACACCAAGTCAGTTTCCCCCCCGGTTTTAGAATGCCCACCGCAGTCCGCATAATTTTTTTTTAGCAAGACATGAGCGAAAACATTTTGGTGTAAAATTTTGGGAAGAAACTTGATTTTTTTAAATTTTTTTACTGGACATGTTTAATAGCAAAAAGTCAAAAATTTGTTTTTTTTCTCAAAATGTCAGTCTTCTTTTTTTATAGCGCAAAAAATAAAAAAAAATCACAGGCGGTCAAATAAAACCAAAAGGAAAGCTCAATTCGTGGGAAAAAAGGACGTAAATTTAATTTGGGTGCAGTGTTGCATGACCGCGCAATTGTCAGTTAAAATAATGAAAAAATGTCCTAGTCAGGAAGGAGGATAAATCCTCAGGAGGGCAAGTGGTTAAAAGGAGATCTTCAAATTTTTCTCTGTAAGAAACAAAAAGCTTACAGTTTAAATTTTTTAGAAGACACATCTAACACCATATCCTTGGTGCAGCACCAGTGTTACACTCATTATCCATAAGGGGAGTTGAGCAGTTTTGAAAATGAAAGAAATGGACAGATAATCTGCACATAATTTACCATATAAGCTCAACAGCATATTAATCTACTACTACAAGTACCAAATAACCAATCTTCATTTTATTAAAAATCAAAAAACATAAAGCAAACACATATCACACACCATAGTCCATTAACAAGGAACTAGCTTACATCATAATTACACACATCTCTTCATTTTTTTCATCCTTTCCCAACCTCTGTACCACACTTCTCCCTATATAAATTGTATCAAGCAGAGCCCAAAGCAAAAAAAAAAAAAAAAAGGCGTGTGGGCTAACATGACAAGGGGGAGGATAAGGAGTGGATACCAGGCAGGACAGGGTTAAGGTAAGTTTGTTAGGAAGGGCGTCCATATATGGAGAGTATAGGTGGAGCTGCTGTGGGGTAAACCCATAGAAGGGTGACCCAAACAGAGGCAGCAAATCCTTGGGAGCAGCGGCAGTGGATGGCGCACAAAATCACTGTATAGGGTAGGGTGTGTGTGCCCGGAGAATTGCCGAGTGTTCTCTCCCATCGGGAGAAGAACTAGTAATGTAAAGCGCAATACCCAGTATTCTCCCCGTCAGCTCAAAGTGCACATGCACCCAGCCATCACGAAAGGCAGTGTCTTGCTTACAGTGAATCACATAGGGAACACAGAGGACAGAGTGAACGCAGCACACAGCACAAATATTGACCCTTTGATGCACGCCCCTCATGTAAACCCTTTCCTGCTCCAGTGCCATTAAGTAACAGTCGTGTCAGCACTTTTTTTTTTAGCACTGATCACCTGCTATTGGAGAGTCACTGGGGATGTCAGTGGACACAAAGTCAGTTTATCCCTCCAGTGTCCAGAATGCCTGCCGCATCAGTCCTGACTACTAAAGGTCTCTGATCACCACTATTAGTAATAAAAATATAATTTTAAAAAATAAAAAAGCCCCTGTTATATATTTACTGCCATTTGTAAATGCTATAACTTTCACTTTTATAATTTTTTTTTTTATACTGGACATGTTTAATAGCAAAAAGTCAAAAATATTGTTTTTTTCTCAAACATTGTCGGTCCATTTTTTTTATAGCGCAAAAATAAAAAAACCGCACAGGTGATCAAATACCACCCAAAAGAAAGCTCTATTTGTGGGGAAAAAAAGGAGGACGTAAACTTCATTTGGGTGCAGCATTGTATGACTCCGCAGCTGTCTGTTAAAGTAACTCAGTGCAGTAACGCAAAAATGGCCTGGGTCTGGCAGGGAGGTAAATCCTCCAGGAGGGCAAGTGGTTAACAAAGGTATGTGCTGCCACCTGTCGATTCTGACATGAATGCTCCAATAGTTATCCAGAATCGGGCTGCTGCCTGGTTGCTGGCATCTGGCTTTTCAGTTGGTTTTAATATTCGACTTGTTATTCCTTGCTCTCTTGCTCAAATTCTCCCCCTATGGTGGACAATCTTCCTTTTGACCCAGTTGCATCCGGATGTGTCTTCGACAAAACTTGCCAGGGAGGTTGCCTTGGGCTGCATGGCCGGCCCGTTCACTCACTCTCTGCTGGATATTTGGTGGTCTTTTCCATTGGGACCTCGTTCCTAAGATAAGGAGCCTTATAAATTTAGCTTGATCCAACCACTTATCTTTCCCCAAGGGTAGTTCGGTAAATGATGCAATTGATCCCTAAAGCTTGTGCGGTGCGTCTTATACCTCGTTTAAATGCTGCCCTCTTTTGGGCTGTGGTGTTATGGGCGGGTTTCCTCATGGCTAAAACAAACATTGAGGTGGTATTCCAGTTGCTGACTGTGCAATCCTCAGAGTTTTAAACACTCCTGGGTTGCCAGATAGTTGGACTCATCCTTTTATGTCGACGACCGCTGCCTCCCCATGGGCTGTTATATCTCCTGTTCTTTCTTTGAGACGTTCAGTTTGTTCTTGTTGTAATGGTTGGTCCGGTGTTGGTGTTGATGGTCAGTTCCATTCTCCATTACCTGGACTGACTTTCTGTGTATTGGCCCCCCCTTGTCTAACTTGTGTGTGCATTTTACTGGCAATGATTGAACATTTTGATGGACTTATTTGTGCACACCATTGGCTGTGGATAACATGTAAGGCCCGACGGCAGTGATTTGTTTTTTTGGGGGACTTTGGTCGACTTGCTCGCCATGGAATGCCACCTGCCTGACGAACAAGCTGCTTGCCGTCAAGGCGGAGGTTGGCATGGTGGTCTGTAAGCGCAAAAATCCAACTGTGGCAGCTGCAGTCCCTCCTGGTCACTGCTGAAGTCTCTAGTCTGTGCCATTTCTTCACATTGAGCAGTGAACATAGAGATGGACTTACAGGTGTGGAATGTGTTTTTGGACACCATCAATTGGCTGTTCCCTCTGCTTCAAGTAACTTTGACTTGGAGCTCTTTATGGACACTGCGGGTTCCACAGGCTACAGGGTTTTCCTTGGTGGTCAAAGGGAGTGCGGAGCGGCTGGTCCAGGGAGTGGTGTGAAGCTGTTTTTTTTGTGGAACTTGGTTCTTTTGGAACTATTTCTGGTACTAGTGGTGGTGGAATTTTTGGGGGGACTCTTTCTGTGACAAGAAAGTCCATCTACACTGTGATAATATGGGGGTGGTGCAGGTTATTAACTGGCTTTCTGCTTCTTCCGCTCCGGCTGTTACATCACTTAGTTTTATGTTGTTTGCAGTTGAATGTATTTTTCATATGCTGTGCATATACCTGGGGCAACTAACGCATTGGCTGATTCTTGTGTCTCAGTTTCAGCTGGACAGGTTTCAAGAGTTGGTGCCGGCTGCAGAGTCCCCCTGTCCTTTAGGCAGATGTGGCAAATTGCATTGGAGTTGCTGCAAGCTTGCTCCAGAATTCTTTGAGTGGGTCTACTTGGTCTGCATATTCTAAGGTGCGGCGTGAATGGAGGGACCTTTTGTTGTGTGTTGGGCAGAGTTTGGTGTGTATGGATCTTTGCCCCTTCTATTGTACTTTATCTGTTTGAACTTTGAACAGGGTGTGTTGATCTCGGCTATCAAACACAAGTTGGCTGGTTTAGCCTTCTTGTTGAAATTGTCGGGTGGGTGGTATTTCACTAAGGACTTTGTGGTCCTGCAGACTCTGAAGGGTTATAGGAGGAGTTGCCACAGGTTGGACAGTCGCCGTCCAGTAACCTTTGGTATGCTGCGGGAGTTGTTGGGTCCGGTTCATTCAGTTTGCTCCTTTCATTATGAAGCACTGTTGTTCAGGACGGCGTTCATGTTGGCGCGCTATGAGGTGCATTAGCGAGTTAGTTAGTCCCCTCCATAGTAGGGCAGGGTGGTCTATTGTTGTAGGACTTCGACTGTTCCCCTTTGTTGTTGGTCCTCTTTGTTAGACGTTCCAAGATGGATCATCTGGGCAGGGGAACGTATTTGCGACTCTACAGAGTGTGGGTTCTCCTCTTTGCCCAGTTTCTGTGGTGGAGGAATATTTCCAATTCTGGCCGCAGCATGAGAGTTTCTTCCTTATGCACCAGGATGGTTCAGCCTTGTCCACCTTTCAGTTTGTCTCTGTTTTTCTTTGCTGCTTGTCGGCCGCAGGTTATGATTCCAGGAGCTACTCTTTGCACTCCTTCCACATTGGGGTGCCCACTGTGGCTGCCAGGTGGGGTTTGGAGGAATCTGTTTTGAAGCTTATTGGCCCGGTGGGAACCCAACCACTTTAAGCTTTATGTGCGTCCTCACTTGGTTTAGGCTGTTTTTTTCTTTTCTTTTCCTGTTAATATGTTCTTGTCGGTTATTTGTGTTGCCAGGTGTCCTTTTTTCTTTTATTTTTTTTTTCTTTGCTGTCTTGTTTTTTTCAGATGCTGCTGCTTGCCTCGTTTGGATTTTAGAACACTCCTTTGTGTTTTGGTGGGCCAAGTGTGCTGATGTCCGGCCTAATGGGCGGCAGTTGGGTTTTTCTAGGTCGGAGGCCATGGTTAGTTGGATAGGTGTTCCAGGCCTGCTTTGTTGCAGGGTCCTTTCCGGAACTGCATCATTTTGCTTGGCTGCACAGGGCCCCGTAAATATACATGTTGGATGGTAATGACCTGGGGATTTGATCCATGCGGCATCTTATCGGGTACATTAAGTATGATTTTCTCCGGCTGCGCACTGCCTTCCTGGACATGGTGGTAGTTTTGGTCCGAGATTGTTGGCTGCACTTTGTGGCATTTTGTTTCAGTCTGTTGAGCGGTTGAATAAAGCATGGATCAAGGTCAATAAGGAAGTGGGACGTTTTGTGGTGCGCAATGGGGGTTTTGTTGTTGTTCGATATCAGGACCTTGAGGTGGATACCTGGCTGTATCTATGGAGTGGTGGTGTCCACTTGAATGCAATGGGAAGGATTTCTGGTTTCTGGGCCTGCAGGATGGGGTACAGCAGGCAAAGTGTTGGTGGTGAGGCTCTCAGATGTAAGGTGTTTACACCTGCGAGCTGTGGCGGTTGGGGTCTTTGGAGGCATTAACAATTTTGGAACAGTCCATAGCAGTGACCCATCTAAGGTATGGTGTCCTCTGTTGGATCCCAGTTAATGGAGTATTATCTGGGAAGTGGTAACAAGTAGGTATCTGTGGAGAAGTGGGCTTGACCAGGAGCCAATGTTTTGCAGCTGGGGATCGTGAAGTAGTAACGCAAATACACCTATGTACCTGATGTTGGTTCTCAGGTGCCTCCCAAGACCAGAAACCTGTATGTTATGGCTACTGGTTTATGAGTTTGGTTTCTGTTTTAAGGAATGTTATTTTGGTTATTTGTTAATAAATGGCCAAGCTGGCCAATTTTCTCCAGATTGGGTCCTTAGTCATTTCTTAATTAATATAAGTTGGAAAGGGAATCTATGGTAAAATTTAGAATGACTTGGAGACCTATGGGTTACCCTAGTCATGCTTTTATGCATATTTGGCCATAAGTAGGAAGGCACACAGAATAACACAACTGTATTCATCTGCTAGAGTACATAGGTCACAACACAGTGGCATATTCCAAACTCTTCCTTTCTTGCATTACAAGAAAGCCCTCTCAAGGGCTTTAACATTCAGATGAGATTTCTCCCTCAGACTTTTGGCATTGCCCATTCTTGCATTCTATACATTGTGGGTACCTAATCGGTGAAGGTCTACCCTATAGGAGGAATACTGCTACAGGGCAGACTCCCTGTGCAAAGGCACATATATATACGTGATTCACACTCCCGCTGGGATTGCGGGCCGGGGGCGCTCACCTGATCACCTAATCACATCTGATTCAGTGTCTGACCAATCAATCAACAGATTCAGGCCCGGATCTGCTGATTGATCCCTGCCCTATCAGAGATCTTTCTGTACCTGTGTTTACATTTACACAGGTACAGGAAATTATTAAATCTTCTCTCTCTGGGCACATTCCATCCCAGAGAAGAAAAACAGATCCACGTGGGTAAGATCACTACACACAGTAAAAAAAACGGATAGGTCACATTTAACCCCCTGATCGCCCCCCAATTAACCCCTTGACTGCCCTGTCACCAGTGTCATTAGTTCAGTGTACAGATTTTTTCACTGATCACTGTATTAGTGCCCCCGGTGACTTCAGATAGTGTTAGTGTCCCTCTGAGATAGCGCCAGATTGCCCGTCATTACATCAGTCACCACATATAACCCCTAGATTGCCAGGAACACACTCACATACACAATAAACCTCCGTTGCTAGTATAGTGTCTGAACAGAGTGTCTGATCTTTGATCAGATAAGCACTATACCAGCATTCATACTAGTATAGTGTCTCCAAAAATGCAGCATTAGCAGGATCAGCCCCATAACCTGCCAGCACATGCATGTAGCCCCTACACTTAACCTCCCCACTTCCCCCCTTCTCCCCCAGCAAATGCAGTGTCAGTAGGTCACTGTCACTTGATACATTGTACACAAAACCACAGTGTTTGCAGAATCAGGCCTGATCTCTGCTAACACTTGCAGGTAAATTTTTATATAGCGGTTCAAGCAGACCCTGACAGCCAGATGCTCTTTTTCCTGTGAGTCACATTAGGTATCTATAAATTTAGTGGCCAAAATGTCCAACAAAAGGTACTCTAGTGAAGAGGCCTACAGGATTCTAAGCATGTCAGATGAGAGTGAAGGGGAAGCCTCACTGACAGAATTTGCCTCACAATATGAAGAGGTCCCTGCTAAGGTCATGTGTACCCAGGTTCCTGAGATATTACAATTGTTACAATTGCAGGATGGTTCTCATATGCAGCAGAGTGCCAGTACTAGTGCCACTCTACCTTTTGGTGAACTTGCAAGCACCATCGGCCTAGTACATCCTGGTCTTATACATACCAGCACTGCAGTATCACTTGGTGATGTGGCAAGTCCCATAAGTGCAGTACAAGGTGGTGCGGTGGCTAGCACAAGTAGTAGCCACAAAGAATTCACACACAAGCCTGTGTAGAGCCCCTAATGTCCTTCCGGATGTGCTTGAAAATCCTGATTGGTAGCCCACAAATTCTGCAGCACCTGTACTTCCTCTCTTCACTGCCCAATCTGTTTTTCACAGAAGATCCGTATGCATTGATTGTGGATCACAACAGTTTATCACTGCCAACCCCAATTCAAACCTTGCCAGACCATTTGCATGGAATCCTATTACAGTTTCTGAATTTCAAGTTTTTTTGGGCCTAACCCTTAACATGGGCATTACTAAGAAAAATGAATTGCGGTTGTATTGGTCCACAGACCCAATTCATCATATGCCCGTGTTCTCTGCTGCCATGGCCAGGCATAGATATGAGAATATAATGAGATTTATGCATTTCAAGGACAATACACTCTGCCATCCTCGGGGTGACCCTGAATTTGACCAGCTCCACTAAATTTGGCCCCTCATAAATCACCTTAACCAAAGATTTACAGATGTCTATACTCCCCAGCACATCTGTGTTGATAAGACCCTCATTCGTTTTTCTGGCCGCCTTGCATTCAAACAATTTCTCCTCAGCAAGCGTGTCAGATATGGGGTCAAGATGTATAAGACCTGTGAGATGACAACAGGCTGTACGCATAAGTTTCAGGTTTATGAGGGAAAAGATAGTCACGTGGAGCTCCCCGGGATGCCCAGACTAAATGGGCAGCAGTGGCAAGATAGTTTGGGACTTGGTGTCATCCTTTTACCATATGGGGTACCACTTATACGTGGACAATTTTTTATTCAAATGTGCCACTTGTACAATCTTGGGATTGGTGCATGTTGCACCGTGCAACCTGCTTGAGAAATGATAAATTGCTTGCAGTGAAGTGGGTGAACAAACAGAATGTTTTTGTCCTGTCTTTCATTCACCCAGACACGACCATCCAAATTGCCACAGAAGTTGGTGTTGCTGAGAAGCCCCTCTGTGTCCACGACTATAACCTTCACATGGGAGGGGTGGACTTCAAGGACCAGATGATGAAGCCATACTTAGTTTCCTGAAAAGCCATACGCCGGTACAAAAAGTGTCTGTTAATTTATTTCAGTTGGCTCTATAAAATGCTTTTGTGCTTTACAAAGCAACTGGACATAGTGGATCCTTCCTAAAATTCCATGAAGAATAATGGCCCTTTTCTATCCAGAAGGTACTATGGCCCAAACCCCCTACCCAGATGCAATTAGCCGGCTGTATGAGAGGCATTTTCCCGATGCTATTCCTGGTACCCCAACCCAAAGGACACCCCCAAAAAGATGTGTCTGTAGCAGACATGGAGTTAGGTGTGACAACCGCTTTTTTTGTCCCTCCTATCCTGGCCAACCCTGTCTCTTCCTCAAGGACTGCTTCCGTCGCTACCATACACTAGCGGACTATTATTATAGGGTACAGCACAGCACAATTCAGGGCACATATTTGCACAGGGTCTCGAAAGATGTTAGGTAGTCAGGAAACTGGCTATCGCATTTTGAGCAACCCTAATATCTGCTAGTTACAGTTAAAAAAATTATTATTTATATATATTTATATAATTCTTATATTTGTTTACAGCGCAAAAAAAAACCCAGAGGTGATCAAATACCACCAAAAGAAAGCTCTATTTGTGTTTGTCATGGATCCAAACTGCATGCACACGCCCACAGCGACTAGCTAACCGAGGTGTGCAAGTCCGGCCATGACTTTGGGTAAAGAGGGAATGAGGGGGACTTACTTTGAACATATACGACTGGCCGTGATACACTTTCACAGCCTGCACTACCTCTGGCCACCACTAGAGGGAGACTCCACTCCAATCTTATATACAATCTGGTGCACTCTAAGGGTTGGGGAGCAGTCTAACAATTGGCACACCCTTCTAGGATTCCTCCAGCTATCCTACAAGCTAGAACCCCGGTGTTAATCACTCTTCCACTGTCCACACACCCCCACACCAGACACACAACAAACGGTAGCTTGCCACCACCCAACAGTTTATCTGCAGACTAGTCTGCTGGGTCACCACACACACACTGATCTCCATCTGGCAGATCTGTTACTTTACAATCTGCATGCAATCTGCCAACACGCAGTGCAATTGCATACAGATTGGCAATGAACTTGACTGAGCATATATAGACTCTGCAATACAATACAATCTATCTGGAGATATGAGCCCGAGCTTAAGTACTCAGAAGTCACTTATTAATTTTATGATTTAATATCCCAAAAGTGGGCAGTGCAAAAAATATGTACAAATTATAAAGAGTTACAGAAAATACAAAAAGACACACAATTGACTATTCACTATAAAATAAAAGAGAATAAAAACAGAAATAAAACTTTTACCAAGAGTTATCCTGCGACTGAAGCAAGTCAGAATCACACCGTCCATATCTCAGGGTCCTCAATTTATTAAAATATGGACGTAGGCTGGACATTAGCCCTTGGCCAATTAGCCCTGGGGGGTGTTCCTGTACCAGCCCACAGGACGTTCTGGGTACTGAAGTGCCCAAAGTTGATTAGACCAGGAACGGTTTGAATCACCAAGTCAGGGATAGAATTTACGACACCAGCGCGTCAGTCTGATCGTGACAGTATCAGTCGCTGTTCAGCTGTCGCAATCAGGCACCATATAACAGTTTTCTGCGTTTCTCTGGGATTCCACAGGGCCACAAATACAGTTTTACATGCAGATGTAGCCTACAGTGTGTCCAATCAGAAGGAAGTATTTTCATCTCTCTGCAACTAATATTTTAGCTTTCATGAGGGATAAAATATTTTCCTTTGATCCGTGTATGTAAATTATCGCTGGCAGACACATGGGAGCCACTCCTGGTCTCCTGCTGCTTCTCGAAGCCGAAATGCTGGAGCTCCTCTTTTAGACTTCAAGAAGGTGGCAAAGTCTGACTACATAGGTAACAACCTTTTATTGACATCTAGGTGTCACCTCCAGCCTAGAAGCTGCTTCTGTCCTTTCAGATGCTAATTGGTAAACCTCTGATTCTGACTGAATACTGAACACTTATCTTATTATATTGTAAAGCGCTGTGCAAACTGTTGGCGCTATATAAATCCTGTATAATAATAATAAAAATATCTGTAATAACATGAGACAAGATCTATAATAACATATTTCTACAGATCACATCACAGCTATCCAAATCCTACATTTATGTTACAGTGTGGAACAAGGAGATAAATTTAGTTTGGGTACAGCATTGCATGACCACACAGTTACCAGTTGAAATAGCACAGCGCCAACTAGCAAAAACAGTCCTGGTCAGGAAGGGGGGTAAATCCTCTGGGGGGCAAGTGGTTAATTTCTTTTTAACTGCAAGCATTCTGTTAGCAACACTACACTAATAGCATAACACAATGCACAGGTTTGCGTGACTACTGTAGATTCTTTCCTCAATGATCTCAGAAAACCACTACCATTTAAATTTTACTTTTTTGTATCAGCTCTTCAAATGCAAGCATTGATTTAAAAAAAAACAGTTCTCCCAGTGTATATTAATCTCTTCCAACAGTAAGCTGTCTAAGCACTTTGACAGGAAACAGACAATCTCAAATCTACTTCTTCTAATAGCAAATGACATGTGAAATTCATCCCAAATTAGTTTACATTAGTTCAGCTGGGTCTGGCATTTGCACACACAGGAATTAGCTCTAGCAAAAGGGCTGACCCACAACATTAGTATCAGATGAACAAGGCATTTCTGCAGAACTCAGTTCAGCTGTCCCATAATACTCCTGGGTCCTGAAGAACTTGGCAGGAGGTGAGAGACTAATCAGAGTACCTAAACATGGCCAACCACCTAAATCCTGTTCTGCTCTGGTCAATAAAAGTATGTTAGGTACCCACTGTTCTCCACTAATTTTTGCCGAAGAACCCAGGCCACCGTCTGGTGTGGTGAACATATTATCCGGGTTTATTAAATGTATATACATGCTGAGTTGTTTACATTTCACAGATATAATTATATCATTTTGACCATTTATGCAAAAAGCTGATTAACATTTGACATACCCCTCATTAATACTTTCCATACTCATTTATATGGGTAGTCATCCTGAGTAAGAGCAGATGATTGACAGGGAAATCCAGCACACTGAAGGGGGGAGGAGCCCGAACATGGCGGCCGAGGAGAGCGTGAGGCACTAGCACTCTGCTAGGCTCTCGCTTCCCATCCTTCCCAGGGACCCTCGGAAACAAAAAAAAATGAAGGGGCAGACTCACCGGAGTTAGGTGGGTCGAGCAGGAGAGGCCGGAGAGCAGGGGAGCTGAGTGGCCCGTGAAGAGAGGCAGGAGCCGGGTCAGCCGGGAGACGAGGAGACGTGGCGGGACCATGTGACAAGCCGCGGAGGATCTCTGGGAGGAGGTGAGACCGGCCGGCATCCCGAGCAGAGAGGGAAGTGCCGGCTCACTCCTGGCCTCGTTCCCCGGCGCGCAGACTGGCCCTGGACCCTGGAAAATTGGGAGAAGCAGCCTGTAGCCTTGTGATGACCTCCAGGTGACCCAGAGGCCAAAGGAGACCCGGAGGAATCCCCCTGGGACTGAGAAAGGCCCTCTACCCGATGAGCAAGTAAAGAGATGGGGTGAGTGAGAGCGGCTGGGGCTTTTTACATACTGGAATATTGTGTGTGTACTATAATCTCCTGTGGCAGAGGGGAGGAAAAAGGTGAAAGAGAGGAGGGGGGATTCCCAAGGGTCAAGAAGAAGTGGAGAGAGAGAAGAGGAAGAAGGGGACACAGAAAAGTAAAATAAAAGGAAAAATTAGCAAGGCAAGTCTGGGTTAACAAGCCATAGACATATGACTTACACTTGTATAAGGGGTCATAGAAAAAAACAAGACCCATAGAGGATATGAAGAATAAATGAATTAAAGGAGCAGGGCTCAAAGGGTCTCAAACGGGAACAATCAAGAAATATAACTACTCAAGGAAATAGTACCCCAGAAAGGCACCAATATACTAGTGAAAAGGGTGAAATGGAAATCAGCTTGGGAAGTAACCCTAGATTATCACTGGACATGATTAGCAGCTGTAGTCAACAAACGGTGGAAAGGCTGGAGAAAAAACGAACCTGAGGGTGAAACTACATGTACCAATATAAAAAAGAGATGACAGAAATGTAGTCAAAGTCTGGAGAAAATGATAAAACAAGAAATGACATCTATTCGGAATGATTTGGGGCACCTGTTGCTGAGAGTGGAGGAAACAGAGGAGAAAGTTAAAAAATTCAGGCCCAAAACCATAGTTAAACCTAGAAAGGAAGATCATAAATATGGACTTTATTCAGAAAAAACTTCTTTATAGGATGGAGGGTTTCAAGAGAATAAAGGAAAAGATAGAGAGTAATATTAGGGTGTACGAGGAATCCAGAGTCTGTAAAAAGGGGGAATCACTGTATGAACTCCAGTTGTGGCAAAAAATTATTCAAACCCCAATGCTGTAAAGGGGTTTAGGGACTATAGTGTACATTTGGGAATTGTATTCAGAATCAAATCCTACAAGGAGTTGTAATCTACCCAAATGCAACTAAAATGACATCAATTGTTTATGTAATACAGTAGTAAATGGTTCTTATGTGGTTTCTTCATTGCCACAATTATTCAACCCTTAAAGACTAACACTCTGAAGAACAGAGGTTCATACAGGTTGCTTTCCATCAGGTATGAAAACCACCTGTGGATGTCACCGAGCAGCAATCATCGCATAATAGCACCAATAGGACAGCTTTAAAATGATGTGATACTAAGTCTCCTTCTAGACATTTACTGGTGTGGTTACCAAACATGGTGAAGTCAAGAGAATGGTCAGGAAGTCAATGAGAAGAGGTGATTTCTCTTCAACAGGAAGGGGCAATGGCTATAAGGCACGATTGCAAAGATGATTAAACATACCTATAGAGATACACTTAGGACGGCATCATGCGCAAAATTCAAAGGCTAAGGGCCACTGTTGAACCGCTTACTTGGTCGTGGCAGAAAGAAGATGTGACTTCGACTAGCTGTGCTCGCTACCTGAAGGGTCAGAGTGGAGAGATGTCGCACGTGATGGACTGCTGTAGTGAAACTTGAGAAGAGATTTGTCAGATGTGGGGTAACAGTAAAGTTTCAGCCCAGACAATAATGACGCTATACACTGCGTAATGAAGGCCTCCTTGTGACCAGAAACTCCCAGGGTTAACCCCTTGCTGTCTCTCTAAAGTAAATAAGAAGAGTCGACGGCTATGTTATGCCTAAAAAGCTTCATGTGTGACGCAAACACAAAAAGTTGGTGGGATAGGGGTCTGGGGGGACGGATGAAACAAAAACTTAGGAACTGTTTTGGGACAATGTGTTCAACGGCTTATGGTTTGGAGGTGAAAGAACACTAATCGGGGCCGATGCTGACATTAGAACACCTTGCCGACTGTGGAAGTCGATTGGTGGAAGTCGGTGCAATCATGCGGTGGGTGATGTGCTGGTTTTGATTCTGCAGGTTACAGGGAAGCGTTCTGCCTGGTTGTGAGCAAAGATGGTGTGACGCGATAGAATTCTTGTCTCAGGGTACAACAGGTTTGAGATTGGGGATGGAAACGTGATGCAGTCCGTCACACACCTGAGGCTTGGAGACGTTGGGCCTTTCAACAGACAATGATTCCCATGCATACCTCCAAGTCCACTAGAGCATGGTGGAGAGGAAAAGGCTGGAACATTTTGGTGTGGCCATCGCGTCACCAGACTTAAATCCGATTGAGAACCTCTTGGGGGGACTTAAAGAAAGCAGTTGCAG
>CATNWA010004541.1:0-15318 GCA_951230385.1 Staurois parvus | reverse complement strand
TAATTAACAAGATTGAAAAGGTAGAGTGTTAGAGAGAATACACATTCATTTTATAATATCAGCATTATAAAAATCATACAAACAATAGTTATTGACAATACAATATAATCTTAGTTGAAACATGTCCTTTCATGTTCTATGTGCTGCCTGTCTGCTGGTCATCTCTTTCCATAACTTCCTGGATTTCTTGCATATTTTGCAACTTCTTCTCTGTTGTTTACTTGCCATTTCTAAGGATTAAATACGTATATGTAAATACGTATGTTACCTTACTGAAGGATTCTTCACAAAGTTTTCAGACTTCAGACTAATAAAAGTAGTTTGGAAATAATTGATATACATTGTGGAAATGAATATACAGTATGATTTTACATTTTGACCATAATTATGATTTAAGGAGGCATTTCATTATTTCCTGCCCTGGTAATCATGAAGGGAATGAAAAGAAAACTACCTAGCAGAGACACAGACAGTAAAAACCTGGCAGCAGATGATTTAACTCTCCACACTATTCAAATCTGAAAGAGGAAAACATTTTTGACCGGAGATTCACTTTAAACCATTATCATCATATATAAGGCCATTTTCTGTTTCACTGTATCCTATTAAGTTATTCTTGTTGGTAACTCACAGATCTTTTTGATATGAAGACACCCCCATACAGATTATGTAATTGAAGTACAGCACCACAGGCTGCAATACGCTTGTAGCATCAATGCTGTGTTCTTGCATAATGAAATAGTATAAATGTGCTCAGGAGAGTCAACCTAATGACGACTTTTAAATATGTAGTAGATGTTTCTATTTATTCTCACCAGGCTACGGATTTATCTGAATACTCATGATAATTGTGTGCTTTATAAATTAAATTAAGCTGATGGTCTGAAATTTTACAGTTGGTTTGAATTCCTTAAATATCTTTTTATGAATATTAAGTGTTACTAAACTCATAATAGTAAATCAGTCTGTATATGAAGTAAAGCACGCTTGTTATACTCACTGCGAAACCTAAGGGGTTAATCCTCTGCATTGTACAAAAATGCTGTTTGATCCTGACTTCGCTGATCCTCCCCTTCTTGCAGCGTCCCCCTCTTTTCCCCTGATAAGACATATAGGGGTTTATTTACTAAAGCTGGAGAGTCCAAAATCAGACTCCCTTCTGCATAGAAACCAATCAGCTTCTAACCTCAGCTTGTTCAATGAAGCTTTGGCAATGAAACCTGGAAGCTGATTGGTTTCTATGCAGAAGGGAGTCTGATTTTGGACTCTCCAGCTTTAGTAAATAAACCCCATAGTGTGGAGTCACTCTGCAGTTTGGTGTGCATTGGTAGAGAGGTTTTTTTTTTCTTGGAAGAGTGCATATGATCAGCACAGGGCCAATCACCACTGTCCATACAGAGGTCAGGGGTTCTGCATTTTCTGCGTTCTGCATTCTCCCTTTGAGGACCAAGGGACGTATTTGTCCCATGTTTTTAATTGCGTGTATCATCTGATTAAGAACTTAAAACTCTTTTTTTTTTGGTTTGAGTCAAAATATTAGTTCTTATCAACAAACAACAAATGGATCTAGCTTTTTGCCAATTATTTCATGAAATGGCTTAGTTACAGCAACTGAAGTGTACGAACTTTAAAAACAAAAAAATTGATTCTTTTGGCGTTCCAAAATCTTACGGTCCTCAAAGGGTTAAAGCAAAATGAAAACTCCTCCTACAAGCTTTAACCAGTGCTCAGCTGGACACTGATAGAAGTCACAAGACTGCTCTAACTGCTGATGAGAAAAGGTATTTAGGAGTTTATATTTACTAAAATAGTTGCACTTCCGTATTCTGTGCACCGTGTGAGACCAGACGTAGTGAATGCAGGGTCCTCGTTCTAGTAACACTTTAAGGAACATATATACTACACATTATGGATTGTAATATGCAATATTACTTCTCTGTCTATATTTCTATATTTCTAGGAACCAGGTTCATAGGTTCCTCCACTCTTCCTACCACTCCATCCCCCACAGCTATCTCCTCCTGTACCACTATCCCCTCCCTCCTAGATTGTAAGCTCCAAGGAGCAGGGCCCTTGAACCCCTCATGTATTGAATTGTATTGTTACTGTACTGTCTCGTGTACTCGTGTCTCCCATTGTAGTGTACAGCGCTGAGCAAACTGTTGGCGCTATATAAATACTGTATAATAATAATAGGGCTATGCATTTACAGCTAAAGCAAGTGCCAACACATACAATGTAACCAATCAGCTTCTAACTTCAACTTGTTCAATTAAAGTGGAGTTCCAGTCAGTTTTGTGTTTATTAAAAGTCAGCAGCTACAAAAACTGTAACTGCTGACTTTTAATAAACACACTTACCTGTCCCAGGGTCCAGCGATGTGCTCACCTGCACCGTCCCTTCTCTGCCCCTTTTGTCCCCGGCGCCGACATCACAACTGTGGGCACCAGGCTGTGCCAGCTTGAGGCTTCACAGCCGGGTGCCCACTGCGCATTCACGAGTAGCGCTGCACACGGTCATTGGGCCTGAAGTCTTCTGGGACCCAGGAGAAGGTTCCCAGGAGACTGTGAGAGGAAGGAGGTGGCAGAACTTCCGTCTCACTTTGCCACGGCGAACTGAGCCGGAAGTGGGAGCGGGTATCTGTGAAAAACTGGTATCCGCTCCCCCCAAAAGGTGCCAAATATGGCAGCGGAGGGGAGGGGGGGAAGCAAATAAGTGGAGCTTCTTCTTTTGAGTGTAATTCTGCTTTAAGCTTTGATGATAAAACCTAGCTAGCAGCTGATTGGCTACTATGGCGAGCTGGACTAGTTTTAGTAAATCTCCCCAATGTGTTTTTAGTTGGGTTATGGGGTGCTGGAGTTGGGGGAAGATTTCCCTCTTGGACTTCAAGAAAACAGAGGAGACCCAATTAACCCATGTCCTTCTCAGCTGATTACAAAAAGTTCTCTTTTTTATGGGGGTTTTCTTTAACCATTTGCCACCCGCCCTATGGCCGAATGGCGGCCGGCAAATGTCATCAGCGTTCCGGGTGGACGCCATATGGCATCCTCCCGCACATGCGCAGATTGCGCTCCTGCAGAGCCGCGCAGCGGCGCGATCTGTCACCGGCCGTGTACCTCGGACATGGCCGATGACAGATCTGAGTATCGGCCCCCGTTGCCGGTACCATGTGACCTGCTGTGACCAATCACAGCAGGTCACATGACAATTGTATACAATGGATGGCTTCATTCATGCCATCCATTGTATACTACTGTCTAGCTGTGAATGGTCACAGCTAATCACATGCACATGTCATGTGAGTAGCTGTGGCCAAATCACAGCTAAGCACAAAAAAACCCCCTGAATGAATCGATGTCATTCAGGTAAATGCTTGCTTATAGCAAAGTAATTCTTTGCTATAAGCAAATTGTGTAAAAAAAAAAAAAATACTGATCACTTCCCCAAAGTAGTACAATGTTACTATGGTAACATTGTACTACTTTGGTCATAGTGAAATATGAAAAAAAAATCTTAAAAAAAAAAGAAAAAGTTTTTTTATAAAAAAAAAAAAAATATATATATATATATTTTTTTTCATACTGTCACCAGTCAGTGTCCCTGATCACCGCCATGCCAGTTATATGATGACGCTGTACTGCACTGGTGACAGTATGTAAAAAAAAAAATAGTGAAACTAATTTTTTTAAATTTTTTCATTTTCCGAAAAATTATGACAAAAAAATACAACTTCAAAAAACTCGCCATGCCTCCTATGAAGTACGTCGGACTGTCTACTTTGCAAAAAGGGGTCATTTGGGGGATATCTGTACTATTCTGACATTCTTGGACCTCAAGAAATTACATTGGCTGTCAGTACTTCAGGATTGATCAATATTCAGATCTATACCATAGTTTGTGAACTCTATAACTTTCCTACAAACTAAAAAATACATCCTAATTTGGGTTATTTTCACCAAAGACATGTAGCAGAATACATCTCGGCCTAAATTTATGAAGAACAATTATTTATTTGTAAACTTTTATAACAGAAACTAAGAAACGTGTTTTTTTTTTTTTAATTTTCAGGCTTTTTTGTTAATTTAGCAAAAAATAAAAACCCCAGCAGTGATTAAATACCACCAAAAGAAAGCTCTAGTTGTGTGAAGAAAATGATAACATTTTAGTTTGGGTACAATGTTGTATGACCGCGCAATTGTCATTCAAAGTGTGAGAGCGCTGAAACCTGAAAACTGGCCTGGGCAGGAAGGTGTAAAATTGCCCGGTATTGAAATGGTTAAAAACAAATTAAAAACAACATTTCTTTTTCTTGAAGAACATGAAATTGTCTAGTGAACACCATGTTGTAAAACAAGACACTGAACATTTTTATAAAAGGCTAAATTACGGATTTATAATAACTAGGCTGTAGCACATCAACTGTAAATTTGCTTGCTTTCATTCCATAACATTAACTAGAAAATAAAGGTCAGAATATAAATCATTGCTATGGGCATTTTTTTTTGTCTTTTGCTTTTTATTATAATTAGCCCTAATGATAAAATGTTAAAAATACTGTGCATGTCTTTGGTTACAATCATTCTACCAAAAGTAGTTTTTCTAGATAGAAATATAGTTTTGTAAAGGTGAGAAGTACTCAGAACATTTTAGTTTTTGATGGATGCTAGAAATGTTGTCAGTTTTTACTTTAGTTTACTCTGTTATTGAGGGTTTCCAACAGAAGGATCTCATTGCTTTAGTTTCTAGCTCTGATTTATTCAGTGTGGAGTTTCACTCCTTTTTGCATCCCCCAAGATAAAACAGGCATGGTAATACCCCATTGTGAGCTACAACAAAAGCTAGTAACTAGCAATTTTACCAGTTTACCGGTTCACTTGGCAGATTCATATGTTGACAAATCATGGTCTGTCGTGTACATTTATTTGCTATGAGTTTTCAGATCTGGGTCAACTGGTTGAACTGAAATTGTATGATTAACCTCCCTGGCGGTATTCCCGAGTGTAGCTCGGGGTAAAGTTTCAGTACCAAAAGCGGTAACCCCGAGCTACACTCGGGCTTACCATGCGGCACTGCATAGGGAGTCCCTGCAGAGCTTACCTTGTCCTTCGCTCCCGCGATGTGTCCCCTGCAGCGTCCCCGGCCATCTCCTCCGGCTGATGCCGGCATCCGGCTTCCGTGTTCCGGTCCCTGTGACGTCGGGACGTACGGGCGCCGGCGGGAAATTTAATTTTTTTTAAAAAAATGTCATTTTTTTCAAAACGATTTTACATAGTAAAACATTGCTGTTTCAAACCATTTCACATACATTTTGTCCCTACTGCTTTGTCCGGCGCCCTGCCTGCATTTTGACTGTTCTTTCTGCCTGGAAACTTAGAAAAGTCCATGGCGTCCAAAAAGCGTCCTTTTAGGTCAAAAGCGGTTTTAGACCGGCTAGAGAACAGCGATAGTAAATCAGAACCACTTGCAGAATTGAGTTATAATGATTCGTGGGGGAAATTCGTCATCAGACACTGAAAACGATTTTGCGACTTTGCTCAGCGATGTGCGAACTTGGCGCTATATTTCAAATTTTAGTGTTTTTGTTTGATTATATTTTTGAATTAAATGTATTATTATTATTATTTTTAATGATTATTTATTAAATTATAATTTATGATTTCGTGTTTCAAATTTTATCATACCCGGGATGTTTACTAGACTCTTGTTCGGACAGATTTCAGTGAGTTATTCCTAAAAATTACAGCCTAAAATAAAAAAAGACATATTTCCATGCAAAATAATGGTACCGCTTTCAGCACCAAAAATCTGAAATAATCAGACCGCCAGGGAGGTTAAGTACAGTATGTTATGTTCATTTTTTTTCGCTGTCCAGTTATTGATGATATCATTCTTTCAAAGGCATTGGCCTCATGTAGGGATAAGAGTTGGAACCCATGTTTGATACCCAATTTGATATTAGGCAAATTACCTAAATAAATGGGGTGTTCAATTGAGTTGGCTGTAGCAGGAACTAAAACATTCAGCAGCAGTAATACTAATTCTGCTAAATGTGACAGCTTTCCGCTTAGGCTGGTTAGCGACCAGTGATGTATCCAGGGGCGGACTGACAACCCATGGGGCCCCTGGGCAATAGGGGATCATGGGACCCCTGTGTCCTTGAACAAACTCAAAAAAGCCTATGAAAAAGGTACCAAGGGCATCTCATGGGGCCCCCTACTGACCCCGGGCCCTCGGGCAGTGCCCGAGTTTCCAAATGGTCAGTCCGCCCCTGGATGTATCCTATCCCGGCCCATTCAGCTGTCAGCTGGGGATTGCCGTTGAATGTAAAGAAAGGGGTGGGGTCCCCACTAAAACCCATGCCAGATCCTTCAGTGGACCCTACACAAAAACAAACAAAAAAGGTGTGCAAAAAAGGTGTGCCCCAGAAAAAACTCCATACCCTATTCCTTCATCAAAAAATGTAACTAATAAATAAAACACACCACACACTTTGATAAAATTATTTAATACTTGCTGACCACCAGTAGTGTATTTTCATACCTTTATGTTACCCTGCTCATGTGCTCTGGAGTACCCCCTGTAGCGCGCAGTGGTGAGATCCTGTTAC
Organism: Staurois parvus; assembly: GCA_951230385.1. Classification (NCBI taxonomy): domain Eukaryota; kingdom Metazoa; phylum Chordata; class Amphibia; order Anura; family Ranidae; genus Staurois; species Staurois parvus. The sequence continues at coordinate 8,711 of CATNWA010004541.1, read as the reverse complement.
CGGGCACAGTAAATCACAATGATCTGTATCCAGTCACTCGATACCATGTCATAAATGGCAGTCATTCGTGACAACTTGATTACTATTGTGATCGATCACAAAATACAAGGCCATTCATAGCGACCTTGTACCATGTGATTAGCTGTGGCCAATCACAGCATCACAATAGTAAGGAAGCTGTCATGAATGAAAGCCATTCATGACAATTAAAACAATTGCTTATAATAGTGATGATCACAGGTTCACAGTGTAAAAAAGAAACATCCCTGATCACCTCCCACCATAGTAGTACAGTGTCATTATGGTGACTGAACAACTGTGATGACAGTATGTAAAAAAAAAAAAAAAAAATGAAACAAAAAAGTTAAAAAGTTGAATAAAAATTTATTTATTTCATACTGTCACTAGCCAGTATCACCACCACACCAGTCATATGATGACGCTGTTGTGCACTGGTGACAGTATGTAAAAAAAAAATGGCCTACATTTATAAAGAAAAGTTATTTGTTTGCAAAATGTAATACCTAAAACAAAGAAAAATGTTTTTTTTTATTTTTTTCGCTATTTATTCATTTATACTGTATAATAAAAAAATTAAGAATCCAGCGGTGATCAAATGCCACCAGAAGAAAGCTCTATTTGTGTGAAAAAATGTATACACATTTAATTTTGCAGATGCGGATGCTTCTATAATAACCAGATAAGGTATTGCAAAGATGATTGTTTAACCATTTCAATACCGGGCAATTTTCCCCCTTCCTGCCCAGGCCAGTTTTCAGGTTTCAGCGCTCTCACATTTTGAATGACAATTGTGCGGTCATACAACATTGTACCCAAACTAAAATTTTATGATTTTCTTCACACAACTAGAGCTTTCTTTTGGTGGTATTTAATCATCACTAGGGTTTTTATTTTTTGCTAAATTAACAAAAAAGCCTGAAAATTAAAAAAAAAAAAAACACGTTTCTTTGTTTCTGTTATAAAAGTTTGCAAATAAATAATTGTTCTTCATAAATTTAGGCCGAGATGTATTCTGCTACATGTCTTTGGTGAAAATAACCCAAATTAGGATGTATTTTTTAGTTTGTAGGAAAGTTATAGAGTTCACAAACTATGGTATAGATCTGAATATTGATCAATCCTGAAGTACTGACAGCCAATGTAATTTCTTGAGGTCCAAGAATGTCAGGACAGTACAGATATCCCCCAAATGACCCCTTTTTGCAAAGTAGACAGTCCGACGTACTTCATAAGAGGCATGGCGAGTTTATTGAAGTTGTATTTTTTTTGTCATAATTTTTCGGAAAATGAAAAAATTAAAAAAAATTATTTTCACAATTTTTTTTTTACATACTGTCACCAGTGCAGTACAGCGTCATCATATAACTGGCATGGTAGTGATTAGGGACACTGACTGGTGACAATGTGAAAAAAAAAAAAAAAATATATATATATATATATATATATATATTTTTTTTAATTTTACATTTATTACATTTTTTTCTTTTTTAAGATTTTTTTTTCATATTTCACTATGTTCAAAGTAGTACAATGTTACCATAGTAACATTGTACTACTTTGGGGAAGTGATCAGTATTTTTTTTTTTTTTTTACACAATTTGCTAATAGCAAAGAATTACTTTGCTATAAGCAAGCATTTACCGGAATTACATCGATTCATTCAGGTTTTTTTTTTTTTTTTTTTTTGTGCTTAGCTGTGATTTGGCCACAGCTAATCACAAGACATGTGCATGTGATCGCTGTGACCATTCACAGCTAGACAATAGTATACAATGGATGGCATGAATTAAGCCATCCATTGTATACAACTGTCATGTGACCTGCTGTGATTGGTCACAGCAGGTCACATGGTACTGGCGACGGGGGCCGGTACTCAGATCTGTTATCGGCCGTGTCCAAGGTACACAGCCGGTGACAGATCGCGCCGCTGCGCGGCTCCGCAAGCACGCGAACTGCGCATATGGCGGCCTCCCGGGAAAGCTAATATATTTTTACGGATGCCATTTGGCCATAGGCCGGGCGTCAAATGGTTAAGGCAAGAGCAGGTGGTGAAAATATGTAGAATCACAGTAGACATGTCCATATTGTATGGATACAGAGTCAGTAATGGAAGAATCACCGTTGATTTCCTAAATGTAATTGAGATGACAGGGCCCTGCTTCAAGGGGTTTCTTCACTGTGACATGCGTGTAGCCACAAGCGGTGCAAGGCTGCACAGGCACCAAGGGGGGGAGCCGAGCCTGCCGGATAATAGTCCCGGCTGCCTCCGGACCTACGCCTGTTAATCCAGACGAAGGAAACTCTGAAAGAGTATCACTTATGGCCAGGGGCGGACTGACCATTTGGAAACTCTGGCACTTCCCGAGGGCCCGGGGTCAGTAGGGGGCCCCATGAGATGCCCCTGGTACCTTTTTCCTAGGCTTTTTTGAGTTTGGGCAAGGACACAGGGGCCCCATGATCCCCTATTGCCCGGGGGCCCCATGAGTTGTCAGTCCGCCCCTGCTTATGGCTTGGGTGGTTGGGGACAGTATGTTTCACTATCTCAGTGCAAGGCACCCTACATATATAACAAGACACGGAGGACCCAGCAGTTTTTATTATTTCATCAAAATTAAGGTGGTTAATAGCCCGCCTGTCACCGTGAAGAAACCCCTTGAAGCAGGGCCCTGCCATCTCAATTACATTTAGGAAATCAACGGTGATTATTCCATTACTGACTCTGTATCCATACAATATGGACATGTCTACTGTGATTCTACATATTTTCACCACCTACTCTTGCCTTAACCTCCCTAGCGGTCTGATTATGTCCATATTTCTGTGCTCAAAGCGGTACATTTTTTTGCATGGAAATATGTATTTTTATTATTGTAGGCCTATAATTCTTAGGAATAACTCACTGAAATCTGTCTGAACAAGAGTCTAGTAAACATCCCGGGTGTGATAAAACTTGAAACACGAAATCATAAATTATAATTTAATAAATAATCATAAAAAATAATATAATAATAATAAATGTAATTCAATAATATAATCAAACCAAAAACACTGAAATTTGAAATATAGTGCCAAGTTCGCACATCGCTGAGCAAAGTCACAGAATCGTTTTCAGTGTCTGATGACGAATTTTCCCATGAATCATTATCACTCAATTCTGCAAGTGGTTCTGATTTACTATCGCTGTTCTCTAGCCGGTCTAAAACCGATTTTGACCTAAAGGGACACTTTTTGGACGCCATGGACATTTCTCAGTTTCCAGGCAGAAAGAACAGTAAAAATGCAGGTAGGGCGCCGGACAAAGCACTCGGGACAAAATGTATGTGAAATGCATTGAAACAGCAATGTTTTACTATGTGATTTTAGTGATTTTAGTGAATGTCACTTTTTGTCATTTTCAAATTTCCTGCCATTCCGTTCCCCGTACGTCCCGACGCTTGCAGGGGACGGAACCCGGAAGACAGATGCCGGCATCCGCCGGATTACATTGCCGGGGACACTGCAGGGGGGACATCGCAGGAGCGCAGGACAAGGTAAGTGCAAGAGGGATCGCGGAGCAGCGCCGCATGGTATTCCCGAGTGTAGCTCGGGGTTACCACTTTTGGTACTGAAATTTTACCCCGAGCTACACTCGGGATACCGCCAGGGAGGTTAAACAATCATCTATACAATACCTTATCTGGTTATTATAGAGGCATCCGCATCCCAATATGTTTTTATGGGTAATAATGTTATTGCCATTTGGTACCCGTTATCAGCCATAATTGCCTAGTATGTTATACCTATATGGTACAATTTTTTGATACACACCCCCTTCCTGGTGGTGTAACCAATGTGTTGGTGCTGCAAATGTATTAGACAGGTATTTGTCACTATATATGCAGCACATTACTACTAAGACCGGTCTTGATGTTGCTTTTATGTGATTTTAGGTCTGTCCTTGTATTATCTCATACTGAAGTGATGGTGAATCAGGGTATTTACCCTAATTGTCCACATTTATATTGTGTAATAAAGCATCATTTTTGGAACTACTTTGAGTATCACATTCTGTCCATAATGTAACCACTGTACATATACACCACTGCACAGGCAAGCTCAGGGAATCTCCAAAGCATGTTATTAAAAAGGAAATTCATTTTAACCACTTGCCCTCCTGAGGATTTACCCCCCTTAATGACCAGGCCTCTTTTTGCTACTCGGCGCTGCCCTAATTCAACTGATAATTGCGCGGTCGAAATTTACGTCCTTTTTTTCACATAAATAGAGCTTTCTTTCGGTGGTATTTGATCACCTGTGCGCTTTTTATTATTTTTCACAATATAAACAAAAAAAGGCCAAAAATTTTGAAGAAAAACAATATTTTTTACTTTCAGCTATAAAAAATATTTAGTAAACTCAAAGTTAGTTATAAATTTAGGCCAAAATGTATTCTGCTGCATGTTTTTGGTAAAAAAAATCCAAATAAGTGTATATTGATTGCTTTGTGTGAAAGTTATAGCGTCTACAAACTATGGTATTGATACTGCAATTTATGCCATTTTTTTGCTATACAGCACTGCGCTAGTGTAACGAACAATTGCGCGGTCATGCAATATGGTACATAAAATGAAATTTACTTTTTTTTTTTTCCCCCACAAATTGAGCTTTCTTTCGGTGGTATTTGATCACCTGTGTGGTTTTTATTTTTTGCGCTATAAAAAAAAATGCTGACAATTTTGAGGAACAAAAACAATATTTTTGTCAGGAATGGACTAGCCAGCAATGGTGGGACTCACCTGCCTTTTGATCTGCAGTACCAGGGCTGGCCAGCGGATGCTCCCAGCAATCAGAGACTCAACTTTGCAGCCAGCTAACACCTGGAACTGATTATGCTGGGGTATTTAAGGGATGGCCAGACTTGCAGACTCTGCCTTGGTGTTGTGTTTCTCTTGGGCCCTGTATCCTGTTCCTGCTCTCTGTTCCTGTCTGATTCTCTGCTACCTGTTCTGATCCCTGGCTTGTCTGACCATCCCTCTGCCTGACCCTCTGTACTACGCTGCCTGCTACCTGTTCTGATCCCTGGCTTGTGACCCTGACCATCCCTCTGCCTGACCCTCTGTACTACGCTGCTAGCTACCTGCTGAACCTGGCCTGTGACCCCGACCAATCTCCGCTTGCTCCCCCTGTACCTACCTGCCCTATTGATATTGACCCGGCCTGCCTGACGACGCTTGCTTGTATGTACTGTTATCTGTGGGTGGTTGGTTTGGTTTGTTTGCACTGTATTATGTTTAGTATTGCACTGCATTTATGTTTGTATTGTTAGTATTAATAAATTATATTGTTTATCACATATCTGAAGTCTGCGTTTCCCTGCGTCAGTCACACACCTCTGGTCACACCTGGGAGCCCTGACAATTTTGGACTTTTTGCTATAAAACATGTCCAGTGAAAAAAAATGTAAAAATCAAATTTAGTCATAAATTTCTGCCAAAATGCATTCTGCGACATGTCTTTGCTAAAAACAAAACCCCAATACGTGTAAATTAATTGGTTTACGTGAAAGTTATAGCGTTTACAAATGGCGGGAAAGATACTAGGATTTTTAGTTTTTTTTTATACTAAGAATGGCGGCAATCAGTGACTTATGGTGGTGATCAGCGACTTATGGCGGGACTGCGGCGGACATTCTGACATTGTGGGGTACTGACTTGGGGTCACTGACATCCCCAGTGACACCAATACAGTGATCAGTGCAAAAAAAAAAAAAAAAACACTGACACTGTACTAATTGCACTGGGGAGGAAGGGGTTAAGTTTATTTTTCAGGGAAAGGGTTAACTGTGTGAGGGGAGTGTTTTACTAGGGGGCGGGGGTGTGTACTGCAGGGAACACCGCTGATCGGGAGAGAGAAACTCTTCTGTCCCGATCAGCGTGTCCTGGAGCTGTCAGGGAACTGACAGAAAACACAGCTACTGCAGCTGTGCTGTCTGTCAGTGATTGCCACCGATCGCCGGGACATAGCCGGTAACGACCGGATGTGACCCGGCGACTGACATCTGTGGCCGTGATCAGCGGGACAGGTAGGGCGGCAGCGCGCCTCGCGCGCGCCCCCTACCTGTTTACAAAACACACGTTTTTAAACCGTGCTTTTGCCCAGCCATGCCGCCCTGCTGCCGTATTTATACAGTGGCTGGGCGGCATGTGGTTAAGCATTCATAAAATTGCAGCTCCCTTCCAAATAGAATTATAAAAAGATTTTTTTGGGGACATGTCCCCCAGAGCACATCTGAGCTCCCCATGCCCTTTGTTTGACAATACTTTCCCTAAAAAAATTGCCATTACTCATTTTTTAGAACTGAGCTCCCATTTCAGTGGGGTTTGGATTTGACATCTGAACTTCAGTTACAATCTGCAAAACTACCCCACGCTAAACCCAGGTATATCACTAGTCACTCTGGGGACCAGTGCACAAGCAGAACAGATCAGACAGTGGATGAGGAGTCTGTTTAGATCAGTTCTGCAAGGTACTTTACATCAGCAGAAACCACAAGATAAATGCCTTGGCACTGGTTCTGAATTGTATGACCAATCACTAGGCCACTACAAGAATAATTCTATTGCACCAAAAGTTAAACCAAAGGCACATTTTTAGTCGCTGATAACTTACTACTATGAACGTGTAAGTATGTAGCAATTGCCAATTAAAGTAGCATGGTGCTGAATAGCAAAAAAAAATGCCTTGCTCATGAAGGGGTTAAAACCTTCCAGAGGTCAAGTGGTTAAAAAAAGAAGAAGTCCAACATTGTAAGTCGATTGTCATCTACATTGTCCAGCACTGCAGATCTAAAAAAAACTAGACAATTATTCTCTTTCACTTTCACTTTAATAAAATAAAAAACAATTGAAATTAGTATGTCCCAAAATCAGAAACATGTTCTTCCCTTTAGTAGTTCCTACTGTCAGGACGTAAATGAATAAAAAAAAAATTCTATCATATATTTTATACTCTTTGATGTGAGTCTTGTATCATGGGAGTGGGAAAGGCCACCCATCATTTATAGGGTAAGGATGTTGAGGCATTTTACTAAATAAAAGCTAAGAGATCCTTTAGTTCCTCACTATAGTAGAATGATTTTTCCTAACATGTTTGACATTTTAGAAATAGCATTGTTAACAAGAAAGAGTTGTGAAACTTGAAATATGATAGCATTTTCTTGATATTTGCATTTGTATGGTAGAATGGTGTGCATGATAGCAAAAAACCTATGCTTTGGAGATTCAAGACTGCTACTCCTGCTGCCCACTGTTTGCTGATGGCTTAATGGATGAAGCACATTTACTGTTCTAATAGATTACATATTTGCTATGGGAGTATGAAAACATGCACTTTAGCAATACCATATATACAATATATATGCAATGGGACTGATTTACTAAAGAAGTAGAGTATGTTCACTTTACAAAGTGAATTTTCATTTAGCTTAGTAAATGAGGTGCATCTGTGAGGACTTAAAGTGTTACTAAACCCACAACAGTAAAATCAGCCGGTATATGCAGTAAAGCATGCTTGTTATACTCACTGTGGAACCAAAGGGGTTAATCCTTGTGTAAAAAGGCTGTTTGATCCTGACTTCTCTGATCCTCCCCTTCTTCCAATGCTCCCCTCTTATCTCCTGATAAGACATATTGTGTGGAGACACATGCTCAGTTTGGTATGTATTGCAAGAGAGAGGGTTTTTTTTTTTCTTGGGAGAGTGCACGTGATCACCACAGGGCCAATCAGCACTGCCCAGGCAGAGGTCAAGGGTTCTGCATCCTCCTAGAGAAAACTCCTCCTACAAGCTTTAACCAGGGCACGACTGGACATTGATAGAAGTTACAAGACTGCTCTAAAGGTATTTAGCGGTTTATGTTTACTAAAATAATTGCATTTCCATGTTGTGTGTACTGTGGGAGACCAGATATAGTGAATGCAGGGTCCGGGGTTTAGTAACACTTTAAATTATAGAATCATTTTTAAGCCTTTTTTTTTTTATTTCCTTGCATGTGTTTGGGTATTCTTTGCTTTTACTAAGCTAAGTGAAAATTCACATTGCAAAGTGAACATGCTTTAAATCAACCACATTTAATATGGCAATGGTGAGGATATCCAATGCAGTAATTTCAAATGCTTTCACTGTAAAATAAAATATTATAAAGGTTTTCATGAATGGTGTGCTGAAAACACATGCAAGTATTTGTTGAAATATACTTTAATCGTAAATTGCCAAGATCTGTCGATATGCTTAACCACTTATACCCCCTTCCTGCCCAGGCCAATTTTCAGTTTTCAGCGCTGTTGCACTTTGATTGACAATTGCGCGGTCATGCAACATTGTACCCATATGAAATTTTTATCATTTTTTTCTCACAAATAGAGCTTTCTTTTGGTGGTATTTAATCACCGCTGGGCACTTTACTATTTGCGCTATAAACAAAAAAATTGCAAAACATTTGAAAAAAAAAGTTTCTTTGTTTCTAATATAACATTTTTCAAACAGGTAATTTTTCTCCTTCACTGATGTGCGTTGATGAGGCAGCACTGATATGCGGCACTGATGGGCACTGATAGGCGGCACTGATGGGCACTGATAGGCAGCACTGAAGGGCACTGATAGGCAGCACTAATGAGGTGTCACAGATAGGCGGCACTGATAGGCGACACTGATG